>CATIWC010001853.1:0-379277 GCA_948472305.1 Vicia faba
ATTTCACTTTACTCTCAAACAATGAACATGAAATTTAGGAAGCTGTGAAGAATTGAATTGCGAGGAGATAATGCAAATGTTACTAATAGCTCAGGGTTTCAAATATTGAAACAATTTTTGACTTATCATGATGTTATTTTTTTTTGTTGATAATGTGTATGGTGTAAATATTTTTTTTCAAAATTATTTTGTACATATTTGGTGTAGATATTTATGGTTTGTTATTTTTAATATATTTTCTTGGTTGTAAGATATTTAATGTTTATGCTTTAGTGATGATTTTTTCAAGATAATTGATAGTGATTTTTTCATAATTAGATTTTTTTCTCTGAAATTTATATCTTTTAGCATTTTGATATACTATTGGGAATAACAACAATGAATAAATGGTGTTTGTTTAAACTCTTTTTTTCAAAATTGTTTTGGTTGTATGTATGTCGTATTTGTTTTGCGACTTATTTTCATTTTTAATGTTGTGCCGAGTGAGTCAAGTAGTTGATGTTGAGTAAGAATATATTGAATTGAATTTTGATTTTTGATTTTCTGTCTTCCTTTCATTTTTAATGTACATAGTATGTGTGAGTTTAAAGCTGACACAATATTGTATTTTTATATATCATTACAATGTTCTTTTCTTAGGTTCAATAGGATTTTACTCATAAACTAGTAACAAACTCGTGCTATCGCACGGGTCTCGTCTGGATTCACATTACATTTATAGATTATTAAATTATTAAGTATGTTACCATGTTTTCAGTTGAGTATATGTCTCATGTAAACCATGTTGGCATTTAACTCCATATTTGTAGCAAGCGTCGGTCCTATCAACAAATCACGTCTGCATGAACAAATAGGAAAAATTATATACTTCTTGAAATACATGGAAAATGTACATACTATATATTTTAATTCAAAATAGATTTTTAATTTGAATCGTAAAGTATAAGATATAAAGTTTACCAACTATCAAAGTGCTTGAAAGACTTCCTTGTACACAACATTAGTAGTAGTAGAACACGGTACATTCTCCTTGTCATGAATTAGGATTTTTAGCCCACTTTTGCTCTTAACTCTTGAAATTGCAACATATAATTGACCATGACTAAACACAGGAGTAGGCAAATACAATCCAACACTATCAAGAGATTGACCTTGTGACTTATTAATTGTCATTGCATAGGAGACAATAATCGGAAATTGTCTCCTAATCAACTTGAATGGCCAAGGTGAATCAGAAGGTGACATAAACATTCGTGGAATGTAAAAAATGTTACCTATGTTCTTTCCAGGCATGATTTTTTCCTCAATGACATGATTTGCAAATCTTGTAACAATTAATCTTGTTCCGTTGCACAACCCATCGGCTTGGTCCAAATTTCTCATTAGCATAATAGGTGTACCAACCTTCAATTTGATCCTATGATTGGGAAGCCCTGACGTTCTTAATTTACTGAGAAATTCAGGAGTTAGAACTTCATATGCTTCAGTATAACTTGAATCTGTTCAATCAATGGAATCAAAACTCAAATACTCTTTCTCTTCTCCTAAAAAAAGTTTAAAAGCAAAACATAAATAAATTAGTAAAACTATGTTCTTAAATATATATATATATATATATATATATATATATATATATATATATATATATATATATATATATATATGTATATTATGAATGTAATAATACAGTAAATATAAAACACATGTACCTGGTATCAAGTCTAATATATAATGATTGATTTTGTCTACAACTTCAATGGTTGAAGCAAGAATAACCTTTCCTTGTAAGAATTCAACATCTTGATATTTTTCCAACAAATTGGGATATGTGTTTTCAACAATTGCTCTTATAGGATCATCAAAATTTGATATTAATAGCTCTTGAGGAATTTCAATATCAACCAAACCATCATTGGGTTCACAAATCTTACCATCACCCACATTTAAAATCCATTTTGAAAATTCCGCTAGTTCATTAGAACTTGTGTTGTCTCTTCCCTCTTGAAGTCTCATATTTTTTGATAGTGTTAAAACCTGGCAATAATCCCATACATAAGATAAACTAATTGATGCATGAACAATATCAGAACGCCCAGCTCTTGGAACAACAGGAGGAATCTGTCTAAAATCTCCTCCAAATACAACAACTTTTCCACCAAAAATAGTATTCTCAACACCCTTTTTGCTCATTACATCTTTAAGGGTTTTATCCAATGCTTCGAAGCAGTTCTTGTGAGACATAGGTGCCTCATCCCATATTATCACATCTGTTGCTTCAAATAATTGAGAATGTTCGGTGTCTTTTTCGATGTTGCAAGTTGAGTTGTCAAGCGTTGGCACAGGTATTTTGAGCTTTGAGTGTGCTGTTCTTCCACCCAGCAATAATAACGAAGCTATCCCACTTGAAGCAACAGTAAGAACAATTTTTTTTTGAGAACGAAGTGCACTTGATAGTGTTCTCCACATGAAAGTTTTACCAGTCCCTCCGTAACCATGCAAGAAAAATACCCCTCCACTCTGTTTGTTAACAGCATCCATGATTTTCTCAAATATCAAACGTTGTTCATCTATAAAATACAAACCAAGAATTATAAGTGCAAGGACAATAAAAATCATTTTTGTAATTCATAGTATAAATAAAATAAATCACCTGTAAGGGCATGAAAACGTTCTTGGAATTTTTGTTTCTGGGTATCAGCATCGTAATTAAGTTCGTCATAAATAAGCCTATTGCCAACATGTTTTGTGATGTATGAATCTGGATACGACATACATTTAAATTCATGCAAACTTCTTCGATTCTATTGCATCATGTTCTCAATCTCAATTAGTGTGAGATTCTTTAACTCATTGTCCGATAGCTGCAATTTTGTTAAAAAAATTTCATTAGTTTTCTATATAATTACATATGTATGATGCAACTGCTGTCGTGATGTTGAAATACATCTCCCGTCAAATTTCAATTTTAAAACTTTTATATTATATCATATTTACATATTTTTTTACAACCTATAATGTATAACAGTTTCCCGTTAAATTACAAAATAAAGTTATTGTTTTATAATCTTTGTAGAAGTGGCTAGGAAAGGTGGGATGTTCCCCTTAAAGCTTTTTCTAATGCTGAATTTCTTAGGGTAGACGAGATAATTTTTATGTATTTAATTTACTATTTGTTTTTATGAAGATATTTCAGATCTAAGACTTGTTCGAGTGTCCAAAAAAATATGACACTAACACATGTTTTCGAATCTAACACATTATAAGGATTATGTTTTTACCTTTTCCCTGTTTTCCCTGTTGTCAAGACTAGACATCATAGTGGATAATGTTACACTATATTAGTACATTGTCTTATTGCATGCTTGACATATAATTGCAGAAAAATAATTAGCAATTCACTAGTATGAGTTTTCCTAATATATTGTGATAATTATATTATGTTGACAACTAGTGTGTTTTGATGTAGTAACAAATTGAACAATTGAAGTGGGTGCTTAATTTTTTTTCCACACTTTGACTCTAAGAGTTATTATATGCATATTTAGAAATGTAGTCATTTATTTTTATTTTTATTGGTTTGGTGTAAGAATGTTGCTAATTTCTCAAACTTGTAATACTTATTGATTATTCTATCATGAGCATTTATGATGATGCTCGAATAGATTTTATTAATATTTTTATGTCTTTTGAAAAAAATTGTAATTAAAATTTGAATATTCAAATTATATCTTTTAACATAATTCTAATAGGTAGTGGAGGTCTTGATCTTCCACAACAGAGTCGTCTCAATTTATTAGAAACGATATCGACAATCATTTATAACTTTCATAAATAGTTTATGAAAATAGTATAAGCGGCAGGTTTATTAACTCTTACAAAATTATTTGTGGAGATTCTAAACCCCGTAAATAGGACAAATAACTCATATAGGTTTTTTTGTAGGGTAATTCAGATTTTAAATCTATACATTTAAAGACCCATAGTTAAAATAATAACGTTGGGTAAAAATAATTCAGTCAATGTTATAATAGAATAATAATGCAACAGGATTTAAAGGACTACATATTTAAGTTCTTTAGTGACAAATTTTGTTCTTCACTTCAAGTCATTTTTGTTGTTGTTGTGCATACTATTAATGAAGAGACATATTAGAGGTTAAAGTGTTGTGCTTCCTTATAATAGGGGCCAATTTTGAAATTAGAACATGACCTACCAATTATTTGGGCCGGTCTTGAGAAAATTAATTATGATTTTTTTCTTTAATAAATATATCGAGAGAAATAATTATGATTTTACTTTCTTTAATAAATATAAATAAAGAAAACGGACAAAAAAGTGAAAGACATAAATAATTATGACTTTTCCTTCTTTTATACGTATAAATCAAATTTGATCAATGAAAAAAAATAAAAATATTAATTACAAAATATTATAAAATTTTATGTACTATTAGTATAATGAATTTAAACAATTTATTATCTATCATATATTTTATAACAACAATATTACATTTAATCAATAATTATTTATCATAATTAATTTAGTTTATCAATTCACACATTACAAATAATATAAATAATGCATAATATGTGTTCTATAATCTCAATCTTAAGATTTTGATGAGACTGTTAAGAATGCATAACTCTATCCAACCATTTCATTGCACTTTTTCTCATTTATCTACCATTTCACTTTACTCTCAAACAATGAACATGAAATTTAGGAAGTTGTGAAGAATTGAATTGCGAGGAGATAATGCAAATGTTACTAATAGCTCAGGGTTTCAAATATTGAAACAATTTTTGACTTATCATGATGTTATTTTTTTTGTTGATAATGTGTATGGTGTAAATATTTTTTTTCAAAATTATTTTGTACATATTTGGTGTAGATATTTATGGTTTGTTATTTTTAATATATTTTCTTGGTTGTAAGATATTTAATGTTTATGCTTTAGTGATGATTTTTTCAAGATAATTGATAGTGATTTTTTCATAATTAGATTTTTTTCTCTGAAATTTATATCTTTTAGCATTTTGATATACTATTGGGAATAACAACAATGAATAAATGGTGTTTGTTTAAACTCTTTTTTTCAAAATTGTTTTGGTTGTATGTATGTCGTATTTGTTTTGCGACTTATTTTCATTTTTAATGTTGTGCCGAGTGAGTCAAGTAGTTGATGTTGAGTAAGAATATATTGAATTGAATTTTGATTTTTGAGTTTCTGTCTTCCTTTCATTTTTAATGTACATAGTATGTGTGAGTTTAAAGCTGACACAATATTTTATTTTTATATATCATTACAATGTTCTTTTCTTAGGTTCAATAGGATTTTACTTATAAACTAGTAACAAACCTGTGCTATCGCACGGGTCTCGTCTGGATTCACATTACATTTATAGATTATTAAATTATTAAGTATGTTACCATTTTTCAGTTGAGTATATGTCTCATGTAAACCATGTTGGCATTTAACTCCATATTTGTAGCAAGCGTCGGTCCTATCAACAAATCACGTCTGCATGAACAAATAGGAAAAATTATATACTTCTTGAAATACATGGAAAATATACATACTATATATTTTAATTCAAAATAGATTTTTAATTTGAATCGTAAAGTATAAGATATAAAGTTTACCAACTATCAAAGTGCTTGAAAGACTTCCTTGTACACAACATTAGTAGTAGTAGAACACGATACATTCTCCTTGTCATGAATTAGGATTTTTAGCCCACTTTTGCTCTTAACTCTTGAAATTGCAACATATAATTGACCATGACGAAACACAGGAGTAGGCAAATACAATCCAACACTATCAAGAGATTGACCTTGTGACTTATTAATTGTCATTGCATAGGAGACAATAATCGGAAATTGTCTCCTAATCAACTTGAATGGCCAAGGTGAATCAGAAGGTGACATAGACATTCGTGGAATGTAAAAAATGTTACCTATGTTCTTTCCAGGCATGATTTTTGCCTCAATGACATGATTTGCAAATCTTGTAACAATTAATCTTGTTCCGTTGCACAACCCATCGGCTTGGTCCAAATTTCTCATTAGCATAATAGGTGTACCAACCTTCAATTTGATCCTATGATTGGGAAGCCCTGACGTTCTTAATTTACTGAGAAATTCAGGAGTTAGAACTTCATATGCTTCAGTATAACTTGAATCTGTTCTATCAATGGAATCAAAACTCAAATACTCTTTCTCTTCTCCTAAAAAAAAGTTTAAAAGCAAAACATAAATAAATTAGTAAAACTATGTTCTTAAATATATATATATATATATATATATATATATATATATATATATATATATATATATATATATATTATGAATGTAATAATAAAGTAAATATAAAACACATGTACCTGGTATCAAGTCTAATATATAATGATTGATTTTGTCCACAACTTCAATGGTTGAAGCAAGAATAGCCTTTCCTTGTAAGAATTCAACATCTTGATATTTTTCCAACAAATTGGGATATGTGTTTTCAACAATTGCTCTTATAGGATCATCAAAATTTGATATTAATAGCTCTTGAGGAATTTCAATATCAACCAAACCATCATTGGGTTCACAAATCTTACCATCACCCACATTTAAAATCCATTTTGAAAATTCCGCTAGTTCATTAGAACTTGTGTTGTCTCTTCCCTCTTGAAGTCTCATATTTTTTGATAGTGTTAAAATCTGGAAATAATCCCATACATAAGATAAACTAATTCATGCATGAACAATATCAGAACGCCCAGCTCTTGGAACAACAGGAAGAATCTGTCTAAAATCTCCTCCAAATACAACAACTTTTCCACCAAAAATAGTATTCTCAACACCCTTTTTGCTCATTACATCTTTAAGGGTTTTATCCAATGCTTCGAAGCAGTTCTTGTGAGACATAGGTGCCTCATCCCATATTATCACACCCGTTGCTTCAAATAATTGAGAATGTTCGGTGTCTTTGTCGATGTTGCAAGTTGAGTTGTCAAGCGTTGGCACAGGTAGTTTGAACTTTGAGTGTGCTGTTCTTCCACCCGACAATAATAACGAAGCTATCCCACTTGAAGCAACAGTAAGAAAAAAAATTTTTTGAGAACGAAGTGCACTTGATAGTGTTCTCCACATGAAAGTTTTACCAGTCCCTCCGTAACCATGCAAGAAAAATACCCCTCCACTCTGTTTGTTAACAGCATCCATGATTTTCTCAAATATTAAACGTTGTTCATCTATAAAATACAAACCAAGAATTATAAGTGCAAGGACAATAAAAATCATTTTTGTAATTCATAGTATAAAGAAAATAAATCACCTGTAAGGGCATGAAAAAGTTCTTGGAATTTCTGTTTCTCGGTATCGGCATCGTAATTAAGTTCGTCATAAATAAGCCTATTGCCAACATGTTTTGTGATGTATGAATCTGGATACGGCATACATTTAAATTCATGCAAACTTCTTCGATTCGATTGCATCATGTTCTCAATCTCAATTAGTGTGAGATTCTTTAACTCATTGTCCGATAGCTGCAATTCTGTTAGAAAATTTTCATTAGTTTTCTATATAATTACATATGTATGATGCAACTGCTGTCGTGATGTTGAAATACATCTCCCGTCAAATTTCAATTTTAAAACTTTTATATTATATCATATTTACATATTTTTTTTACAACCTATAATGTATAACAGTTTCCCGTTAAATTACAAAATAAAGTTATTGTTTTATAATCTTTGTAGAAGTGGCTAGGAAAGGTGGGATGTTCCCCTTAAAGCTTTTTCTAATGCTGAATTTCTTAGGGTAGACGAGATAATTTTTATGTATTTAATTTACTATTTGTTTTTATGAAGATATTTCAGATCGAAGACTTGTTCGAGTGTCCAAAAAAATATGACACTAACACATGTTTTCGAATCTAACACATTATAAGGATTATGTTTTTACCTTTTCCCTGTTTTCCCTGTTGTCAAGACTAGACATCATAGTTTGATAATGTTACACTATCTTAGTACATTGTCTTATTGCATGCTTGACATATAATTGCAGAAAAATAATTAGCAATTCACTAGTATGAGTTTTCCTAATATATTGTGATAATTATATTATGTTGACAACTAGTGTGTTTTGATGTAGTAACAAATTGAACAATTGAAGTGGGTGCTTAATTTTTTTGCCACACTTTGACTCTAAGAGTTATTATATGCATATTTAGAAATGTAGTCATTTATTTTTATTTTTATTGGTTTGGTGTAAGAATGTTGCTAATTTCTCAAACTTGTAATACTTATTGATTATTCTATCATGAGCATTTATGATGATGCTCGAATAGATTTTATTAATATTTTTATGTCTTTTGAAAAAAATTGTAATTAAAATTTGAATATTCAGATTATATCTTTTAACATAATTCTAATAGGTAGTGGAGGTCTTGATCTTCCACAACAGAGTCGTCTCAATTTATTAGAAACGATATCGACAATTATTTAAAACTTTCGTAAATAGTTTATGAAAATAGTATAAGCGACGGGTTTATTAATTCTTACAAAATTATTTGTGGAGGTTCTAAACCCCGTAAATAGGATAAATAACTCGTATAGGTTTTTTTGTAGGGTAATTCAGATTTTAAATCTATACATTTAAAGACCCATAGTTAAAATAATAACGTTGGGTAAAAATAATTCAGTCAATGTTATAATAGAATAATAATGCAACAGGATTTAAAGGACTACCTATTTAAGTTCTTTAGTGACAAATTTTGTTCTTCACTTCAAGTCATTTTTGTTGTTGTTGTGCATACTATTAATGAAGAGACATATTAGAGGTTAAAGTGTTGTGCTTCCTTATAATAGGGGCCAATTTTGAAATTAGAACATGACCTACCAATTATTTGGGCCGGTCTTGAGAAAATTAATTATGATTTTTTTCTTTAATAAATATATTGAGAGAAATAATTATGATTTTACTTTCTTTAATAAATATAAATAAAGAAAACGGACAAAAAAGTGAAAGACATAAATAATTATGACTTTTCCTTCTTTTATACGTATAAATCAAATTTGATCAATGAAAAAAAATAAAAACATTAATTACAAAATATTATAAAATTTTATGTACTATTAGTATAATGAATTTAAACAATTTATTATCTATCATATATTTTATAACAACAATATTACATTTAATCAATAATTATTTATCATAATTAATTTAGTTTATCAATTCACACATTACAAATAATATAAATAATGCATAATATGTGTTCTATAATTTCAATCTTAAGATTTTGATGAGACTGTTAAGAATGCATAACTCTATCCAACCATTTTCATTGCACTTTTTCTCATTTATCTACTATTTCACTTTACTCTCAAACAATGAACATGAAATTTAGGAAGCTGTGAAGAATTGAATTGCAAGGAGATAATGCAAATGTTACTAATAGCTCAGGGTTTCAAATATTGAAACAATTTTTGACTTATCATGATGTTATTTTTTTTTGTTGATAATGTGTATGGTGTAAATATTTTTTTTCAAAATTATTTTGTACATATTTGGTGTAGATATTTATGGTTTGTTATTTTTAATATATTTTCTTGGTTGTAAGATATTTAATGTTTATGATTTAGTGATGATTTTTTCAAGATAATTGATAGTGATTTTTTGATAATTAGATTTTTTTCTCTGAAATTTATATCTTTTAGCATTTTGATATACTATTGGGAATAACAACAATGAATAAATGGTGTTTGTTTAAACTCTTTTTTTCAAAATTGTTTTGGTTGTATGTATGTCGTATTTGTTTTGCGACTTATTTTCATTTTTAATGTTGTGCCGAGTGAGTCAAGTAGTTGATGTTGAGTAAGAATATATTGAATTGAATTTTGATTTTTGATTTTCTGTCTTCCTTTCATTTTTAATGTACATAGTATGTGTGAGTTTAAAGCTGACACAATATTGTATTTTTATATATCATTACAATGTTCTTTTCTTAGGTTCAATAGGATTTTACTTATAAACTAGTAACAAACCCGTGCTATCGCACGGGTCTCGTCTGGATTCACATTACATTTATAGATTATTAAATTATTAAGTATGTTACCATGTTTTCAGTTGAGTATATGTCTCATGTAAACCATGTTGGCATTTAACTCCATATTTGTAGCAAGCGTCGGTCCTATCAACAAATCACGTCTGCATGAACAAATAGGAAAAATTATATACTTCTTGAAATACATGGAAAATGTACATACTATATATTTTAATTCAAAATAGATTTTTAATTTGAATCGTAAAGTATAAGATATAAAGTTTACCAACTATCAAAGTGCTTGAAAGACTTCCTTGTACACAACATTAGTAGTAGTAGAACACGGTACATTCTCCTTGTCATGAATTAGGATTTTTATCCCACTTTTGCTCTTAACTCTTGAAATTGCAACATATGATTGACCATGACTAAACACAGGAGTAGGCAAATACAATCCAACACTATCAAGAGATTGACCTTGTGACTTATTAATTGTCATTGCATAGGAGACAATAATCGGAAATTGTCTCCTAATCAACTTGAATGGCCAAGGTGAATCAGAAGGTGACATAGACATTCGTGGAATGTAAAAAATGTTACCTATGTTCTTTCCAGACATGATTTTTGCCTCAATGACATGATTTGCAAATCTTGTAACAATTAATCTTGTTCCGTTGCACAACCCATCGGCTTGGTCGAAATTTCTCATTAGAATAATAGGTGTACCAACCTTCAATTTGATCCTATGATTGGGAAGCCCTGACATTCTTAATTTACTGAGAAATTCAGGAGTTAGAACTTCATATGCTTTAGTATAACTTGAATCTGTTCTATCAATGGAATCAAAACTTAAATACTCTTTCTCTTCTCCTAAAAAAAGTTTAAAAGCAAAACATAAATAAATTAGTAAAACTATGTTCTTAAATATATATATATATATATATATATATATATATATATATATATATATATATATATATATATATATATATATATATATATATATATATATATATATATATATATATATATATATATATATATATATATATATATATATATATATATATATATATATATATATATATATATATATATATATATATATATATATATATATATATATATATATATATATATATATTATGAATGTAATAATACAGTAAATATAAAACACATGTACCTGGTATCAAGTCTAATATATAATGATTGATTTTGTCCACAACTTCAATGGTTGAAGCAAGAATAGCCTTTCCTTGTAAGAATTCAACATCTTGATATTTTTCCAACAAATTGGGATATGTGTTTTCAACAATTGCTCTTATAGGATCATCAAAATTTGATATTAATAGCTCTTGAGGAATTTCAATATCAACCAAACCATCATTGGGTTCACAAATCTTACCATCACCCACATTTAAAATCCATTTTGAAAATTCCGCTAGTTCATTAGAACTTGTGTTGTCTCTTCCCTCTTGAAGTCTCATATTTTTTGATAGTGTTAAAATCTGGCAATAATCCCATACATAAGATAAACTAATTGATGCATGAACAATATCAGAATGTCCAGCTCTTGGAACAACAGGAAGAATCTGTCTAAAATCTCCTCCAAATACAACAACTTTTCCACCAAAAATAGTATTCTCAACACCCTTTTTGCTCATTACATCTTTAAGGGTTTTATCCAATGCTTCGAAGCAGTTCTTGTGAGACATAGGTGCCTCATCCCATATTATCACATCCGTTGCTTCAAATAATTGAGAATGTTCGGTGTCTTTGTCGATGTTGCAAGTTGAGTTGTCAAGCGTTGGCACAGGTAGTTTGAACTTTGAGTGTGCTGTTCTTCCACCCGACAATAATAACGAAGCTATCCCACTTGAAGCAACAGTAAGAACAACTTTTTTTTGAGAACGAAGTGCACTTGATAGTGTTCTCCACATGAAAGTTTTACCAGTCCCTCCGTAACCATGCAAGAAAAATACCCCTCCACTCTGTTTGTTAACAGCATCCATGATTTTCTCAAATATTAAACGTTGTTCATCTATAAAATACAAACCAAGAATTATAAGTGCAAGGACAATAAAAATCATTTTTGTAATTCATAGTATAAAGAAAATAAATCACCTGTAAGGGCATGAAAAAGTTCTTGGAATTTCTGTTTCTCGGTATCGGCATCGTAATTAAGTTCGTCATAAATAAGCCTATTGCCAACATGTTTTGTGATGTATGAATCTGGATACGGCATACATTTAAATTCATGCAAACTTCTTCGATTCGATTGCATCATGTTCTCAATCTCAATTAGTGTGAGATTCTTTAACTCATTGTCCGATAGCTGCAATTCTGTTAGAAAATTTTCATTAGTTTTCTATATAATTACATATGTATGATGCAACTGCTGTCGTGATGTTGAAATACATCTCCCGTCAAATTTCAATTTTAAAACTTTTATATTATATCATATTTACATATTTTTTTACAACCTATAATGTATAACAGTTTCCCGTTAAATTACAAAATAAAGTTATTGTTTTATAATCTTTGTAGAAGTGGCTAGGAAAGGTGGGATGTTCCCCTTAAAGCTTTTTCTAATGCTGAATTTCTTAGGGTAGACGAGATAATTTTTATGTATTTAATTTACTATTTGTTTTTATGAAGATATTTCAGATCGAAGACTTGTTCGAGTGTCCAAAAAAATATGACACTAACACATGTTTTCGAATCTAACACATTATAAGGATTATGTTTTTACCTTTTCCCTGTTTTCCCTGTTGTCAAGACTAGACATCATAGTGGATAATGTTACACTATCTTAGTACATTGTCTTATTGCATGCTTGACATATAATTGCAGAAAAATAATTCGCAATTCACTAGTATGAGTTTTCCTAATATATTGTGATAATTATATTATGTTGATAACTAGTGTGTTTTGATGTAGTAACAAATTGAACAATTGAAGTGGGTGCTTAATTTTTTTGCCACACTATGACTCTAAGAGTTATTATATGCATATTTAGAAATGTAGTCATTTATTTTTATTTTTATTGGTTTGGTGTAAGAATGTTGCTAATTTCTCAAACTTGTAATACTTATTGATTATTCTATCATGAGCATTTATGATGATGCTCGAATAGATTTTATTTATATTTTTATGTCTTTTGAAAAAAATTGTAATTAAAATTTGAATATTCAGATTATATCTTTTAACATAATTCTAATAGGTAGTGGAGGTCTTGATCTTCCACAACAGAGTCGTCTCAATTTATTAGAAACGATATCGATAATTATTTAAAACTTTCGTAAATAGTTTATGAAAATAGTATAAGCGACGGGTTTATTAACTCTTACAAAATTATTTGTGGAGGTTCTAAACCCCGTAAATAGGATAAATAACTCATATAGGTTTTTTTGTAGGGTAATTCAGATTTTAAATCTATACATTTAAAGACCCATAGTTAAAATAATAACGTTGGGTAAAAATAATTCAGTCAATGTTATATAGAATAATAATGCAACAGGATTTAAAGGACTACCTATTTAAGTTCTTTAGTGACAAATTTTGTTCTTCACTTCAAGTCATTTTTGTTGTTGTTGTGCATACTATTAATGAAGAGACATATTAGAGGTTAAAGTGTTGTGCTTCCTTATAATAGGGGCCAATTTTGAAATTAGAACATGACCTACCAATTATTTGGGCCGGTCTTGAGAAAATTAATTATGATTTTTTTCTTTAATAAATATATTGAGAGAAATAATTATGATTTTACTTTCTTTAATAAATATAAATAAAGAAAACGGACAAAAAAGTGAAAGACATAAATAATTATGACTTTTCCTTCTTTTATACGTATAAATCAAATTTGATCAATGAAAAAAAATAAAAACATTAATTACAAAATATTATAAAATTTTATGTACTATTAGTATAATGAATTTAAACAATTTATTATCTATCATATATTTTATAACAACAATATTACATTTAATCAATAATTATTTATCATAATTAATTTAGTTTATCAATTCACACATTACAAATAATATAAATAATGCATAATATGTGTTCTATAATCTCAATCTTAAGATTTTGATGAGACTGTTAAGAATGCATAACTCTATCCAACCATTTTCATTGCACTTTTTCTCATTTATCTACTATTTCACTTTACTCTCAAACAATGAACATGAAATTTAGGAAGCTGTGAAGAATTGAATTGCGAGGAGATAATGCAAATGTTACTAATAGCTCAGGGTTTCAAATGTTGAAACAATTTTTGACTTATCATGATGTTATTTTTTTTGTTGATAATGTGTATGGTGTAAATATTTTTTTTCAAAATTATTTTGTACATATTTGGTGTAGATATTTATGGTTTGTTATTTTTAATAAATTTTCTTGGTTGTAAGATATTTAATGTTTATGCTTTAGTGATGATTTTTTCAAGATAATTGATAGTGATTTTTTCATAATTAGATTTTTTTCTCTGAAATTTATATCTTTTAGCATTTTGATATACTATTGGGAATAACAACAATGAATAAATGGTGTTTGTTTAAACTCTTTTTTTCAAAATTGTTTTGGTTGTATTTATGTCGTATTTGTTTTGCGACTTATTTTCATTTTTAATGTTGTGCCGAGTGAGTCAAGTAGTTGATGTTGAGTAAGAATATATTGAATTGAATTTTGATTTTTGAGTTTTTGTCTTCCTTTCATTTTTAATGTACATAGTATGTGTGAGTTTAAAGCTGACACAATATTGTATTTTTATATATCATTACAATGTTCTTTTCTTAGGTTCAATAGGATTTTACTTATAAACTAGTAACAAACCCGTGCTATCGCACGGGTCTCGTCTGGATTCACATTACATTTATAGATTATTAAATTATTAAGTATGTTACCATGTTTTCAGTTGAGTATATGTCTCATGTAAACCATGTTGGCATTTAACTCCATATTTGTAGCATGCGTCGGTCCTATCAACAAATCACGTCTGCATGAACAAATAGGAAAAATTATATACTTCTTGAAATACATGGAAAATGTACATACTATATATTTTAATTCAAAATAGATTTTTAATTTGAATCGTAAAGTATAAGATATAAAGTTTACCAACTATCAAAGTGCTTGAAAGACTTCCTTGTACACAACATTAGTAGTAGTAGAACACGGTACATTCTCCTTGTCATGAATTAGGATTTTTATCCCACTTTTGCTCTTAACTCTTGAAATTGCAACATATGATTGACCATGACTAAACACAGGAGTAGGCAAATACAATCCAACACTATCAAGAGATTGACCTTGTGACTTATTAATTGTCATTGCATAGGAGACAATAATCGGAAATTGTCTCCTAATCAACTTGAATGGCCAAGGTGAATCAGAAGGTGACATAGACATTCGTGGAATGTAAAAAATGTTACCTATGTTCTTTCCAGACATGATTTTTGCCTCAATGACATGATTTGCAAATCTTGTAACAATTAATCTTGTTCCGTTGCACAACCCATCGGCTTGGTCCAAATTTCTCATTAGCATAATAGGTGTACCAACCTTTAATTTGATCCTATGATTGGGAAGCCCTGACGTTCTTAATTTACTGAGAAATTCAGGAGTTAGAACTTCATATGCTTCAGTATAACTTGAATCTGTTCTATCAATGGAATCAAAACTTAAATACTCTTTCTCTTCTCCTAAAAAAAGTTTAAAAGCAAAACATAAATAAATTAGTAAAACTATGTTCTTAAATATATATATATATATATATATATATATATATATATATATATATATATATATATATATATATATATATATATATATATATATATATTATGAATGTAATAATACAGTAAATATAAAACGCATGTACCTGGTATCAAGTCTAATATATAATGATTGATTTTGTCCACAACTTCAATGGTTGAAGCAAGAATAGCCTTTCCTTGTAAGAATTCAACATCTTGATATTTTTCCAACAAATTGGGATATGTGTTTTCAACAATTGCTCTTATAGGATCATCAAAATTTGATATTAATAGCTCTTGAGGAATTTCAATATCAACCAAACCATCATTGGGTTCACAAATCTTACCATCACACACATTTAAAATCCATTTTGAAAATTCCGCTAGTTCATTAGAACTTGTGTTGTCTCTTCCCTCTTGAAGTCTCATATTTTTTGATAGTGTTAAAATCTGGCAATAATCCCATACATAAGATAAACTAATTGATGCATGAACAATATCAGAATGCCCAGCTCTTGGAACAACAGGAAGAATCTGTCTAAAATCTCCTCCAAATACAACAACTTTTCCACCAAAAATAGTATTCTCAACACCCTTTTTGCTCATTACATCTTTAAGGGTTTTATCCAATGCTTCGAAGCAGTTCTTGTGAGACATAGGTGCCTCATCCCATATTATCACACCCGTTGCTTCAAATAATTGAGAATGTTCGGTGTCTTTGTCGATGTTGCAAGTTGAGTTGTCAAGCGTTGGCACAGGTATTTTGAACTTTGAGTGTGCTGTTCTTCCACCCGACAATAATAACGAAGCTATCCCACTTGAAGCAACAGTAAGAACAATTTTTTTTTGAGAACGAAGTGCACTTGATAGTGTTCTCCACATGAAAGTTTTACCAGTCCCTCCGTAACCATGCAACAAAAATACCCCTCCACTCTGTTTGTTAACAGCATCCATGATTTTCTAAAATATTAAACGTTGTTCATCTATAAAATACAAACCAAGAATTATAAGTGCAAGGACAATAAAAATCATTTTTGTAATTCATAGTATAAAGAAAATAAATCACCTGTAAGGGCATGAAAAAGTTCTTGGAATTTCTGTTTCTCGGTATCGGCATCGTAATTAAGTTCGTCATAAATAAGCCTATTGCCAACATGTTTTGTGATGTATGAATCTGGATACGGCATACATTTAAATTCATGCAAACTTCTTCGATTCGATTGCATCATGTTCTCAATCTCAATTAGTGTGAGATTCTTTAACTCATTATCCGATAGCTGCAATTCTGTTAAAAAATTTTCATTAGTTTTCTATATAATTACATATGTATGATGCAACTGCTGTCGTGATGTTGAAATACATCTCCCGTCAAATTTCAATTTTAAAACTTTTATATTATATCATATTTACATATTTTTTTACAACCTATAATGTATAACAGTTTCCCGTTAAATTACAAAATAAAGTTATTGTTTTATAATCTTTGTAGAAGTGGCTAGGAAAGGTGGGATGTTCCCCTTAAAGCTTTTTCTAATGCTGAATTTCTTAGGGTAGACGAGATAATTTTTATGTATTTAATTTACTATTTGTTTTTATGAAGATATTTCAGATCGAAGACTTGTTCGAGTGTCCAAAAAAATATGACACTAACACATGTTTTCGAATCTAACACATTATAAGGATTATGTTTTTACCTTTTCCCTGTTTTCCCTGTTGTCAAGACTAGACATCAAAGTGGATAATGTTACACTATCTTAGTACATTGTCTTATTGCATGCTTGACATATAATTGCAGAAAAATAATTCGCAATTCACTAGTATGAGTTTTCCTAATATATTGTGATAATTATATTATGTTGACAACTAGTGTGTTTTGATGTAGTAACAAATTGAACAATTGAAGTGGGTGCTTAATTTTTTTGCCACACTTTGACTCTAAGAGTTATTATATGCATATTTAGAAATGTAGTCATTTATTTTTATTTTTATTGGTTTGGTGTAAGAATGTTGCTAATTTCTCAAACTTGTAATACTTATTGATTATTCTATCATGAGCATTTATGATGATGCTCGAATAGATTTTATTAATATTTTTATGTCTTTTGAAAAAAATTGTAATTAAAATTTGAATATTCAGATTATATCTTTTAACATAATTCTAATAGGTAGTGGAGGTCTTGATCTTCCACAACAGAGTCGTCTCAATTTATTAGAAACGATATCGACAATTATTTAAAACTTTCGTAAATAGTTTATGAAAATAGTATAAGCGACGGGTTTATTAACTCTTACAAAATTATTTGTGGGGTTCTAAACCCCGTAAATAGGATAAATAACTCATATAGGTTTTTTTGTAGGGTAATTCAGATTTTAAATCTATACATTTAAAGACCCATAGTTAAAATAATAACGTTGGGTAAAAATAATTCAGTCAATGTTATAATAGAATAATAATGCAATAGGATTTAAAGGACTACCTATTTATGTTCTTTAGTGACAAATTTTGTTCTTCACTTCAAGTCATTTTTGTTGTTGTTGTGCATACTATTAATGAAGAGACATATTAGAGGTTAAAGTGTTGTGCTTCCTTATAATAGGGGCCAATTTTGAAATTAGAACATGACCTACCAATTATTTGGGCCGGTCTTGAGAAAATTAATTATGATTTTTTTCTTTAATAAATATATTGAGAGAAATAATTATGATTTTACTTTCTTTAATAAATATAAATAAAGAAAACGGACAAAAAAGTGAAATATATAAATAATTATGACTTTTCCTTCTTTTATACGTATAAATCAAATTTGATCAATGAAAAAAAATAAAAACATTAATTACAAAATATTATAAAATTTTATGTACTATTAGTATAATGAATTTAAACAATTTATTATCTATCATATATTTTATAACAACAATATTACATTTAATCAATAATTATTTATCATAATTAATTTAGTTTATCAATTCACACATTACAAATAATATAAATAATGCATAATATGTGTTCTATAATCTCAATCTTAAGATTTTGATGAGACTGTTAAGAATGCATAACTCTATCCAACCATTTTCATTGCACTTTTTCTCATTTATCTACTATTTCACTTTACTCTCAAACAATGAACATGAAATTTAGGAAGCTGTGAAGAATTGAATTGCGAGGAGATAATGCAAATGTTACTAATAGCTCAGGGTTTCAAATATTGAAACAATTTTTGACTTATCATGATGTTATTTTTTTTTTTGTTGATAATGTGTATGGGTGTAATATTTTTTTTCAAAATTATTTTGTACATATTTGGTGTAGATATTTATGGTTTGTTATTTTTAATATATTTTCTTGGTTGTAAGATATTTAATGTTTATGCTTTAGTGATGATTTTTTCAGATAATTGATAGTGATTTTTTGATAATTAGATTTTTTTTCTCTGAAATTTATATCTTTTAGAATTTTGATATACTATTGGGAATAAAAACAATGAATAAATGGTGTTTGTTTAACTCTTTTTTTCAAAATTGTTTTGGTTGTATGTATGTCGTATTTGTTTTGCGACTTATTTTCATTTTTAATGTTGTTGCCGAGTGAGTCAAGTAGTTGATGTTGAGTAAGAATATATTGAATTGAATTTTGATTTTTGATTTTCTGTCTTCCTTTCATTTTTAATGCACATAGTATGTGTGAGTTTAAAGCTGACACAATATTGTATTTTTATATATCATTACAATGTTCTTTTCTTAGGTTTAATAGGATTTTACTTATAAACTAGTAACAAACCCGTGCTATCGCACGGGTCTCGTCTGGATTCACATACATTTATAGATTATTAAATTATTAAGTATGTTACCATGTTTTCCAGTTGAGTATAATGTCTCATGTAAACCATGTTGGCATTTAACTCCATATTTGTAGCAAGCGTCGGTCCTATCAACAAATCACGTCTGCATGAACAAATAGAAAAATTATATACTTCTTGAAATACATGGAAAATGTACATACTATATATTTTAATTCAAAATAGATTTTTAATTTGAATCGTAAAGTATAAGATATAAAGTTTACCAACTATCAAAGTGCTTGAAAGACTTCCTTGTACACAACATTAGTAGTAGTAGAACACGGTACATTCTCCTTGTCATGAATTAGGATTTTTAGCCCACTTTTGCTCTTAACTCTTGAAATTGCAACATATAATTGACCATGACTAAACACAGGAGTAGGCAAATACACTCCAACACTATCAAGAGATTGACTTGTGACTTATTAATTGTCATTGCATAAGAGACATAATCGGAAATTGTCTCCTAATCAACTTGGAATGGCCAAGGTGAATCAGAAGGTGACATAGACATTCGTGGAATGTAAAAAATGTTAACTATGTTCTTTCCAAGCATGATTTTTGCCTCAATGACATGATTTGCAAATCTTGTAACAATTAATCTTGTTCCGTTGCACAACCCATCGGCTTGGTCCAATTTCTCATTAGCAAAATAGGTGTACCAACCTTCAATTTGATCCTATGATTGGGAAGCCCTGGCGTTCTTAATTTTACTGAGAAATTCAGGAGTTAGAACTTCATATGCTTCAGTATAACTTGAATCTGTTCTATCAATGGAATCAAAACTCAAATAATCTTTCTCTTCTCTTAAAAAAAAGTTTAAAAGCAAAACATAAATAAATTAGTAAAACTATGTTCTTAAATATATATATATATATATATATATATATATTATATATATATATATATATATATATATATATATTATGAATGTAATAATACAGTAAATATTAAAACACATGTACCTGGTATCAAGTCTAATATATAATGATTTATTTTGTCCATAACTTCAATGGCTGAAGCAAGAATAGCCTTTCCTTGTAAGAATTCAACATCTTGATATTTTTCCAACAAATTGGGATATGTGTTTTTCAACAATTGCTCTTATAGGATCATCAAAATTTGATATTATTAGCTCTTGAGGAATTTCAAAACAACCAAACCATCATTGGGTTCACAAATCTTACCATCACCCACATTTAAAATCCATTTTGAAAATTCCGCTAGTTCATTAGAACTTGTGTTGTCTATTCCCTCTTGAAGGTCTCATATTTTTTGATAGTGTTAAAATCTGGAAATAATCCCATACATAAGATAAACTAATTGATGCATGACAATATCAGAACGCCTAGCTCTTGGACCAACAGAAGAATCTGTCTAAAATCTCCTCCAAATACAACAACTTTTCCACCAAAAATAGTATTCCTCAACACCCTTTTTGCTCATTACATCTTTAAGGGTTTATCCAATGCTTCGAAGCAGTTCTTGTGAGACATAGGTGTCTCTCCCTATTATCACACCCATTGCTTCAATAATTGAGAATGTTCGGTGTCTTTGTCGATGTTGCAAGTTGAGTTATCAAGCGTTGGCACAGGTATTTTGAACTTTGAGTGTGCTGTTCTTCCACCCGGCAATAATAACGAAGCTATCCCACTTGAAGCAACAGTAAGAACAATTTTTTTTTTGAGAAGGAAGTGCACTTGATAGTGTTCTCCACATGAAAGTTTTCCCAGTCCCTCGTAACCATGCAAGAAAAATACCCCTCCACTCTGTTTGTTAACAGCATCCATGATTTTCTCAAATATCAACGTTGTTCATCTATAAAATACAAACCAAGAATTATAAGTGCAAGGACAATAAAAATCATTCATTTTGTAATCATAGTATAAAGAAAATAAATCACCTGTAAGGGCATGAAAAAGTTCTTGGAATTTCTGTTTCTCGGGTATCGGCATCGTAATTAAGTTCGTCATAAATAAGCCTATTGCCAACATGTTTTGTGATGTATGAATCTGGATACGGCATACATTTAAATTCATGCAAACTTCTTCGATTCGATTGCATCATGTTCTCAATCTCAATTAGTGTGAGATTCTTTAACTCATTGTCCGATAGCTGCAATTCTGTTAAAAAATTTTCATTAGTTTTCTATATAATTACATATGTATGATGCAACTGCTGTCGTGATGTTGAAATACATCTCCCGTCAAATTTCAATTTTAAAACTTTTATATTATATCATATTTACATATTTTTTTACAACCTATAATGTATAACAGTTTCCCGTTAAATTACAAAATAAAGTTATTGTTTTATAATCTTTGTAGAAGTGGCTAGGAAAGGTGGGATGTTCCCCTTAAAGCTTTTTCTAATGCTGAATTTCTTAGGTAGACGAGATAATTTTTATGTATTTAATTTACTATTTGTTTTTATGAAGATATTTCAGATCGAAGACTGTCAGGTGTCAAAAAAAATATGACACTAACACATGTTTTCGAATCTAACACATTATAAGGATTATGTTTTACCTTTTCCTGTTTTCCCCTGTTGTCAAGACTAGACATCATAGTGGATAATGTTACACTATCTTAGTACATTGTCTTATTGCCATGCTTGACATATAATTGCAGAAAAATAATTCGCAATTCACTAGTATGAGATTTTCCTAATATATTGTGATAATTATATTATGTTGACAACTAGTGTGTTTTGATGTAGTAAACAAATTGAACAATTGAAGTGGGTGCTTAATTTTTTGCCAACACTTTGACTCTAAGAGTTATTATATGCATATTTAGAAATGTAAGTCATTATTTTTATTTTTATTGGTTTGGTGTAAGAATGTTGCTAATTCTCAAACTTGTAATACTTATTGATTATCTCTATCATGAGCATTTATGATGATGCTCGACATAGATTTTATTAATATTTTTATGTCTTTTGAAAAAAAATTGTAATTAAAATTTGAATATTCAGATTATATCTTTTAACATAATTCTAATAGTAGTGGAGGTCTTGATCTTCCACAACAGAGTCGTCTCAATTTATTAGAAACGATATCGACAATCATTTAAAACTTTCGTAAATAGTTTATGAAAATAGTATAAGCGACAGGTTTATTAACTCTTACAAAATTATTTGTGGAGGTTCTAAACCCCGTAAATAGGATAAATAACTCATATAGGTTTTTTTGTAGGGTAATTCAGATTTTAAATCTATACATTTAAAGACCCATAGTTAAAATAATAACGTTGGGTAAAAATAATTCAGTCAATGTTATAATAGAATAATAATGCAACAGGATTTAAAGGACTACATATTTAAGTTCTTTAGTGACAAATTTTGTTCTTCACTTCAAGTCATTTTTGTTGTTGTTGTGCATACTATTAATGAAGAGACATATTAGAGGTTAAAGTGTTGTGCTTCCTTATAATAGGGGCCAATTTTGAAATTAGAACATGACCTACCAATTATTTGGGCCAGTCTTGAGAAAATTAATTATGATTTTTTTCTTTAATAAATATATTGAGAGAAATAATTATGATTTTACTTTCTTTAATAAATATAAATAAAGAAAACGGACAAAAAAGTGAAAGACATAAATAATTATGACTTTTCCTTCTTTTATACGTATAAATCAAATTTGATCAATGAAAAAAAATAAAAACATTAATTACAAAATATTATAAAATTTTATGTACTATTAGTATAATGAATTTAAACAATTTATTATCTATCATATATTTTATAACAACAATATTACATTTAATCAATAATTATTTATCATAATTATTTTAGTTTATCAATTCACACATTACAAATAATATAAATAATGCATAATATATGTTCTATAATCTCAATCTTAAGATTTTGATGAGACTGTTAAGAATGCATAACTCTATCCAACCATTTTCATTGCACTTTTTCTCATTTATCTACCATTTCACTTTACTCTCAAACAATGAACATGAAATTTAGGAAGCTGTGAAGAATTGAATTGCGAGGAGATAATGTAAATGTTACTAATAGCTCAGGGTTTCAAATATTGAAACAATTTTTGACTTATCATGATGTTATTTTTTTTTTGTTGATAATGTGTATGTTGTAAATATTTTTTTTCAAAATTATTTTGTACATATTTGGTGTAGATATTTATGGTTTGTTATTTTTAATATATTTTCTTGGTTGTAAGATATTTAATGTTTATGCTTTAGTGATGATTTTTTCAAGATAATTGATAGTGATTTTTTCATAATTAGATTTTTTTCTCTGAAATTTATATCTTTTAGAATTTTGATATACTATTGGGAATAACAACAATGAATAAATGGCGTTTGTTTAAACTCTTTTTTTCAAAATTGTTTTGGTTGTATGTATGTCGTATTTGTTTTGCAACTTATTTTCATTTTTAATGTTGTGCCGAGTGAGTCAAGTAGTTGATGTTGAGTAAGAATATATTGAATTGAATTTTGATTTTTGATTTTCTGTCTTCCTTTCATTTTTAATGTACATAGTATGTGTGAGTTTAAAGCTGACACAATATTGTATTTTTATATATCATTACAATGTTCTTTTCTTAGATTCAATAGGATTTTACTTATAAACTAGTAACAAACTCGTGCTATCGCACGGGTCTCGTCTGGATTCACATTACATTTATAGATTATTAAATTATTAAGTATGTTACCATGTTTTTAGTTGAGTATATGTCTCATGTAAACCATGTTGGCATTTAACTCCATATTTTTAGCAAGCGTCGGTCCTATCAACAAATCACGTCTGCATGAACAAATAGGAAAAATTATATACTTCTTGAAATACATGGAAAATGTACATACTATATATTTTAATTCAAAATAGATTTTTAATTTGAATCGTAAAGTATAAGATATAAAGTTTACCAACTATCAAAGTGCTTGAAAGACTTCCTTGTACACAACATTAGTAGTAGTAGAATACGGTACATTCTCCTTGTCATGAATTAGGATTTTTAGCCCACGTTTGCTCTTAACTCTTGAAATTGCAACATATAATTGACCATGACTAAACACAGGAGTAGGCAAATACAATCCAACACTATCAAGAGATTGACCTTGTGACTTATTAATTGTCATTGCATAGGAGACAATAATCGGAAATTGTCTCCTAATCAACTTGAATGGTCAAGGTGAATCAGAAGGTGACATAAACATTCGTGGAATGTAAAAAATGTTACCTATGTTCTTTCCAGGCATGATTTTTTCCTCAATGACATGATTTGCAAATCTTGTAACAATTAATCTTGTTCCGTTGCACAACCCATCGGCTTGGTCCAAATTTCTCATTAGCATAATAGGTGTACCAACCTTCAATTTGATCCTATGATTGGGAAGCCCTGACGTTCTTAATTTACTGAGAAATTCAGGAGTTAGAACTTCATATGCTTCAGTATAACTTGAATCTGTTCTATCAATGGAATCAAAACTCAAATACTCTTTCTCTTCTCCTAAAAAAAGTTTAAAAGCAAAACATAAATAAATTAGTAAAACTATGTTCTTATATATATATATATATATATATATATATATATATATATATATATATATATATATATATATATATATATATATATATATATATATATATATATATATATATATATATATATATATATATATATATATATATATATATATATATATATATATATATATATATATATATATATATATATATATATATATATATATTATGAATGTAATAATACAGTAAATATAAAACACATGTACCTGGTATCAAGTCTAATATATAATGATTGATTTTGTCCACAACTTCTATGGTTGAAGCAAGAATAGCCTTTCCTTGTAAGAATTCAACATCTTGATATTTTTCCAACAAATTGGGATATGTGTTTTCAACAATTGCTCTTATAGGATCATCAAAATTTGATATTAATAGCTCTTGAGGAATTTCAATATCAACCAAACCATCATTGGGTTCACAAATCTTACCATCACCCACATTTAAAATCCATTTTGAAAATTCCGCTAGTTCATTAGAACTTGTGTTGTCTCTTCCCTCTTGAAGTCTCATATTTTTTGATAGTGTTAAAACCTGGCAATAATCCCATACATAAGATAAACTAATTGATGCATGAACAATATCAAAACGCCCAGCTCTTTGAACAACAGGAAGAATCTGTCTAAAATCTCCTCCAAATACAACAACTTTTCCACCAAAAATAGTATTCTCAACACCCTTTTTGCTCATTACATCTTTAAGGGTTTTATCCAATGCTTCGAAGCAGTTCTTGTGAGACATAGGTGCCTCATCCCATATTATCACACCCGTTGCTTCAAATAATTGAGAATGTTCGGTGTCTTTGTCGATGTTGCAAGTTGAGTTGTCAAGCGTTGGCACAGGTATTTTGAACTTTGAGTGTGCTGTTCTTCCACCCAGCAATAATAACGAAGCTATCCCACTTGAAGCAACAGTAAGAACAATTTTTTTTTGAGAACGAAGTGCACTTGATAGTGTTCTCCACATGAAAGTTTTACCAGTCCCTCCGTAACCATGCAAGAAAAATACCCCTCCACTCTGTTTGTTAACAGCATCCATGATTTTCTCAAATATCAAACGTTGTTCATCTATAAAATACAAACCAAGAATTATAAGTGCAAGGACAATAAAAATCATTTTTGTAATTCATAGTATAAATAAAATAAATCACCTGTAAGGGCATGAAAAAGTTCTTGGAATTTCTGTTTCTCGGTATCGGCATCGTAATTAAGTTCGTCATAAATAAGCCTATTGCCAACATGTTTTGTGATGTATGAATCTGGATACGGCATACATTTAAATTCATGCAAACTTCTTCGATTCGATTGCATCATGTTCTCAATCTCAATTAGTGTGAGATTCTTTAACTCATTGTCCGATAGCTGCAATTCTGTTAAAAAATTTTCATTAGTTTTCTATATAATTACATATGTATGATGCAACTGCTGTCGTGATGTTGAAATACATCTCCCGTCAAATTTCAATTTTAAAACTTTTATATTATATCATATTTACATATTTTTTTACAACCTATAATGTATAACAGTTTCCCGTTAAATTACAAAATAAAGTTATTGTTTTATAATCTTTGTAGAAGTGGCTAGGAAAGGTGGGATGTTCCCCTTAAAGCTTTTTCTAATGCTGAATTTCTTAGGGTAGACGAGATAATTTTTATGTATTTAATTTACTATTTGTTTTTATGAAGATATTTCAGATCGAAGACTTGTTCGAGTGTCCAAAAAAATATGACACTAACACATGTTTTCGAATCTAACACATTATAAGGATTATGTTTTTACCTTTTCCCTGTTTTCCCTGTTGTCAAGACTAGACATCATAGTGGATAATGTTACACTATCTTAGTACCACTACTACGGAAAAGGGCTTTTAAAGCGCTTATTTTGGCCTTTAAAAGCGCTTAAAAGCGCTTTAATAGCTGGCGCTGGCGTAGGTAACAAAAGCGCTTCTAAAAGCGCTCTGGTAGACCCCCCCTTTAAGAGCGCTTTCCTGAAAAAAGCGCTCTGGTAGGACCCCCTTATAAGAGCGCTTTCCTGGAAAAAGTGCTCTGGTAGACCCCCCTTTAAGAGCGCTTTTCCCAGAAAGCGCTGCCAAAGACCAGTAAAAAAGCATAAAAAATTAAAAAAAAACGCAGCATACAAAAGCGCTTTTGGAAAAGCGCTCTGGTAGGCCCCCCTATGAGAGCGCTTTTTCTGGAAAAAGCGCTCTGATAGGCCCCCCTATAAGAGCGCTTTTCCAAAAGCGCTTTTGTATGCTGCGTTTTTTTTAAATTTTTTATGCTTTTTTACTGGTCTTTGGCAGCGCTTTTACTAAGAAGCGCTTTAGTAGGTGGACCTTTAAGAGCGCTTTTTAAAAGCGCTGTCGTTTCTAAATGAGGTATTTTTATGTGCAGCCTATAATTTAATCCTCCCAGTCGACCTGTAATGTTTTCGACCTGTAATATTTTCGACCTGTAATATATTTTTGACCTGTAATATATTTTCGACACTATTATTTCAGCCATCAGTAAGACAATATATATACTAATATAATACCATTATAATATCCAAAATTATATATATACATCATTACATCAATAATATTATAGTTCAAATCGACACAAATCCTACATGAAAAATTGCTTAATATAATATTGACACAAATCTTCTTTAATTTCTTCCAACTTAAGCTTCGGGTACCCAGCAGCACGGAATTCGTCAAGGTACTACAAAACAAAAACATAATATAAATGATATATTTAGTTAAATGTAATAAATTATATGAAATTATCTTAAGTTATAAATTCATACCGTGAGCGGAATCTCTAATTGATTCGCCTGAAGGATTTCTTTCATGAACC
Organism: Vicia faba; assembly: GCA_948472305.1. Lineage (NCBI taxonomy): Eukaryota > Viridiplantae > Streptophyta > Magnoliopsida > Fabales > Fabaceae > Vicia > Vicia faba. Next base: position 28,027 of record CATIWC010001853.1, read on the forward strand.
TCAAAACAAAGTATCCGCAATCATGACTGTTTCGCTGTTGCGGACACTACATAATAAAACAAATAAGATTCTATAGTTGTCTTGTTTTACCAAGTAGCATAAATATTATAAGCAAAATTGTGAAAAGTAATGTACCTGCACTTGGATCCAAGTGATGTTGTTTGATTTAGTCCGGGATACCTGTGCGTCCCGTTGACTACGGAACACTTGTATTGATCTAATTATTAAATATATAAAAGCATATGTTTAGATCAATCCCACAAATAAGAAAATATATAAATATACACGAATATATATTTAGAACGATCCCACTTACAAATCAACGATTTCCTTCATAGCCGGATAATTGGTCCATTCACCATTTACCGAATTCAGATAATACACGACTTCTCTTATCGGGTTGATAGCAAGCAGCAACCAGTGTGCTCTATAAATTAAAACAATAGGTTATATGAAAATTTTGCTATACACAAAAGAAACAGAGATTAGATGAACCAAGAATGAGAAACTAACCCTACTGGTCGGGTATTATACGCCCAAATATGCAGACTTTCTGTATTGCCGGTGGACATGAATCTATCTACTAAGCGCTGTCTAACTGATTCCGGTTCCGAAGCAATTGTCATTCCGCTGCAATGGGCGGAAGACACGAAACGGAATCTGTTAGACAATGCAGTCCCGCGCAACACTCTGTCATACAACAACCTTAAATAAAAACATAATAAACATTAGATTATTTTCATTGAAATGTGTAAATAAATTATATTGTGGGACTAATTAAATAATATATCGGATGAGTGAATATTACCGGATGTATGAGTGCATATTACTGACGCCTAGTTGATCATGCCTAAAAATCTCTTCCAAGTCATCAAATGTAATATGTGACGGGAATTCAATACCGAAGACACTTTCATCCATGTTGATTTCACGTAAACCACCATCCTTCAAATCGGACATATCAACCATTGTTGCGAGTGTCGAACGGTATCGAGGCACAAAAGCACCGCCTTTTTTTGCCGCTTGCTTCGGAGGACCAGTGGGTGGTAAGCTACGAACCTGCTGCGTCACTTGTTGTGACTCCCGAGCGGATGCCTAAAAATCATATAAGTTAGGTAAAATATAAAATCATGCAGATTTAGATTCAGACTATATATTAACACTTTAAATGTACCTCTTTTAGTGATGCAACAGACTCCTCCTCCTGTAAAATCCCTTTACCCTTAATTGCGGGTTTTATAGGAGCAGTCTAAAATTAAAATGTAAAAAATAATTAATAAACGGTTTAGAATTGACATTCGAAAACTAAATGATTCATAATCGTTTTCAGTATACCTCATCACTAATGGTAATGAGCTCCGAGGGCCATGCAACAAATGATCCTATTGCATCTCGCAGCAATGTCGTCTCTGAGACCATGTCAGGTACCGGTAGAATCGCATCACGATCTAATACAACATCCACCGATACTTTCAGGTGTCCATCCGGGAGCGGTCTGTGGTGAAGTAAATCTCCCGAAGTGTTGTGCACTTTTCCCTTGCCAACTAGTCGATAATTCGGTGACGATAAGTATAGTTGGCAAGATGAAATGCCCTAAACAAATAGAAAATATAAAGTCATTATCATTAATAAAATAGAACAGTTTGTAAGGAAAAAAACTTATAATTACCTCGGGAAATTTCTTTTGATAGTTGATACTAGCCTTATCACTAGTTTCTCTCACCGATGAAGTGTTGCAATTTTCTCTCATATACATATCTTTATCTCTTTGCAATTCAGAGACCTGTGCTTGCAATTCCTGCAACTTTTGCAACACTTCTTCATTGGTAAGATTTGATCTTCTCCTAGAACTCTTATAAAAAGAGGTTGGAGTCACGCCATGACCCTTACCCCTCACCCGACCGGGATACTCGGGAGCATCTAGTACTCTACTAAGTACGCTCTCCTCACTGGTGGATGCCGATTGCGACAAGGTCTCCTGTAATTCATTTACATTTAAATAATTATTAGTGGAGATAAAAAATCATTTATATATTAAAAAACATTTGATTTAATTAAAGACACAGTATTATACTTACACATTCAGTATAAACTCTCTGAACATCGGGATCGACAGCTTGATTCTTGCCCACACGAGCTTCCTTCCACAACACATGTACAGGAAGTGAAGCTTCCTCACTTTTAGTCTCCTCTAACTATGCATTGACACAAACGATAAAATCGTCAATTAAAACATGCACATGTAGACAATTAATTAAAACGCATTTCTATTTACTTACAATTTTATCCTCTAAGCGTGCATATCCCAAACGCCCTTTTTTGTAAGGATACGCGGGTTTGGATGCTCTCTCACTATTCGTGGCACTCTTTTTCTGAAAAGCTTCATCTCTTTGCTTTACAAACTCAGCCCAATCTGCTTCATCAATGAAGGTCGCATACTTTGTTGGCCGTCCCGGTGCCTCTTCAAGAAATTTTCCATCTTTATCCTTAAGATAGGTGTTTGTCAAAAAACTTTTCCACCCTCTATATCTTTTGCCGGCCAAACTAAGTATGTAGCTTTTACGTTCATCTGGTATCTCAAAAGTCCTCTGCAAAAAAACGTACGCATAGTGTGTTAGTATAAGTAATTTAAACAATTTATCGTCAAGATAATAACAACAATTAACCATATATGATATATACCTGAAGCTCTTCCCAAATCGCTTGTTTTTTCTCCTCCAATTCTAAATTTTTCGTTTTCGATTTCCAGGTAGCTACGGAGACCGGAATATGCATACGGACAAGTGTACCAATATAACTTGTCAACTTTGCAGAATTAAGACCAATTGGTTGTTTATCAGAATTCCATTCCAATCGGTATACTAATCCTTGGTCTCTATGTCGAATGATTCCCTTCATAATAGTGATGCCTCGTGCAACCTCTTTTGCTTCAGTATCAGGTGGAGCATTTGTATCCGAAGCAACTCTTTCTTGTGAGTTTTCTTGTGAGTTTTCAGGTGGGTTTTCAGGTGGAGCATCTCTATCTGGAGCCATTGAACCTGTATCAAACAAACTAAAGCACATTAGTACACTATTAACACTAACTTTATATGAGAAACATTTCAAAAAATTACAACATAGAAGTTATTATAAGAAGAAAAAAAATCAATCCATTATTAATTGTTCAACGTGAAGATATTCATCCCTGCATCATCTGCCAAACATACCCAATGTATGCTTTCCTTCTTAAAAAAGAATTTAAGTTAAGTAGAAAAAATTTACTTTTTTATTATTAATAAAATAAAAGCATGTGATACAATCAATATTACTTTTTCATGATATTTCTTTTAGGCAAAGATGAGGGGATGCATACTCTATCAATATTAAAAGCATGTTCATTTAATAAATCTTAATTTTTAGTCAAATTGTTTTAAAGTACAAATTGTAAGATTTTCACATATTCGATGCCAGATTACTAAATATAATAATTAAAAAATATAAAAATGAGACCATTACTAAACATAAGCGAGTGAAGGTTATCGAGACCATTACTTTATCACTAACGTCTCTTTCTTTTCTTGGTAGGATTGTGTACTACGCGTCTCTTAACAATGCGGACGGTTGGATTGATCCAAATACCCTCATTATGATCATTTCTAATACAAGATTCATTCTCATTTTGATCGTTTCTTGTACAAGATTCAATGCCAACACCAATATCACCTTGATCTTCAATTTTTTCATCAACTATTTTGTTAGATAAAAGCACTATAGACCATTTCGTACTTGTCGGATCATTGACATAGAACACTTGTTTAGCTTGAGAGGCTAGAATGAAAGGCTCATCTTTGTACCCTACCCTATTGAGATCCACTTGCAAAAATCCTGACTTATCCATTCGTACGCCACTATTATTTTCAACCCACTTGCAACCAAATACAGGAATCTGAAACTTCGCGTAATCAAACACCAAAATGCGCTCGATAACCCCAAAATATGACAAATTTGCAAATTTCGGATTTAAGTCATTCGCACTTGATATGTGCATAGCTTCAGCTACCAAGGTAACACCACTATTTTGCATAGTACTTTTATCATCCTGTTCTTTGGTATAAAATGTGTATCCATTAATTGCGTATGCGCTATAAGAAAGCACAATTACAGATGGACCATAGGCTAAACATCTCAACCTTTCTGTTACTGAAGCAGGATCTGAACGATACTTTGAATAAATATGATCTCTAAACCACGGTATGAAACTTCGATTGTGCTCTCGTACTATCCAGTTCTCATTTCTATTTGGATTTAAATCTCGGAGAACAACTTTGTGCATTTCAACAAACGGCTCAACCTCAATCTCATTGTGCAGAACATACAAGTGCACTTGATCCCGTTCGACCATTGATACTGTCACAACTTTATTTCCAATTAGCCTTTTTCCTTCTTTTTTTTCGACAATATGAGATTTGGGGAGTCCAATTGATTGAACATTTGACAGATATTCAGTACAAAACTCAACCGCTTCTTCAGCAACGTATCGCTCGGCAATACAACCCTCTGGTCGACTTCTGTTTTTCACGTACCCTTTTAATATTTTCATATAACGTTCAGCAGGGTACATCCATCTCATATAAGCTGGTCCGCACAGTTGTGTCTCTTTCACAAGATGAACGACTAGATGAACCATTATGTCAAAAAACAAGGGAGGAAAATACATTTCAAGATCACATAAAGTAACAACTATCTCATTTTGCAATGTTGGTAAGATCGCGGGATCGACCACCTTACTGCAAATAGACCTGAAGAAGAAACACAGCTTAGTTATTGCGCTTCTTACTTTTTCTGGCAGAATAGAACGTATACCTATTGGTAAAAAATGTTCCATTATAACATGGCAATCATGCGTCTTCAAACTCTTTAACTTGAGGTCTTTCATGGACACAAGTCTTCTAATATCTGAAGAGTAGCCTTCTGGAACTTTTACTTCACTGAGGAACTTACACAATGTTTTCTTCTCCTTTCTAGATAGAGTGTAAACAGCAGGTGGCAGATATGTTCGTCTTCCTTTCGTCACGGGCCCCAATTCAGTTCTCATCCCCATGTTTACCATGTCATTCCTTATGTTAACGCCATCCTTAGACTTTCCTTGTATATTGAGTAGCGTACCTATAACGCTGTCAAATACATTTTTTTCAATATGCATAACATCCAGGAAATGTCTTACGTATAACGACTTCCAATATGGAAGTTCAAAGAAAATTGACTTCTTCTTCCACCCACCCTTGAAAATTGAATGTGCAAAAGGCTTGCCAAACTGAGTGCTCACATCTTTCACCTTTTCAAAAATTTGATCACCTGACAAAAAAGGCGGGGCTGTACGATGTTCGGCCTCTCCATTGAATGCTTTTCTCCATCCACGGTAGTGATGATTAGAATTTAAGAATCTACGATGGCCGAGAAAGACATTCTTCTGACAAAGCGCCAATCGTGTCGTATCGGTTTCATCTTCACAAACAGGACACGCCTTTTGACCCTTGTTGCTGTACCCGGATAGATTTCCGTATGCTGGAAAATCATTAATTGTTCCAAACAACATCGCCCTCAAGTTGAAACTTTCTTTCCTATACCCATCGTAAACCTCCACACCTCTCTCCCACAAAAACTTTAAATCTTCGATTAAGGGTGCCAAGTATACGTCTATGTCATTCCCTGGTTGTTTAGGCCCAGAAATTAGCATAGATAACATCATGTACTTACGCTTCATACATAGCCACGGAGGTAAGTTATAAATCATAAGAATCACAGGCCATGTGCTATGCGAGATACTTTGAATACCATGCGGGTTCATTCCATCAGTAGACAATGACAACCGAAGGTTTCTTGCTTCTTTTCCAAATTCAGGATATTCAGTATCAACTTTACTCCATTGTGGTGAGTCTGCCGGATGTCGCAACTTTCCATCAATAATTCTTTCATCTGCATGCCAAGTCAAGTGTCTTGAATCGGTCTCACTACGATACATGCGTCTAAATCTCAGAATTATAGGAAAATACCATAAGACTTTAGCAGGAGACAACTTTTTCTTATATCGAGGGGCACCACATTTAGGACACTCATTCAACGCTGCATACTCGTTTCGAAACAAAACGCAATCGTTTGGACATGCATGTATCTTATCATAGCTCATTCCAATAGAAGACAACATCTTTTTGGCTTCATACGTTCGATTGGGAAGAACATTATCCTCTGGTAGCATATCTTTCATAAGGGCTAATAACTCTGTGAAACTTTTATCCGACCATCCATTGTCCGCCTTTAAGTTGTACAACTTTAACACCGCAGACAATCTTGTGAATTTTGAACAACCAACATACAACGGTTTCTCTGCATCGCTTACCAACCTCTCAAACATTTTGGGACAATCCGCAAGATCTTCTTCAAGCGCTTCTGCAATCTCTTCGACTCGATCACAATCGTATGTGTCTGTGCAATCGTCGTTTGAAGCATACTTCCTATTACAACTCGACTCAGCATTCCCGGTACTTTTCTCACCATGCATTGTCCAACATGTATAACTTCTATCAATTCCAAACCGTAGTAAATGAGATCCCAACTGATTCCCGTCAACCTTACCCCCGGCATAACAGCAACCCAAGCAAGGACACGGCATTCGAAGCGGGTCTTTGGAGTGCGCAACCGCAAACTCAACAAATTCCCATACCCCTTTCTCGTACTCTTTCGACAATCGGTTTGAATTCATCCATGTCTTATCCATGTCTTAATTAAGCTAAACAAAAACGGTCAAACTTTCACTCTTCACAAGTAACCCCTATGGCGAATTCAATTCACAAAGTTAGTAAGTACCTCACTTAACGATAGATAAATATATGAAATTAAAATTGTAAGAAATCTCTTTTAAATAAAAAGATGTTTTAAGTTTGAACTTAATTTTTGATAGTCTTGTTTAAAATTTTTATTGTATGTATAGTAGATGTGTCAACAAATATCAAAATACAATGACTAAAATTATGAGTCCACGAGGAAAGATGATAATACAATTTATATGTAATAATTACTATTCTAAGCAAACAAGAGCTTTGTTTGAAAAATGTTTTGAACATAAAAAAATATAAAGTAAAAATAACAATGATAGAAAGTTTTTGGGGGGTTAGGATGTAATTAGTGATTACTATGATTACAGTTATATCAATATCAATTATACACATTTTATCCCTTAATCTATATTTTCACTTCACTATACAAACTCAACATTTAATTTCAGCAGATTCACACTCTTAACTATACAAACTCAGCATCTAAGCTTACTACTACTAAGCCATATGATGGATGTTAAACAATATCTAAAGAACAATATTAGAGACATTGATTGATCTATCTATTTCAAGCATATTGAAAAGAAATTCAAAAAAAGATATATAATATAATGATATTCACCAAAAAAGCTACACTGTAAGGCATAATAATAAAATAATGAAAATCACCTTAGACGAAGATGTGAGTAGATTCAATTCAAATAGCAAAACAGCAAAAAGCAGCAGCAAAGATGGAAGACGATTGAGAAGCAATACCAAAACTTTATTCTCAAAATCAGCAAAGATGGAAGACGATTGCGCCTTAGTAAGTTTTGTCTAGTCGACAACTTATCTTAAAACAACTGTCAAGAGAACACAACAACTTTAAAATATGCTCAACTATTCTTAAAATCAAGCGAATACTTGTCTGTGATACACACCGAGGTATCATTGCGTCCAAGCCACACTACCTAAATCATTTTCATTACCTAAGTTATCTTTCTAAGTCATTCACTTAGTACAAATCTAGATTTAACTTCACTTTTCATCATAGTTTTTGCTCAATTATCATTCAATAAACACAAACAACAATTCATAATATGATTCAAAAACACACATAACCAATTCATTACCAATACCCAAACATTAGTCATGGCTCAATCATGATTTCTTCTCATCAATTGACGAGGCATTTGACTAACTTTCTAATATATTCGACCTCACAATAATCAGATATGATTCTTGTTTTATGGTGGACACAAGGAACCAATCCATTGCATAAATCATAAGCATACATGAAACACACATGATAGTCTAACATATCCCTATAAACCTTAGGCAGAGCCATCATATGACTCGTCTCATTCTAACTTATTCCACTTTCACGCCACATAGTAAGCGCCTATCGAATCATCCTATGATGGGGTTAACCAGACTCAACGGGAAAAGTAAATTTAAATAAACTCATGGAAACTTATCTATGTAATATCCCTCAGTGTTAGCTTTTTAACGCTTTCGACCGCGTCCAAAATAGAGTTATGAAACTCAAGCCACATCATTTTCAATTTGGTAATTTTCCATATGGTCAGTGGTAATCGATTACCAGTATGTGGTAATCAATTATCAGTCCTCAAAACAATCCAAAAAATTATTTACAATTTAAAGTAGGATATAATTGAAATTTGGAATTATGATTAAGCTTTATTATCGAGTTAGATAAATATAGATAAATTATAAAAATTTTGAAAGAAAATTGAAAAGAAAAATCTACATCAAAATATGGTATCTTATTTTATGGATTTGAATTCTCTAAAAGAGTTACTGTTTTAACGATCTAGATAACTAGATACAAATTTTTAGGTGTGATTTTTATTATTTTTTAATGAAAATATAATAAATATATTTAAATATCATTTAAAAAGTGAAAAATATAATAATTTACATATGTGTAAGAGAAAATTATATATTTTTCATATTTTCATTGAAAAATAAAATCACAAATCTTACTGATGAATAGTTACCAGGTATACTGAGTTTTACATTGATTGATAGAATATTTTAAAAGAAAAAGTATTCAATTCCTGTTTATTGTAATCTTTAATTGACATAAAACACTACTAATTGTCTTATTTTATTTTAAATAAATAAGTCATAGCCTTACTTATACAGTTGTTTACACAAAATTGGACCCTACCCACTTTTAACTTTAACAATATTATTTTGGATATCCAAATTTCATGGAACATTTACAATAGAAAACTTTAAACTTATTGCAAGATCATAACTGTTAAGCTTATTAGATTGGCTCCAAAAATAGTCTTAGAGAATCGGAGAGGATTCATATGAGACATAGTACAAGAAATCTTTTGAAAGAAACATGGCTATGAAAATTGATATAAAAAAAAAAAGCATTTGATACTCAAAATGGAGTTATTTATTCTATATGCTTAAGAACTTTGGCTTTAATATTATATTTTGCAATTGAATTACAACAATACTTCATTCAACCAAATTATCAATTTAGTTAATGACAAGGCAACAAGCTTTTTCAACTGTTCTAGAGGAATAAGACAAGGAAATTCCATTTCTATTTTACTATTTTGCATTGTTGAAGATGCTTAAGAAGACAATTTGCAAACATGATTGAACAAAGACATATTACATGTATCGCTCATGACAAAACTAAGTTTCCAAGTCACACTTTCTTTGTAGATGATCTCAGATATTTTGTAAAGCTACCAAAAGTGATGCATATCCTATCCACAAATTATTACATGAATATGCTTAAAATTCATGCCATCGCCCTAGTCCCACAAAATGCAAGGTATCCTTGGTTTTTAGGCTATCCACAAGTTGCATGCATCTTTGGTTTCAACACAAGTCACACAAACTTTGATTACTTTGGAGTACCAATATTCAAGGGTAAGTCAAGAGTTCAATATTTACATCCAATAGCATATAAGGCCTAAACCAAATTAATCACATGAAAAGGAAACATCTTATCTATGATGAGAAGAATTCAACTTGTTAACTCGATAATCCATAACATGCTAACCATATTCTAACATTAGTGAAATCCACATGTAAACTCTCAAGAATCAACAACAATCAAACATATCTCATGATTCCAACATAATCCAAAATAATTATAATACCAACACCACAACACATTCAACATGAAATCACACAAGTAAGCATGTATCGTCATCAAGTTTCATGTTCATAACAACAACAACACAAACCCTAACTTCCCAACCATGGATTTTTCTCTCAAAGCTAAAATTTAACTATGAACTCACCTCTAGGAAGAAGATGATGATGAAATATTGGAGACGACTTGATGAAGCAAGCTCTTGATCCTTAAGTATTCCAAGCTTTTTTTCTTTCGAAGAAGACGATTGAGAACGGAGAACGATTGAAACGATGTGAGTTTTCAACGATTAGGGATTTGGAAACGATTTTGTGAGTTTTCTGAGAATGCAAGATTTTGTGCGTTTTCAGCAGAAATTAGGGATTTGGAAACGAAGAACGCGTTTAGTATAATTTTGTTTTAAAAAATTTTAATTGTAAAGAGGGTATGACAGCGCTTTTGAAAAGCGCTTTCGTAACTAAGGCTATACCAGCGCTTTTGAGGATAAAAGCGCTCTTGTACCCCACCCCCTATATCAACGCTTTTGAAAGCGCTTTCATAAGCCCCCTATAAGAGCGCTTTCAGAAAGCGCTTTCATACCCCCCCACTATAAGAGCGCTTTTCAAATGCGCCTTCGTACCCCAGCCTCTAAGAGCGCTTTATGAAAGCGCTTTTGTAACCCCCCCCCTTTAAGAGCGCTTTTTTAGCGTGTTTTTTTATTTTGTTTTTAGCGCAACCTATACCAGCGCTTTTTACAAAAAGCGCTTTAGTAGGGGTGCTGCTAAAAGACAAATTTGGTGTAGTGTACATTGTCTTATTGCATGCTTGACATATAATTGCAGAAAAATAATTCGCAATTCACTAGTATGAGTTTTCCTAATATATTGTGATAATTATATTATGTTGACAACTAGTGTGTTTTGATGTAGTAACAAATTGAACAATTGAAGTGGGTGCTTAATTTTTTTGCCACACTTTGACTCTAAGAGTTATTATATGCATATTTAGAAATGTAGTCATTTATTTTTATTTTTATTGGTTTGGTGTAAGAATGTTGCTAATTTCTCAAACTTGTAATACTTATTGATTATTCTATCATGAGCATTTATGATGATGCTCGAATAGATTTTATTAATATTTTTATGTCTTTTGAAAAAAATTGTAATTAAAATTTGAATATTCAGATTATATCTTTTAACATAATTCGAATAGGTAGTGGAGGTCTTGATCTTCCACAACAGAGTCGTCTCAATTTATTAGAAACGATATCGACAATCATTTAAAACTTTCGTAAATAGTTTATGAAAATAGTATAAGCGACAGGTTTATTAACTCTTACAAAATTATTTGTGGAGGTTCTAAACCCCGTAAATAGGATAAATAACTCATAGGTTTTTTTGTAGGGTAATTCAGATTTTAAATCTATACATTTAAAGACCCATAGTTAAAATAATAACGTTGGGTAAAAATAATTCAGTCAATGTTATAATAGAATAATAATGCAACAGGATTTAAAGGACTACATATTTAAGTTCTTTAGTGACAAATTTTGTTCTTCACTTCAAGTCATTTTTGTTGTTGTTGTGCATACTATTAATGAAGAGACATATTAGAGGTTAAAGTGTTGTGCTTCCTTATAATAGGGGCCAATTTTGAAATTAGAACATGACCTACCAATTATTTGGGCCAGTCTTGAGAAAATTAATTATGATTTTTTTCTTTAATAAATATATTGAGAGAAATAATTATGATTTTACTTTCTTTAATAAATATAAATAAAGAAAACGGACAAAAAAGTGAAAGACATAAATAATTATGACTTTTCCTTCTTTTATACGTATAAATCAAATTTGATCAATGAAAAAAAATAAAAGCATTAATTACAAAATATTATAAAATTTTATGTACTATTAGTATAATGAATTTAAACAATTTATTATCTATCATATATTTTATAACAACAATATTACATTTAATCAATAATTATTTATCATAATTAATTTAGTTTATCAATTCACACATTACAAATAATATAAATAATGCATAATATGTGTTATATAATCTCAATCTTAAGATTTTGATGAGACTGTTAAGAATGCATAACTCTATCCAACCATTTTCATTGCACTTTTTCTCATTTCTCTACTATTTCACTTTACTCTCAAACAATGAACATGAAATTTAGGAAGCTGTGAAGAATTGAATTGCGAGGAGATAATGCAAATGTTACTAATAGCTCAGGGTTTCAAATATTGAAACAATTTTTTACTTATCATGATGTTATTTTTTTTTGTTGATAATGTGTATGGTGTAAATATTTTTTTTCAAAATTATTTTGTACATATTTGGTGTAGATATTTATGGTTTGTTATTTTTAATATATTTTCTTGGTTGTAAGATATTTAACGTTTATACTTTAGTGATGATTTTTTCAAGATAATTGATAGTGATTTTTTCATAATTAGATTTTTTTCTCTGAAATTTATATCTTTTAGCATTTTGATATACTATTGGGAATAACAACAATGAATAAATGGTGTTTGTTTAAACTCTTTTTTTCAAAATTGTTTTGGTTGTATGTATGTCGTATTTGTTTTGCGACTTATTTTCATTTTTAATGTTGTGCCGAGTGAGTCAAGTAGTTGATGTTGAGTAAGAATATATTGAATTGAATTTTGATTTTTGATTTTCTGTCTTCCTTTCATTTTTAATGTACATAGTATGTGTGAGTTTAAAGCTGACACAATATTGTATTTTTATATATCATTACAATGTTCTTTTCTTAGGTTCAATAGGATTTTACTTATAAACTAGTAACAAACCCGTGCTATCGCACGGGTCTCGTCTGGATTCACATTACATTTATAGATTATTAAATTATTAAGTATGTTACCATGTTTTCAGTTGAGTATATGTCTCATGTAAACCATGTTGGCATTTAACTCCATATTTGTAGCAAGCGTCGGTCCTATCAACAAATCACGTCTGCATGAACAAATAGGAAAAATTATATACTTCATGAAATACATGGAAAATGTACATACTATATATTTTAATTCAAAATAGATTTTTAATTTGAATCGTAAAGTATAAGATATAAAGTTTACCAACTATCAAAGTACTTGAAAGACTTCCTTGTACACAACATTAGTAGTAGTAGAACACGGTACATTCTCCTTGTCATGAATTAGGATTTTTAGCCCACTTTTGCTCTTAACTCTTGAAATTGCAACATATAATTGACCATGACTAAACACAGGAGTAGGCAAATACAATCCAACACTATCAAGAGATTGACCTTGTGACTTATTAATTGTCATTGCATAGGAGACAATAATCGGAAATTGTCTCCTAATCAACTTGAATGGCCAAGGTGAATCAGAAGGTGACATAGACATTCGTGGAATGTAAAAAATGTTACCTATGTTCTTTCCAGACATGATTTTTGCCTCAATGACATGATTTACAAATCTTGTAACAATTAATCTTGTTCCGTTGCACAACCCATCGGCTTGGTCCAAATTTCTCATTAGCATAATAGGTGTACCAACCTTCAATTTGATCCTATGATTGGGAAGCCCTGACGTTCTTAATTTACTGAGAAATTTAGGAGTTAGAACTTCATATGCTTCAGTATAACTTGAATCTGTTCTATCAATGGAATCAAAACTCAAATACTCTTTCTCTTCTCCTAAAAAAAAGTTTAAAAGCAAAACATAAATAAATTAGTAAAACTTTGTTCTTAAATATATATATATATATATATATATATATATATATATATATATATATATATATATATATATATATATATATATATATATATATATATATATATATATATATATATATATATATATATATATATATATATATATATATATATATATATTATGAATGTAATAATACAGTAAATATAAAACACATGTACCTGGTATCAAGTCTAATACATAATGATTGATTTAGTCCACAACTTCAATGGTTGAAGCAAGAATAGCCTTTCCTTGTAAGAATTCAACATCTTGATATTTTTCCAACAAATTGGGATATGTGTTTTCAATAATTGCTCTTATAGGATCATCAAAATTTGATATTAATAGCTCTTGAGGAATTTCAATATCAACCAAACCATCATTGGGTTCACAAATCTTACCATCACCCACATTTAAAATCCATTTTGAAAATTCCGCTAGTTCATTAGAACTTGTGTTGTCTCTTCCCTCTTGAAGTCTCATATTTTTTGATAGTGTTAAAACCTGGCAATAATCCCATACATAAGATAAACTAATTGATGCATGAACAATATCAGAACGCCCAGCTCTTGGAACAACAGGAAGAATCTGTCTAAAATCTCCTCCAAATACAACAACTTTTCCACCAAAAATAGTATTCTCAACACCCTTTTTGCTCATTACATCTTTAAGGGTTTTATCCAATGCTTCGAAGCAGTTCTTGTGAGACATAGGTGCTTCATCCCATATTATCACATCCGTTGCTTCAAATAATTGAGAATGTTCGGTGTCTTTGTCGATGTTGCAAGTTGAGTTGTCAAGCGTTGGCACAGGTATTTTGAACTTTGAGTGTGCTGTTCTTCCACCCGGCAATAATAACGAATCTATCCCACTTGAAGCAACAGTAAGAACAATTTTTTTTTTGAGAACGAAGTGCACTTGATAGTGTTCTCCACATGAAAGTTTTACCAGTCCCTCCGTAACCATGCAAGAAAAATACCCCTCCACTCTATTTGTTAACAGCATCCATGATTTTCTCAAATATCAAACTTTGATCATCTATAAAATACAAACCAAGAATTATAAGTGCAAGGACAATAAAAATCATTTTTGTAATTCATAGTATAAAGAAAATAAATCACCTGTAAGGGTATGAAAAAGTTCTTGGAATTTCTATTTCTCGGTATCGGCATCGTAATTAAGTTCGTCATAAATAAGCCTATTGCCAACATGTTTTGTGATGTATGAATCTGGATACGGCATACATTTAAATTCATGCAAACTTCTTCGATTCGATTGCATCATGTTCTCAATCTCAATTAGTGTGAGATTCTTTAACTCATTGTCCGATAGCTGCAATTCTGTTAAAAAATTTTCATTAGTTTTCTATATAATTACATATGTATGATGCAACTGCTGTCGTGATGTTGAAATACATCTCCCGTCAAATTTCAATTTTAAAACTTTTATATTATATCATATTTACATATTTTTTTACAACCTATAATGTATAACAGTTTCCCGTTAAATTACAAAATAAATTTATTGTTTTATAATCTTTGTAGAAGTTGCTAGGAAAGGTGGGATGTTCCCCTTAAAGCTTTTTCTAATGCTGAATTTCTTAGGGTAGACGAGATAATTTTTATGTATTTAATTTACTATTTGTTTTTATGAAGATATTTCAGATCGAAGACTTGTTCGAGTGTCCAAAAAAATATGACACTAACACATGTTTTCAAATCTAACACATTATAAGGATTATGTTTTTACCTTTTCCCTGTTTTCCCTGTTGTCAAGACTAGACATCATAGTGGATAATGTTACACTATCTTAGTACATTGTCTTATTGCATGCTTGACATATAATTGCAGAAAAATAATTCGCAATTCACTAGTATGAGTTTTCCTAATATATTGTGATAATTATATTATGTTGACAACTAGTGTGTTTTGATGTAGTAACAAATTGAACAATTGAAGTGGGTGTTTAATTTTTTTTGCCACACTTTGACTCTAAGAGTTATTATATGCATATTTAGAAATGTAGTCATTTATTTTTATTTTTATTGGTTTGGTGTAAGAATGTTGCTAATTTCTCAAACTTGTAATACTTATTGATTATTCTATCATGAGCATTTATGATGATGCTCGAATAGATTTTATTAATATTTTTATGTCTTTTGAAAAAAATTGTAATTAAAATTTGAATATTCAGATTATATCTTTTAACATAATTCTAATAGGTAGTGGAGGTCTTGATCTTCCACAACAGAGTCGTCTCAATTTATTAGAAACGATATCGACAATCATTTAAAACTTTCGTAAATAGTTTATGAAAATAGTATAAGTGACAGGTTTATTAACTCTTACAAAATTATTTGTGGAGGTTCTAAACCCCGTAAATAGGATAAATAACTCATATAGGTTTTTTTGTAGGGTAATTCAGATTTTAAATCTATACATTTAAAGACCCATAGTTAAAATAATAACGTTGGGTAAAAATAATTCAGTCAATGTTATAATAGAATAATAATGCAACAGGATTTAAAGGACTACATATTTAAGTTCTTTAGTGACAAATTTTGTTCTTCACTTCAAGTCATTTTTGTTGTTGTTGTGCATACTATTAATGAAGAGACATATTAGAGGTTAAAGTGTTGTGCTTCCTTATAACAGGGGCCAATTTTGAAATTAGAACATGACCTACCAATTATTTGGGCCGGTCTTGAGAAAATTAATTATGATTTTTTTCTTTAATAAATATATTGAGAGAAATAATTATGATTTTACTTTCTTTAATAAATATAAATAAAGAAAACGGACATAAAAGTGAAAGACATAAATAATTATGACTTTTCCTTCTTTTATACGTATAAATCAAATTTGATCAATGAAAAAAAATAAAAACATTAATTACAAAATATTATAAAATTTTATGTACTATTAGTATAATGAATTTAAACAATTTATTATCTATCATATATTTTATAACAACAATATTACATTTAATCAATAATTATTTATCATAATTAATTTAGTTTATCAATTCACAGATTACAAATAATATAAATAATGCATAATATGTGTTCTATAATCTCAATCTTAAGATTTTGATGAGACTGTTAAGAATGCATAACTCTATCCAACCATTTTCATTGCACTTTTTCTCATTTCTCTACTATTTCACTTTACTCTCAAACAATGAACATGAAATTTAGGAAGCTGTGAAGAATTGAATTGCGAGGAGATAATGCAAATGTTACTAATAGCTCAGTGTTTCAAATATTGAAACAATTTTTGACTTATCATGATGTTTTTTTTTGTTGATAATGTGTATGGTGTAAATATTTTTTTTCAAAATTATTTTGTACATATTTGGTGTAGATATTTATGGTTTGTTATTTTTAATATATTTTCTTGGTTGTAAGATATTTAATGTTTATGCTTTAGTGATGATTTTTTCAAGATAATTGATAGTGATTTTTTCATAATTAGATTTTTTTCTCTGAAATTTATATCTTTTAGCATTTTGATATACTATTGGGAATAACAACAATGAATAAATGGTGTTTGTTTAAACTCTTTTTTTCAAAATTGTTTTGGTTGTATGTATGTCGTATTTGTTTTGCGACTTATTTTCATTTTTAATGTTGTACCGAGTGAGTCAAGTAGTTGATATTGAGTAAGAATATATTGAATTGAATTTTGATTTTTGATTTTCTGTCTTCCTTTCATTTTTAATGTATATAGTATGTGTGAGTTTAAAGCTGACACAATATTGTATTTTTATATATCATTACAATGTTCTTTTCTTAGGTTCAATAGGATTTTACTTATAAATCTAATAAGATATGCGATGTATGATTAGGTGGGATACATGATTTTATGCGGATTATTATGTATATAAATTTATTTTATGCGGATTATTATGTATATAAATTTATTTACAATTGAAGAATATGACACTTTATTTGTAATATTTTTTTAATGATTTTTGGTTTTTTTAAAATGAATTTTTGATTTTTTTAAATAATTTAAACACCTTTGATAAACTGTGATATAGAGATCTACATAATTTAAAAACAATTTCTTTAAAGTAAGAGTTTGACACAAATAAATCTTTTAAAATAAAATATTAAAATTTTGTAATCATTATCTTTTCTAAACTATTACTTATAAAACACAAAAGAATGTGTTACAACAAATCAAGCACCATTTTCTTTTTGAATGAATGATCTACCACTTTAAATCGTAAAATATTTTCCTCACTCCAACATAAAAGTATATAGAATGAAGAATACATAAAAAATATTTTAAAATAAAATATTAAAATCTTCTAACCATTCTCTTTTGTAAACTCTAGCTTAAAAAAAAAAAAAGAATTGCAAGATTATGAAACACCATTTTTTTAATAAATCATGCATCAATTTAAACCATGAAATAGTAACATTATCAAACACCATTTTTTTAATAAATCATGCATCAATTTAAACCATGAAATAGTCTTCTCACTCCAACACAAGTATATATAAAAATAAAATAAAAACATTTAAATCTTCTAATCATTCTTTTTTCTAAAAAAATTCTTAAAATATTAAAATATTCTAATCATTCTCTTCACAAAATAACATGTTACAACATTATCAAACACCAATTGTTTTTGAATGAATTATGCAGCAATTTAAATTAAGAAATATTTTCTTCACTCCGACACAAGAATATATAAAAATGAAGAAAAAAAAGTACAAAAAAAATTGAAAAAATGTGATACAAACAATATATATATATAACAAATACAATATGTGATACAAACAATATATATATATAATTGCATACAAACAAATACAATAATAAAAAAGAAGAAAAATAATTGAGATAGAAAATGTGATACTTATGGAAAGTTTTTGTAAAAAATTGTTGGAGAGAAAATCCAATATAACACTCTAAATTTAGAAAAATATTTATATAAGATAAATTGTACTTACAATTTTTCCTAATATGAAATATTTCATAATTTTAAATCTATACATTTAAAGACCCATAGTTAAAATAATAACGTTGGGTAAAAATAATTCAGTCAATGTTATAATAGAATAATAATGCAACAGGATTTAAAGGACTACATATTTAAGTTCTTTAGTGACAAATTTTGTTCTTCACTTCAAGTCATTTTTGTTGTTGTTGTGCATACTATTAATGAAGAGACATATTAGAGGTTAAAGTGTTGTGCTTCCTTATAACAGGGGCCAATTTTGAAATTAGAACATGACCTACCAATTATTTGGGCCGGTCTTGAGAAAATTAATTATGATTTTTTTCTTTAATAAATATATTGAGAGAAATAATTATGATTTTACTTTCTTTAATAAATATAAATAAAGAAAACGGACATAAAAGTGAAAGACATAAATAATTATGACTTTTCCTTCTTTTATACGTATAAATCAAATTTGATCAATGAAAAAAAATAAAAACATTAATTACAAAATATTATAAAATTTTATGTACTATTAGTATAATGAATTTAAACAATTTATTATCTATCATATATTTTATAACAACAATATTACATTTAATCAATAATTATTTATCATAATTAATTTAGTTTATCAATTCACAGATTACAAATAATATAAATAATGCATAATATGTGTTCTATAATCTCAATCTTAAGATTTTGATGAGACTGTTAAGAATGCATAACTCTATCCAACCATTTTCATTGCACTTTTTCTCATTTCTCTACTATTTCACTTTACTCTCAAACAATGAACATGAAATTTAGGAAGCTGTGAAGAATTGAATTGCGAGGAGATAATGCAAATGTTACTAATAGCTCAGTGTTTCAAATATTGAAACAATTTTTGACTTATCATGATGTTTTTTTTTGTTGATAATGTGTATGGTGTAAATATTTTTTTTCAAAATTATTTTGTACATATTTGGTGTAGATATTTATGGTTTGTTATTTTTAATATATTTTCTTGGTTGTAAGATATTTAATGTTTATGCTTTAGTGATGATTTTTTCAAGATAATTGATAGTGATTTTTTCATAATTAGATTTTTTTCTCTGAAATTTATATCTTTTAGCATTTTGATATACTATTGGGAATAACAACAATGAATAAATGGTGTTTGTTTAAACTCTTTTTTTCAAAATTGTTTTGGTTGTATGTATGTCGTATTTGTTTTGCGACTTATTTTCATTTTTAATGTTGTACCGAGTGAGTCAAGTAGTTGATATTGAGTAAGAATATATTGAATTGAATTTTGATTTTTGATTTTCTGTCTTCCTTTCATTTTTAATGTATATAGTATGTGTGAGTTTAAAGCTGACACAATATTGTATTTTTATATATCATTACAATGTTCTTTTCTTAGGTTCAATAGGATTTTACTTATAAATCTAATAAGATATGCGATGTATGATTAGGTGGGATACATGATTTTATGCGGATTATTATGTATATAAATTTATTTTATGCGGATTATTATGTATATAAATTTATTTACAATTGAAGAATATGACACTTTATTTGTAATATTTTTTTAATGATTTTTGGTTTTTTTAAAATGAATTTTTGATTTTTTTAAATAATTTAAACACCTTTGATAAACTGTGATATAGAGATCTACATAATTTAAAAACAATTTCTTTAAAGTAAGAGTTTGACACAAATAAATCTTTTAAAATAAAATATTAAAATTTTGTAATCATTATCTTTTCTAAACTATTACTTATAAAACACAAAAGAATGTGTTACAACAAATCAAGCACCATTTTCTTTTTGAATGAATGATCTACCACTTTAAATCGTAAAATATTTTCCTCACTCCAACATAAAAGTATATAGAATGAAGAATACATAAAAAATATTTTAAAATAAAATATTAAAATCTTCTAACCATTCTCTTTTGTAAACTCTAGCTTAAAAAAAAAAAAAGAATTGCAAGATTATGAAACACCATTTTTTTAATAAATCATGCATCAATTTAAACCATGAAATAGTAACATTATCAAACACCATTTTTTTAATAAATCATGCATCAATTTAAACCATGAAATAGTCTTCTCACTCCAACACAAGTATATATAAAAATAAAATAAAAACATTTAAATCTTCTAATCATTCTTTTTTCTAAAAAAATTCTTAAAATATTAAAATATTCTAATCATTCTCTTCACAAAATAACATGTTACAACATTATCAAACACCAATTGTTTTTGAATGAATTATGCAGCAATTTAAATTAAGAAATATTTTCTTCACTCCGACACAAGAATATATAAAAATGAAGAAAAAAAAGTACAAAAAAAATTGAAAAAATGTGATACAAACAATATATATATATAACAAATACAATATGTGATACAAACAATATATATATATAATTGCATACAAACAAATACAATAATAAAAAAGAAGAAAAATAATTGAGATAGAAAATGTGATACTTATGGAAAGTTTTTGTAAAAAATTGTTGGAGAGAAAATCCAATATAACACTCTAAATTTAGAAAAATATTTATATAAGATAAATTGTACTTACAATTTTTCCTAATATGAAATATTTCATAATTTTTACATTTTTTACCCAAACTCATAAAGAATACGTGTGATCACATTATATGTGAGTGTTACAAAATATATAGTTTGCATATTATTTATGCTTGACATGGATTTGTTATTTTAGTGTGGTTATACCACACCACATAATACTAGAGGTGTCTGCGGTTTGGTTTGAATTGAATGTAATTTTATTTAGATCGATTTTTTGAATATCTAAATTAAAAATTATATTTTTATTAATATTATAAAAATACTATTAAATTATAGATTTAATATAATATATAACATATAGTATATTAAAAGTTAATATTATAAAATGAGAATGATCGATTATAGATGAAATAAATAAAATAATATATATATATATATATATATATATATATATATATATATATATATATATATATATATATATATATATATATATATATATATATATATATATATATATATATATATATATATATATATATATATATATATATATATATATATATATATATATATATATATATATATATATATATATATTCATATAACCAAAAAATGTAATTCAAATATAATAATAAAAAGCTAAAACCAAAATACAAATATATCATAAAATACTACTGGGTATGATGGATGATGAGTTGACCTGTCACCCTCGATGTGTTCCTCCGCTGCCTCCTGTAACACAGAGCCTCCTGAGCATCTGCCATGATGGCATCCAGAACACCTCTAACATCGGATCCATCACAAAACAGTCCTCTATCAATACCATCCTACATAATCTCTATGATATGACGGCACCTAGACAATACATCAGTGGCATGATCAGCCCTAGCCTGCTCGTCCTCTAGGATCTCCTGATGAAATGGCTTCGGAGGGTTCCCTGGAGCATCCTGTATCATGTATGGATGGGACACCCGGAAGAACTATTGCAGCGCAAAACGACAAGCAAAAAGTAAAATATTATTTTTATCGGGTGATATTTAGGTTATATCATATCGTGTCAACAGAGATTAGTTATTGAATTGTCGTTCGACAAATTCTTGCATTTATGAGTTTGATTTTAAATGAGTTTGTAAAGAAAAAATATCAACATAAAATGAATGCATAAAAAGGAAAAAAGAATAATTTATCAAGTATGCATATATACTACTTCTCACAGACTTAAACTTATCGACATGTTATACTCAACCTAACAATAGTCATCAATGTCACTACGTATCTTCACAATCTAAGTCATTTTTAACCCAAATTGAGAGCCCGACTGCGACACCAAGGAAATGATCACTCTACCTCCTCAAGAACACAAAAGTCAACTATGCTCGCTTGGATCGACGATCTCTCGGAGCGATACAAACAACACAAAGGCATTATTGTTAGATACCCAAGTAGATGTCAACTCTTAATCTATCTCTAGAGTTCAGAAACTAACAAATAATCATCCTAGATAAGAATCTAAGTAATATATGTCTATAGCTACTAAAATCCCTAAGCATAGAACAAAAATTCAGGATAATAATCGATAAAGATTTGTAAAGCAAATTAAATATAACACCAAGGGCGACAAATATACATCAGTTTAAAGAAAATACATGTACAAACCCAACCAATAGAGATTACACAAAGAGGAAGAGAAATGAATCGCAGATCTATCGGTTTGTCAGCATCGATCGAAGAGCAATCCACCCCGGATCATCCGTATGCAAGCTCCATATTTGTTATCTAAGCTAATCCTAACAAAATTGAAGGTTGATGGAGTTGGGAGCAAAAACTTCCCCAAAATCATAACCTAAAAAGTGCTGAAAGTGAAAATATAAAACAAATCTCAGCAGCGCGCGCTAAGCGGCCTCAACGCGCTAAGCGGGTTGCGCTTATTTCACACATCAAACCGACCTAAACCGTGCTAAGCGCGCTAATCACGCTAAGAGGGCTTCAAAACTTTGGTTCTATCAAAATAATAAGCGCAAATAGCATGCTACAAAATGCATTGAGCGCCACTCGCGCTTAGCAGCCTCTGCGCACTAAGTGGGCTCTCCTGGACAGCAAGTCCCAAAACTGATATTTTATTCTGAAAACACGCATCCAGAGCCGTGACTTCGACACCTTATTCCTCAATGCTCCAAAATGCAACAAATACCTACAAAATGAATGGAAACATATCAAACGGTACACAAACACACAAAAACTCGATTAAATACCATTTATACATAATTATACAAAAATAGAGGAATTATTCAACGATATTAACAACAAAAAGTCGATAAGTTCAACAAAAAGTATATATAAAAATAGCTACAATTTGAACTTATCAAGAACCATATCATGTAACTGTACTCGTAGCTCTAGTCGTCTGGTGCTTCGGTACTCCTGGCCTCGTCAGGAACAAGATGATTCTCAAAATCATCAAACAAAGCATCCATATCCTCTGTTTCACTGTTAGAGGAGCAGATACAGCAGGATCTTGGGGAATGGTCTGGGTGAACCTAAACTGACGCATCGCCCACTCAGGCATATAAGTATTCGTCTTGTACGACCCACAATCCAAGCATCCCGTAAACAACGCAACCTCTTCAAATGGTATCGTGACACGATGGTCGACGTATGAACATAAGTGTATGTCCTCATGCACCAATCGGTCAATATATGCCTAGAACGACTCTATATCTTGGTTCCCTTGGAGCGGGTCGTATGCACAGGAATGCAACTTATCTTCCGTATAACCCATAGCAAGTGACCAACCTAAGATGCGGGGAGAGTGTTGTAGGATCCATCCTAAAATAACAAAATTAAATAGGTAGTTCCAGAATCACAATAATTAACAAAAACCCACAAAGACCAAGAAGTTATACCTCCATGAGTGACATGTTGCCGGTCCTTTGCCTTGTATTCCACTTATTTCCTTCATCCAACTTCGTGTACAAGTAAACCAAGCAAGTAGGCCCCTAGTTCTACTGGTGGATCGTATGAAAATCACCAAAGTATCGTAGGTACATGATATTAGTGTAAGTGACACTATAGTCCACAAAAATTTGTGTGCTAACAAGATAGAACATGTATGCTCTCATGGAAAACCTCCAGTGAATGGTAACCTGCTCAGGATCACTATGGGCCTGTTGTGCACGACTAATCTCAGTCGTGAACACCATATCCAAATAACTATACCTGATGTGGCTACCACGTGTTTTATCAATCTCAGCCATGGCACTCTCAAGAGTAACTCCCAACTACTCAACCAACATATCCAACGCCTTCTCTTTATCAATCCTCTCACGATCCAAGAATGTCCCTCTAATCAGAAGATGCAGCAGACATGCGATGTCATCGAGTATGATTGTCATCTCACCATGTGGTAGATGAAACAACGACGTCTCATGGTGCCACCTCTCGATGATCGCGTTAATCATACCCCAATTGACAATGCTATATCCACACAAGGCTAAATATTTCAACCCTGTACGTAATAAAAGCTCATTAAACCATGTATCAACAGGGGGTACGAGTCTACTAATCTTCCACCCATGGTTAATGACCTTGAGCGTATCACGTTCCTGCATAAATATTTTGACGAATTTAATAAACAAACAAAAATTCCAAATTCATCATAATAACATTCATAATAAAAATTTACTAGAAATAAAAATTCATACCTATTTGCCCCAGATATATCTAGCAACATGGTCGGGGTAAAGAGACAAAAGAGATAAACGAGAGGACCCTCTTCCAAAATCCTGAGGCGCCGCATAGGGGTGTTCGCGGTTCGGTTTGGATCGGTTTTAAAGCAAAAACTCATCCGATCCAAAGATTAATTCACTTGCGGTTATGTTCGGTTTTGGATGATATATTAAAAAAAATCCAATCTGATCTGATCCAATTTTATGTGGTTTAATTTGGATCGGTTTTTGGATATCCAAATTACACATTATATTTTTATTAATATTATAAAACTACTAATAAATCATAGATTTGATATAATATATAAAATATAGTATATTAAAAGTTAATATTACAAAATGAGAGTGATTGATTATGCTTGAAATAATAAAAATAAATACATTATACCAAACTAATAAATATTATTAAAAAAATTATTATCATCTAATAATAAATTCACATAATATGTCATACTAATAAAAAGTAAATAAGTATAAAAATATATTTATGCGGTTCGGTTTGGTATTGATAGGTTTTGAAAAATTCATCTGAAATCCAATCCGAACCGATTAGTTTTCATAAAATAACATCCAAACACATCCAATAACTTTCTATTTTTTACGGTTTTCGGTTTTTTGGATCGGTTTTCGGTTTTTTATTTGGATTGGTTTGGATTTGAACACCCCTAGCGCCGCAAGTGCAGTATGTGCAGGTGCAGGCTTAGGTGTCGCCTCATGAGCCGACTCAGGGGCCTTGCATGATTGAGGAGTTGCCTCAGGTGTCGTTTGGGACTGAGGCTGTGATAGAGGTTATGGTTGGGCCTCCGGTGTCGCTTGAGAACCAGAAGTCTCTCCCGCCTCAAATATACTCAGTGGAGAAGTGCGTCTGCGGGAGGACAGAGGCGGAGACAAATAAACTGGAGAATCCCGCCTGCTGCAGGAGGACGACGTAGTAGGAGTAGAAGCAGGAACACCAGAGGCTGAAGCTGCAGGAGGTGCACTCGGTACGGTCTTCCCAGAGGCAGAAGGAGACTGGGTTGCCTGACTCCTTTCTCTTCACACAGAAGCATGTTGTGCAACCCTGTAGAGCCTCAATTGAGATCCTCTCTCAGTCGTTGCTCTGTAGAAGTACGAAAAATATGTTAACTTAAGTACCAGCATTCAAAATAAAGTTGAAAACATATACAGACTAAAATTGGAAATGCACTTGCAGTTTTGTTCTTGTTAAATTGAAAATGCATTTCCAGTTCTCCATGCGATTTCAGAAACACGTTAATGGCGACCCAAACCATCAAATGACCTCACAAAAATCTCATTGATCATGAAAATGACATTAAAAACACCTTTCTACACATTCCTGATATTGATAAAAAACTGCAAAATCTCAATATCTAACCTAAATCACACATTTGAGTGGATTTTACATAAACTCTAAAAAGTTCAAAAACAACTTACTTGATTGATTGTAGTTGATTTTCCTTGATTGATTGTGGTTGGATGCTCTATTTAACTGATGCTTGATGATTTCTAACATGTTTTTTTGCAAATGTCTTGATTTGGTGAAATTGAGTTTGAGAGAGTTTTTGAGTGTTTTGTGTTTTGAAATGTTACTGTAATGGGAGGGGAAGAGACATGTCACCTTATTAGTTCGTCCAGAAACCGAAAATATATTTCCATTTGAAAACCATAGTTATATTTCTGGTTTGCACCCAACTCTTCATATGTATTTCATGTTTAACATGGTGCAAACCAGAAATATACTTCCGATTTTTTTAGGTATTTTAGGAAATTCGCGTGGTGCGTAATAAAAGTAAAGGATGGAATAAGAAAACCCCTAATATTTTGTTTCTAATATATGAATAATGTGAGATGACAATATAATACTCTATAATATAATTTTTGAGTTTGTGGCATGAGAGTGAGTGCAGTGAAATGAATGGAATGAGATAATAGTCCATTGTTTAAATATTTAAAAACATTATAGACTACAATGGGAAGATATTTCATCTCATTCCATTGTCTACCTCAATTTTTCATACCTTCTAATTTTGGAAGAATATAATATAATAATTAATAGATTTAATTTTGTAACTAACATATTGCGGATCTATGTGTTGTGCATGTATGCGTGTTTGTAACTGTTAGTTAAGTATGTTAGTTTAGATGATAACAACACTTTATGTCAAACATTCTGTCAAGTCTTTATCTATCAAGACATTTAAATGGTCAATATTTTATTTGTGATATCTAATGTCAATCCACCTTAACAATGACAACACATTAGGTCAAACAACGTTCAATGAAGTCTTTGATGATAACTGTCAAACAATCTCTAATGATGACATCATATCAAGAAGATATTTCAAGCCTCCCCAATTAGAAGTGTCAAGTTCTAGTTTAAGTGCTAAGTCATTGATGAATCTAGAAAAGGGACTTGAAGCTCCAAAATTTTGAACGAGGGGAAGTGTGAAAGCCCGTTTATTTCTGCACATAGCGCGTGTCTGAGTGACCAATGTAATGTATAAGTTATTAGAGTAATTCTTGAAGCCTAAGACAATCACATAGACACATACATAAAAGTATCTTAAATCTTATCTTATTTCTCAAAATATCTTGAAAACCTATCAAGACTTGTATGGAATTGATTGAGAAGTATTTATAATCAGTTGAGAAAGTTTTTATGTGGTCTAGTCAATTAAGATAATGGTATAATTAACTAGAGCAAGGTAAATGACTTATTAATCGATTAGAAAAAACCGCGTAGATTTTTTAGAGTTTTCTTTTTTGAATTAGGGTTGTCACTTTTTGGAGTGCCTTAATTGATTAAATGATTATTTAATCGATTAAATAATTTCATTTGGCCCATGGATCATTTCATTTTTTAGCCATAATTTATCCTATATAAAGGAGACTTCTCCTTATCTCATTTCAAACCAATTTTTAGAATAAAACTCTTTTTATCAATCTTTATATTCTCTTCTCCTCTATTTTCTATTTTTACTAAAGTTATCTTAGTTTCTTGAGAGTGAAAATCCCTTGTGAGAATTTTGATGTACTTGTTTTGTTATATTTTGTATTTTTACTAAAAATGATGTTTTCTCATGCGTATTATTATCTTTGTAAAGATTTTTTTTTTGTTCTTGAGCTCAACATGTGAGAATTATCTATTTGTTTATTGAGTTTAGGTGGTAAATACCTTGTTTGATTTTTGAGCTCAATCTGCAAAAAATTCTGTTTGATTCTTGACATTAGCTTTGTTAAAATCTGTGTTTGATTTGTGAACTTAGTTTGTTAAAAGCTTTGTATGATTTGAAGATCAGTCTGTGTAAAATAGTTCATTTGTTGTAAGAAGATTCATGGGTATATCCTATAGATCGCGTGGAACTCTCAAGAAAAAACTCTTGAGAACATGAGTAGGCTAAGTGATAGGCCGAACCTATATAAATATTTGATGCAATCTTTTTAACTCTATCTCTTTATTTTTTCGTCATTTATTTTCTCTCTTTTCTAATTCTTTCTTCTCTCTTTTCTATTGCTTTATCTTTGTTGGACTGATATAAATTGATTTCTAAGCAGAAAAATTTAAAATATTTTTGATTTCTAAATATTACAATTGACTCTTCTTTTGAACTTGGAGTTATTTAATCAACATATATTACTATATTTTTTATCAATACTAGTTGTCTTCTAACTCTCAATCTCTTAGTCAACGGCTTCCTTGAAATTAGAAGTAACATGAGTTGCAATAAGGCATTTTGCATTTATAGGATTTGGTTTTAGCATTTGGGTTATTGATAGTCTCTATAATGCATTAAAGTATTGTTAACTATAGTATCCACTAAGAGTTGCATTTTATTTCAACCATTCAATAATTTATACAAATCTACTAAAATTTTATGAAAATGTTTTATTACAAAAAAATTAAATTGAAAATATGTTGGATCACAATAAAGAATATGTGTTAGGATTAGAATTCAAATTTTCAAGTATAATTTCGCATATCACTATGTGAACCTTTTTGTTCCCTACAAATGGCATGGAATTATTGAACTTGTTAAATTTCAATTACTCGCTCACTAAATCGATTTAATAACATTAAGATCCGCTAGTATATAGTATTGACTATAAATCTAACCCTTTTCCTGGAAATTAGACTTTACATATGAATTTATTTTCGATCAATTAAGTAAAAGCTATATTTCTATAATTTTCTAAATCAAATAATCATAAACATTAATATATCAAAAACAAGATTTTATATAATCTCCAAACTCAAATTTTTATTATAGAATCCAGAGTACACATGATCTCAAACACAGATAAAATTAACTAATCGTACTAATGATGGATTTGCACAAAGATAGGAAAAACATGGATTTGCATCAATAATTTAAATTTATCAAATTTAGGCGTCAAAATAATGTCTTGACCAGATCGGGAACTTATATTTACCCCTGATGATTTGTCTTAAGAAGAGGCCTACATCAAGAATAATTTGGCGGCCTTTTGGAAAGGTATTGGCTTTGTTGGACTCTTCATTGGTGCATCTGGGAAACATGAGAAATAGTACATGGAAACCCTCATGCTAGTGGAGACAACCACCAGGGAGCACATCATTTTGGTAAGAGAAAGGAGGAAATTCCCCTTGTTTGCCCCACTATTCCAAATTGGGTGTTCTCACTATTTTTCTTTTCCCTTGTGCTTGTAGATAAGACAAGTTCCTATAAAATGATGCTCTAGACGAGGATGACGTCCAAAAATACACCTTCTCCTTTTGAGGCTATGAACATGTTGGAATTGTGGCTTCAAACACATGAAGAAGGGTGAACTGTGGTATTCAAAATTTGCGATGAATTTTAAGGTTTCATTATTTAAAAATGATTTGTGTTAGTATCTTTTAAGATCAGAGTAAAACAAATAAGAAAAATAAAAATAATAAATTAAATTTGTAGAAATTAAGAGATAAGAGTTTACATAGATGAAACTAGTGATTTATTCAAGTTCTGCCGAATGTTGGTCAACTCCTGCTCTCAAGAGATCTTCTTGAAATTTTGACTATGAACTTGAACTTTTACAAGTTATGTCCACGAACCTTCAATACAATCAAATCTAGAGATTTTATAATGGATTATCTCTAACCAAATAGAAATCTTTTACCCAGACTGAGCTAACGAATCGATTAGAAATTTTCCTGACTAAACTCAATAGCCAAGCAAAAATTTTTCCGACCAAGTTCTAGAATAAAACAAAAATTTTAAGACTAGCTAATCTCAAGAATCAAACGTGATTTTCCAAAAATATGACACTCTTGAGAGTAATAACAACATCATGACACCAAAACAATTTCTTTCTAACAAGTAGTATTCACTCAAAGGAACTAAGGCAATTTAGATGAAAAGAAAATATAATTTAGAGAGAGAGAGAGAAGAGGGATAAATTCTAAAGAAATAGAGAGATTTGAAATTTTGGTGTGAAATCAGGAGGAGAGGTGTCTCCTTTATATAGGAGAAAAGAAATCTAAAAAAGTAAATGACCCATGGGCCATATTTATGGTCCAATTGATTGGGTCCCCAATCCAATCGATTAGATGACCTAAATAATCAATTATAATTTCCTATTTTGGAAAGTTTGGATAGAGAGTCATTGCCAATCATGAAGACAACATCATAATCGATTATATAATTTATTTTTCTTCTTTCAATCAATTGGATAGTTTAAAAAATGCTTCAAATGAAGCTAACAGTTTCCTAATTGACTGACTAAGACTTGAATTTTTTTAGGAGTTTTGATAGTTAACAAAGGAGGTGCAAAAAGGATTTTAAGTGTGTGTTTGTTTGTGTGTGTGTGTGTGTATGTGTGTGTGTGTTTATGTGTGAGATAGTGTAAGTGAGAGAGAGATAAAGAATTTCCTTAGTATCTTAGGAGTTACTCTCCCACTTTCAAAGAACTCTGGTCCCTCAGACAGACACGACCAAACGAGCTTTCACAATTCCTCTCTTTCACAAATCTGAGGCTTTCAAGATCCCTTTCCAGATATGTCGATCATACATGCAGTTTAGTGGAATCTTAATTATCATACTCAATAAGGCTTGAGATATCTTCAAGTTTGCTCACCATCATCAAAGAGCTAGAATCATTGGTGTTGTCATCATTAAAACATTTGAAAGATTCTTAGTAGGATCATTAGCTTGATATTTGCAAACACATAGATCCATATTCTCCCCCTTTTTGATGATGACAACTAATCTCTCAGGAAGGTGATAATAGAAAATACAAATAGAGGTTAAACTCCCTCTCATATGAGTAGAGAGTATACTCTATCCCTCTGAGAGTATACTTCTCCCCCTTTGGCATAATGAAAAAGGTGGAACACAATCAAAGCACGTAGATCACATGTTTTTTAAATAAAAGGAACAAGTTACCTTATAAAGAGATATATAGAAACAATCTAGAGTAAGTAAACAGAAGATTAGATCTTACTTCTCCCCACAGAAAGTAACATCCAGTTTTGTGATAAAATGATATGTAAACTTTGGAGAACTTCTCTCCTTGATTCTTTCTCGAACAGAACTTAAAAGTCTTTAAATATTTCTAAATCAAGAGGAAATTATGTATTCTACTTCTTTCTTGCTTATATTCCTTCTAGGAGATAATCATTTCCTATTAGAAAATCTTTGGATAACCTCTTTTCAGCCTCCTTGGGCCTTAGACTAATATTGGGCGCTAGGTGCATTGTGTTTGGCTCCCTAGAGAATCAATCAGAGATTTTGTTTTTGTTTTTGAATCTTTATTAAGTGTACTACCTCAGAACCTCGAGATAATTTAATAGAACCTCCCCTCTTTTGAGGGAACTACAAACCTCTCTCAATTTTCCCTCTCCATAAATTATTTGATATGAAAGTTGGTCCAAATACAGGACTGATAAATCAATTACAAATTTATCACCTCAACATTCTAAGAGATTCCATGTGAAGGTGTGAAAAACACAAGAAATGGGAGTTTGAATTGGATTTTAAATCAAAATTTTTCTTTTAAAAATATCCCCCTTTAGTTAAAATACTTTTTTCTTCACTCTTGATGATAACAATAATTAAGAGCAGGAAGTAAAGAACAAGGTATGTTTATACTAATTCACTTGAAAACTATCAAGCTAGTATAGTCCACCTGCCAAGGTGATTTCGCCTCACTCAACCAATGACTTAATCCAATAATCCAACTGATTATTACAATGCACAAGCTACCCGTAAGTGACTAACAACCTCTAAGACACACAAGTCCTAGACTTCTTAAGGATACTGACCTAACCGGTCCCTTAAGGAAAATCAAACCTCTAAGACACACTAGTCCTAGACTTCTTAAGGATACCGACCTAACTGGTCCCTTAAGTAAGTCAAACAACTGTTTAAATACAAGTTTTGTTTACAATGATATTGCTTCTAAACAAGCCGAATATCTAAACTATTTAAAAAACATTGACTTAAGAATATGAAAGCTATGAACAACACTTTGTGCATAGATATTTCGTTGATTGGCAGCTTTCTCTTAGTCTTCAAGCCTTTATATATCCAATAGAATAATATATCCGTTGAGGGGTACTCTTGAGATTTCTATAAACATTATCAGCTTGAGCAATCACGTGGGGGACAAGATCGTGCAACGAGTCCGTCCTTTCATGGTAGTGGAATGAAATGTTGATTGTACCATGTACTATTTGTATCACGTTAACATTATCTTCTTTCCTTCTGCACTTCAGAGGATTTTGTGAGCATGAGTTTAGAAGCGAGAACATAACATAAGATCATCATAACTTCAAGTCTTCAGAGTCTTTAGAACTTCATCTTCAGAGTCTTCAGCACTTGGTCGTGAGAACATTTTTTTAGAACCTTGGGTCTTCATAACTTCAGGTATTTAAAGTCTTTATAACTTATATCTTCAGAGTCTTTAGCACTTGGTCTTTAGAACCCTTTTCTTAGAACCATGGGTCTTTAGAACTTCAAGTATTCAGAGTCTTTAGAACTTCGTCTATCAGTATTTTCAGCACTTGGTCTTTAGAACCCTTTGTCTTCAGAAACATTAGTCTTCAGTATCTGGACTTAAGTAGAAACTTGTGTCTTCATATTTTCTGACTTGTTTCTTTATAACACGTTGTCTTCAGAAATATGAGTCTTTAGCATCTGGACTTCAGTAGAAAATTATGTATTTAGATCTTATGACTGGTTTCTCTAGACTTCATATTAGAGCCTACACTTCAGAGTCTTCTGGAGTGTCTTGCTACTGTTCATCAGAACTTGTGTAGCGTCGAAGCAGAATTAATTCTCTTCTAATGTCTTAACCACGCCATCCATCAAAAGCAGAACCTGTTTGTTAAATACTCAAAAATAACAAACATTAGAGTATCAAAATTATTCATACAAACATACTTATTTGTTATCATCAAAACTCATAGATAATATTGCAGAACCAAATCTTGTTCTTACAATATCCCACTTTTTGATGATAACAAAACTATGTATTTTGATGACACAATTTTGTTCATATAATCAGAAAAAGTAAAAATAAAAAGGTAAGGAATACTTACCCTTTTTATGAAACTCCCCCTGAGTCAATGACTTGATGAAGATCAAATGTCCAGACTCTTAACCTTTTGAGTAGAACTCCATCTGGTTCTGATAGATCAGATATTGAGATCTTAAGAGTCTTGACTCTAGATGCCAATGAAAATGAAATCAATTGAAATATTGAAACTTTAATGTCACTAAGACAGCTTCCAGATTCTCAATTCTTGGAGTCTGATTCCAAATTTTAATTCTTGGAGTCTGATTCCAGATTTCAATTCTTGGAGCCAAGTCTAAAGTCAACAGGTTAAACATAAGCCTTGCATAATACTTTCAGATCTTTGTCCTTAATCAAAGTTCTTATTTCTTGAAAAAGAAAAACAATTCTAACAGAAACGTAATTTTAACTGGGTTAGAATGTAAGCAGCTCTTTTCAGAGGACATTTTCCAGAACTTGATTATTGAAATCAAAATTATGTTCATTTAATTACTCCCCCTTTTTGTCATAATCAAAAAGGTAATCATGTGTGAAAAACATAAAAACCAGAAGAAGATAACAAGTAATAAAAGAAGTGATAAGCCAAAAAAAGAATTCATATATTCAAAAGATTGCAACAGAAGGAGAAACAACACAATAAAGACAAACAAGGAAAACTAGCTAAACTTTAAATACATCACAACTCTCATCAAATAGAGCATTGCCTCTGATGAACGGGTTTCTTCGAACAATTTCAATTACACCAGCTAACTCAAACAGTTCAGACAATACACGTCCATAAGAAATGAATGATTTATGGGAGTTTCTAGATGCAAGGATTGATAGATTCATATGATTAAATATTATTGTCTAAAGATTAATTGGAATACTCTTGCGAATGCAATAAAGAAGACACATATCCCTAGGAAAAACTTTATCAAGATCTTCCCCTCTGGGATGAAGGTTTTTCAATAAGAACTGAAACCATATTTTTGCAAGTGGTTTCAAATGATATGAATTAAGGGGCTCATAACTAAAGGGAGAATTAGGAACTCTTGTAAATAGATCAACATTCATGCAGAAGTTGGGTAACTGTGGACTCTGGATGACTATATTAATGGAGGAGCAAGTGATGGTAATCAGAATACCAAAGATATGAGAATGAATGAAGTTTCCATCAGGACTGACAAAAACATCTAGCCAGAAATTATTCACAAGTTTAGGATAAATATGACCTCTAAGCATTGTTACATACCCAAACCATCCTTGATTTTCAATAAAATCATTGATGAAACCATCATCGGACACATAGTTGGGTCTTTTCTTTTTGATTACTTCGAGAAGATTTTCATCTCCTTGAAAGGTTCTAATAGTTATGGTATGCAGAAAATCTTGAAGAAAATAAATAGTTAAAGATGATACAAGGATAAGGACTAGATGAAGGACTATAGATGAGAGGAGATATAAATAGTCAGTCAAGTCGTTCAAGAAATAAGACGATTGAAGCACTCAAAGGAATTAATTTTGAGAGAGATAATTAAATAACGTCATAGATTGCTAAAAGTAGAAAATGAAAAGAGAAGTAGATCAAAAGTTAAGATATAAGAACACGAGAATACTTAATTAGAGCCTGACAGAGAAGATCTTAACAGTCATATCAGACAAAACATAGGAATACGACACGAAACAACTGTTCCCAAGACATAAAAGATAGGAGTAGTTAATAAATGTAATCATGATTAATCAATTCTAAGAAAAATAACTGCTCGTGCATTTCCTAGGTAGAGTGTGATAAACACTAAGTCTATTTAGGTGATGCGTTTGATATTCTCAGCGTCTGGAAAAACCACGTAGATTTCCATTTTTTCAGAGACATTTCTAACGGAGACATCTTCTGATGACTGAGGTAAAAGAAATTAGAAGGCCTTTGATTGAGTCAAAATCTTATCACTTTAGACTAAGACTAAAACATGTTTGATTCCAATGACCTCTTACTCTGGACAAAGATCCATTTTCCGATTCTTTAGAATAAAAAAAATTTATCTTCAGCTGAGGGTTTTGTAAAAATATCAGCCTACTGATGGTCTGTATCTATGAATTTTAAAGATAGGATCCCTCTCTGAACATAGTCTCTAATAAAATGATGTTTGATTTTGTGATCGGTGGATCTGGAACTGACTGTTTAACGCTGGTTCGCGAAAATGTCGCGGAAGCAAGAGTCGCCACCGTCTTTTATTTTCTCCAAATGGAAAGGACAAAAGCACAGAAAAATTCCTTAAAGAGATTGCTCTCGGTTCGGGAGGTAGGTTATAGAAAGGGAAGGTGTTAGCACCCTTTCTATCCATGGTTATCCATGGGCTCTTAGATACTTGCTCATTGTGTTTTCAAAAATGTTTGCTTACTTTTCAATTGTGGGTTTTAAAAATATTCTTTGAAAAGTTTCAGTTCAACTCGTACGTCAGAGTGTTTGAAAAGTTTGTTTTGAAAGTTTTTTGAAAGTGTGTTGGTGTGAAAAGTATTTTTGAGTTGGTTTTGAGATTAGAGCAAGTATCCTTGAGAACCTACCTACCCTAAGGAATTCGTCTGTGTAAATGTCCTTTAAAGTAGTGCCATCCCACCATTGAGAGGTAGGTAGCACCACCGTTGGAGGTGTTCGGGTCAATTCGAGTTTTAGGGACGTGGTGATCACAGAGCAATGGGAAGACACCTTAGAAGCTACCCTCATGCCAGGTTCCCGGATCATGAGGACTTACTAAGACGTCCTCTACTCGACGATCACCTTTCGAAAAGCAACAGTGAGGCGTACCCTAGGGGTGGTGTGTGCGAATTGTGTGTCATGTTTCAGTTATTTGTCTTGTCATGTTTATTTGTGTTCTACGCTTGATTTTAATTAAGACATTCATTCTTGCATGCTTTTTTAACAGTTATAAAGTTGCGGGAAAATAAATCTACAGCTATTACAAATGGCGCGGGTCCACATCGCCAAAATTAAACCGAACCCGATTTGACGGAAAGTAAATAAAGCAAATAAAAGTGCGAGAAAGTAAAAATTGTTACAAGGCTTTGGGGCATATACATAATTATTTAAACAATATAAAATAAATGTGCGAAATAAAGGAATTAAAAACAAAACTAGGGCGTTGGACCCTTTTGCAAAAGTATTTAAAGTTAATGAATTAATTAATTAGAACTAATGAAGAATTAAAATTAAAGAAAAAAGGAATGTTTTTTGTATTTTTGTATTTTTTAAGATTTAAAAGAAAAAAAAGAATTGATTGAAATTAAAATAACATGTCAAACCCTAATTCTAATGTTTTTTATATTTATTGTAAAAAAGATTGAAATTTAACCTAATTTAAACCCTAATTTATTTATGTGCAAATTTGATTATAAAAAATAAATAAATAATAATATTATGATAAAAAAAGGAAAATTTGAAAGGTATAAAAATTATCAATTAACCTAATTCTATATTTTTTGGATTTTATTAAAAGGAAATAAAGTTAAAAAAACCTAATTAAACTAAATAATTTACATATTAATTATTTACAAGAAAATAAATAAAATAAATATTTTTTATGTTTTTTATCCTTTTTTCTGATTTTTTGTGATGTTTTTATATTTTATGGCAATAATTAATTAATTTAAACAATCAAGAAAATAAAATAATAAATTAAGTGAAACACAAGAAAAATAAAAAGAATGGCAAACCAGGGGGGGGGGGGGGGGGGTAGCCCCAAAATTGGAGGTACAGGCCTGGCAATCTGGCCCATTTATCTTTGAGTTCGTTGACTTTTTGAATCCTGTATGATGCGTTGACTGGGAGTACAGCGTGTTCATCCATCCTATGCCTTTGGATTGATCCCGAGGAAGACGTGTCATGCTTGATCTTGAGGCGTATGGTGAACCCCAGCGTGGAGCCTGCATAGGAATTGTTATACAAAAATAATATGGAATTTGTTCAGACCTGTGACTTGAACCCAGGTCTTGGAGGTTGTATGCATCGCGTGTTGCCAACTGAGCCATTGAACTTCATTTAATATATTATATCACATAAATAATAAAAAACAAAACCAAGGCAATTATGGTCCAGCGCGCGAAGTTTTTAAACCAACGAATCAGCAATTGCCACGATATCTTCGTCTTCACGTCCCCTGTAAACAAAAGCGTATGGCCACGGTTTTCATGACGTTGCAGAAAGTGGGCTATGGAAAAATAGCGATTAGCGCTATAAGCTTCATAAATTGTTCGCGAATGGTGGGTTTTCTTCGTCTAGTAGAGCTGAGTGTAATGGTGTGAGTCTAGAGCCCTAATTTTACTGTATTGTAAAAGCCCTAAATCAAGCTCTGAAAAACCCTAGAATATGAAAATGGTAGAATCGCGTATGGCCACTGAAAACTCAATTGAACATGATGGTTAGTCTCAGAATTTCATAACAAACATTAATCAACAAACAAAAAGTACAAAGGATGCGTGATTTATGCCATGCGATTTCAAGAAATTCTGGATACAGTGAGAGTTCTCTCTACCAATTCTTGGAGCTTTGAAGGGTGTTTGGAATTGGAATGTGATCAAGAGTCCACGAGCAAGCTTTTGGTATCAGTCTTAGGGCTTAAAACTACCTCCAACCTTGATTTCAGATTTGAGTTATATGGCCAATTTTTCAAGTCTTCAATAAGCTTTTGAGCGCAGCATATGATGTGTTATGGTTAGGGTTTGACTTGGCACTCATGAGGGAAGAGAATTAGCTTGTTATTTGACCTTGATTCATGCTCATAAGAGAACTAGTCCTAGGGTTTTTTCATTAACCAATTTTCCTTCTTTTAAGCCAAGACCAAGACTTAGTGTGCCATTTAACCCTAGCATGAGTTTGTGAGCTGGCCCATGACTTATGGAAGTTGTCCAAATTCAAATGACACCATTCCATTGGTTTTTGAATTTTATTTGAATTTTTAAAGATTTAAAATGAATTAAATTATCAAAAATTAAATAAAATAGAAAAATCAATGTTTGATCTTGAAATTAATCATGGGACACGTGTGTGGCATGACAAGGATGAACCAAGTGGAAAAAAGTGGGCCCTTTTGTCAAAAATTGAAGTTTCAAGGATAGTTGACTTTTTCCATTTCACAAAATTTTCCCAACTTCTACAAGGCATAACTTGCTCAATTTTTAAGATTTTCTCATGTTATTGGACATTTTGGAAAGGTCTTTGAGTCCTTTAACCAATGCCTTTGGTCCCATGTCATTTTGAGTTTCCAATCTCAAGTTATGGCCTTTGACTTAAAGTCCCTTTTTGTTGACTTTTGAAAATGACCTGTAATGTTGAAATTGATAACTTTTTGTGAGAGCATTTCTTGGACTTGAAGTATGAAGATGAGTTGTAGAAAATGTCTTTCTCTTCAAAATGAGCTTTGGATGGAATTTTTCTGATAATCCATGTGAAAGTTATGCCCTGGTCAATTTCAGTTGACTTTTTCAACTGTCCAAATAAGGAAACTTTTGCATCTTGATGATTTTCTGAGCCAAATTTTGAGAATCATGATCAAGCATTGATCAAATGATGTTTGTGGCTTCAAAATGATATGTTGACCAAAAATTTGAACTTTTGACTGCCAAATGACCATTTTGCCCCTACAGTTGACTGTAGTGCAATTTAGGGTTTTGATTGTGCAATCTTGAGCTGAATGCCTTGAAACTTGATATGAGGATGCTTGACCATGTTTGTAAGCATATGAGACTTGATTGGGCCTTTGAACACTTCTTTTTGATCAGACTCAAAACCCTAATTTTGACTGTATGGGAGACTGTTGCACTGCACAACCCTTGGGGAATTTTCTAGCTTGGCTTGGCAATTTCTTGAGGAATATGGGAGGGCAAATTTTGGGGTATAACAGATTTCTATGTGTTTAGCCCTAGAGTGTAAGATAGGATTCTTACTCAAGCAAATAGTAGCATTATTGTCACAAAAGATAGGAATGTTACTCTCATAAATCTGATAGTCTTCCAGCCGATTCTTCATCCAGAGTATCTGAGTGCTGCATAATGCTACTGAGATATACTCTGCTTCTGCAGTTGAGAGAGAAATTGTTAATTTCCTATTTCTTGACCATAATATCTGATTCTTGCATAGAAACTGACAATTTCCAGAAGTACTTTTCCTCTCCATTCTGTCTTCAGCGTAATCTGTATC
The DNA here is from genome assembly GCA_948472305.1 of Vicia faba. NCBI lineage: Eukaryota > Viridiplantae > Streptophyta > Magnoliopsida > Fabales > Fabaceae > Vicia > Vicia faba. Next base: position 67,613 of record CATIWC010001853.1, read on the forward strand.
ACAAAAACTAGAAAGAGTGTACTGTGATGCTTTCTCATACATCAAGCCAAGGTTAGTGGTTCCTTTCAGATACCTTATAATTCTCTTAATGGAAGTTGTGCTACAGTGGGAGAACTGACTTGGGTGTTTTGCATTTGATCACAAATGTTACGGTTAGCAAGTGTCGCCACCGACTTTTCTTTTATCCAAAAGGAAAGGATGAAAAGAACAGGAAAGACCTTTGAGATTATTTCTTGAGTTCGGGGGGTATATTATGAAATGGTAAGGTGTTAGCACCCTTTTCATCCATAGTTATCTATGGGCTCTTAGTTGCTTGCTAGATCACTTGCTTTGTTTGAAAATGTGCTTTGTGATGGTTTTTGAAAGTATTTTTGAAAAGGCGCATTCGTTTAGACGAAATTTATAATGGTTGTCGTTCGTAAGAACATATACAAAGTGTTGGACTTTTGAAAATATTTCATGTTTGGAAAGTGTTTTGAAAATATTGGTTTTGAAAGTGTTTGGTGTTTGTTTTGAAAATTAGCAAGGATGTTTATTTTGAAAGGGAGCAAGCAACTAGGAACAATCTACCTACTCAAAAGTCTTTATTCATTTCTTCCTTTCCTTTGATATTGCTATCTTATCATTGATTGGTAAAAAGCCTTATCTTTGGATGTAAAGGGACGGACGTGGGTCATTGTATAGCCATGATAGCAATGTTGTGAGATATCTTAGCATTTCTCTTTGAGGGACTAAGATCATTTTAAAAGGAAACATTTGTAGCGTCATCGAGGGACTATGATCTTGTATTTTGATTTGTTTTTGCTAAGATATCCCACATGCATAACATGACCATTTTTATAAGGCAACAAGTGGAATTACCTTAAGGGTGCAAGTGTGCAAGTGTATTTGATTTACATGCATTGTTTATCTTGAATTAGGGTTTGCTACTTGTTGATTTAGTCTTGCCATACAAACCCTAATTACTAACATTTATATGAAAGCGATAAATTGCGGAAAGTAAAATTACTACGCTATTACATCATTAGGGGAGGGGGTATACAAATTTACAAATGGGGATTGCAAGAAAATTAAACCTAATTATCTATTACAACCATATTGAATAATGTACAAGAATTGAATAAATGTGCAAGAAAATAAATGAAAGGAAATGATTTTTTTGTTTGGTTTTTAATGAGAGGGTTTAATTTTGACCTAATTAAGAAAATGATTAATTAAAATTAAATAAAATTAAATCTAAACTATTTAAGAAAATAAATTAAGTTAGAAAGCATTTTTAGGGTTTTTTATGAAAGGTTTTAAGTTAATAAAAATAATATGAAAATTAATTAATTAAAAGAAACTTAAGTTCTAAATTAATTTTAAATAAAAAAAAGGAAAAAAAGAAAAAATTAAACCTAAATCTAATTATTAATTTATTAAGAAAAGAAAGAAATTAATTTGTTAAAAAAATGTTTTTTATCTTTTGTTTTATAAAGAAAAGAAAATATAAATGTGCAAATAATAAATAAAAATATTTTTGGATTTTTTATTAATAAAAATAATAATAATAATAATATTAATAGTAATAAAAAATAATAAAGAAAAACTGAAATAAAATAAAATAAGAAAAAAGAAAATAAATTAAATTAAAATAAAAATGTTTGGGCCAGGTGTGTGAAAGCAGGCAAGGATATTTAGGAGTTAGCAAAAATAACAAAGCCCATTATTGGAGGCCCATGCGCTCCTGTTTGTGACAAAAAAGTGAGGAAAATGTGAAAAGTGGCAGCGCTGGGGCTTGAACCCACACCCTGTACATGAAACGCGCGTTGTCTTACCACTGAGGTGGTTATACATCCGTTAACATAAGTGAAACAATAAATACATAACATAAGTCATGTCCTGAAAATGACTTCATCTTCAACCTCCAGCCATGGTTCCTGTAACTTGCTCATTTCTCAACAAAAATGAAAGATGCAAACATGAAATTTGCTCCATTTTTCCACACGAATCCAACCATATAACTATCATAAGCTATAAATCAAAGATGAATGAGAATTTCTAAAATTACCAAATTCTGACCTAACTTTTTTCAGAGATTCAAACCTAAAATTCTCTAAGCTCAATCAATATAAATGAAATCTATGGACATGTACAGTTCCGGGGCAATGATATCTATATTTTATCTTCACAAATGCAAGCTTAACAATGCCTAAATGAAAAGATAGAAGTTCAGAAAAGATACCTCAAAACTGGAAATCGTGAAATGAAAATGAGCATGATTTAAGGTGCTGCAATGATCAGGTTAGCTTCCTTAAGTTCCCAGGAAGCTAATGCAATGATTAGCTTGAGCAATGGATGACTGGAATGGCTTGGAGAAGTCAACTTGCAGTGCTTTGTTTTTGGTTATGGAGGATGATAAATATGGAGTTACAGTTATGAAACAAAGACATGGATGGACTATATTTGGTGTATATGAGCTTTGTGATTGATTAGGAAGGAAAAGGCACGAGGGAATTGTGAGTTACAAGTTCAAGGTCAGAATGTGCACATAAATGGAGTTTTAATGCAAATTCTGATTTGAGCGAGTTTTAGAGAGTTTCAGGGTACTTAAGCTCGTGTCTTAGCTCATAAATAGTTCCTCTATTTATAAGCAAATGGTTTTGAGACTTGTAGTTGATCAAAATTCAAATTCACATGTTTAAGCTCAACATGTGATTTTCTTGACAAAACAAGTTTCCACGCCTTTGTACTTGCTATTGTAGAGTGGTTATGCTTTAAAAAAGTTTGCTTCTGACTTTGTAGATGGAGTGTGATCAGATGGAACAAGTGAGAGGCTCAAGAATTGACTTTGTGCATAAAGCTTGCTTTTCAAGAATGGCAATGTTAGCTTTCTTCCCAAAATGGAAAATGGACTTGGACACTGCTTAAACCACTTGGATTATAGCTCAAAAGTTTGTGTAATCCATTAATTATAGATAGATACACAAGTTATAAGACCTACAAAGCAAGATTATGCAGCCTAACATTGAGATTGGATTATGTGTTCATCAAGAAATGACTTGTAATTCAAGTTTGAAACCCTAACTTCTTGCCTTCGATTATCCTAGCTCAAGCATGATCTTAATGAGTTCTTAGACATTTTGGAAAGCTTGTAACATCCTCTACAACCTATATGTTGGACATTTTTGAAGATTCATCTTAGAACTATATGAAAAATTGTCATGAAGTTAGGTCAAAATCCTGCCTAAACTAGGGCAAAATTTCACTAAGTCTTCAAGTTTCATGAACATGTCTTCACAAAATCATAACTTGAAATCCAAGTATTTCTAGAAAATGTTCTTCTCTAAAATGTTTTATATCTTATTGAGATCTACAACTTTCATGTTGGAAGTTTCTCTTGAATCATCTTGCATTATGGTAAAAAGTTTGCTCAAAGTTGTGAAAAAAATGTGAATTTCCAACACTTAGAAAAAATTCTAAGTTTAGAAATTTTGACTTTTCAAAATGAAATCTTGACTTTTTGATTTCTTGATGAACAAGTTTCATATTTTGACATTTCTTGATGAATTGTAATATTTGGATCTTGATTTTGATTAAAAAGTCAAAGTTTGACTTTTCAATATACAATTGACTTTTCATCAGTTGACTGAAATTCAACTATCAATCAATTGATCTTGAGAAATGTTTTGAGCCATGCCATTAGGTCAAAATGATGTATTTTAATCCTTGAGATCATGCCTTAAACCAATAAGTCATTTGTTAGGTCAAAAATCAGAAATTGAACCTTCCCAGTCAAAACCCTAATTTTGACCATTTTGCCCTTTTGATGATCTGATCAAATTTCTTGAGGAATTATGATCCAAACTTGATCAATTTACATATATGAGTTCATAATATTTATGTGGATAAAAAATTATGAAGTTTGACTGCAAATTGACCATAATTGACTTTTTCCCCAATATAGTTGATTTTAGGTCAACTGATCAATTGACTGAGCAAAAATGTGATCCATGACTTGAAATTTGACATGAGAAATCTTGAGGGTCCAAAATTATCCATGAAATTCATATGGGGCATTAAAATTACATTTGTCCTTGTGCAAACTCAAACCCTAATTTTTAGTTGTCAGTGTTAAGGAGGTGTCTTGAGCTGATCAAACTTTGTGTAGTCTTGAATCAGTGGAGATCTTGTGAGAGATTACTTGAGAAATAAGAGGGAAAATTTTGGGGTACAATAGCTGCCCCTGTTCAATCTTCTTAAACCTGAAGAGTTAGATTGGCAGATCCGCCATTTGTGACTTGAAGGTGGAAGATGATTGAACACTAGAGTGCCCATAAATTTGCACTCGAAGATGTATTGTGAATGGGCTTATAAATACCATTTGGAGGAATGTTGGTAAATACTGGAAGAGGTATCAACATAAATCTTTGGGCGATTTATACTAAAATTTGATGTTTTACCTGTGAAAAAGGGTTAGTTTAAATGCAGATGTATACATGATGTTCACAAGATAAATGGGATTGTGCTAAATGCATTTTGTATGTATATGCTATGATGTATGAATATGGTATGCATATTCGTCCAGGAAAATAAATCCCTGACTACTACTGAGGAGTTCTGGGAAGCTGAATCCCGGATTGCTGTTGGGGATGCAGAGTATACATATCTTCAAACTTTGTTAAAAGAATGCTTCCTCTAGGGAATATCTCTTGAATGTTAGCTGTTATCTGGTTGGGTCCAGGCTTCACAACTTGATGAGGATGAGGATGTCAACTGCTACCTGGTCGGATCTAGGCTTCACGATAACTTACTGGGGAAGAATAAATTAACTGTTATTTGGTCGGATTCCAGGCTTTGCAGAAAATTTCTTGAAATTTGAACTGTTATCTGGTCGGGTCCAGGCTTCGCAGATTTCTTGAGATTGAACTGTTATCTGGTCGGATCCAGGCTTCGCAGATTTCTTGAAGTGGTAACTACTGTCTGGTCGGGTCTAAGCTTCATAGTTTTTGAAAAGTTATATTATTATCTGGTCGGGTCCAGGCTTCATGGTTTTTGAAAAGTTATATTATTATCTGGTCGGGTCTAGTCTTCATAGCGTCTTGTTAGGGATTGTAGCTAATTGTTATCTGGTCGGGTTCCAGGCTTCATAATAACTTTCTTGAATAGACGAAGTTGAACTGATATCTGGTCGAATCTAATCTTTACAGATTCTGAGGTGGAAGAAGTTAACTATTATCTGGTTAGCTCTAGGCTTAACAATAAACTTGTCTGAAGAGATAGAGTTAAACTGATATCTGGTCGGGTCCAAGCTTTACATTAACTTGCTTGGAACTTAGTTGTTATCTGGTCGAATTCCAGGTTTCACAACAAACTTCTGAGGGGGATTGCTATCTGGTTGGATCCAGGCTTCACAATAACTTACTTGAAAAGATGAAGTTGAAAACTGATATCTGGTCAGATCCAGGCTTCACAATAACCTGCTGGGGTAGAGGAAAACTCTACTAGGGAAAAGAAGTTAAACCCTTGTCTGGTTGAGTCTAGGTTCTTAAATATCTCGAAGAGCTGAACTATTATTTAGTCGGGTTCAGGTTTCATAATATCTTGAGAAGTTAACTATTATCTGGTCGGGTCCAATCTTCATAGTAACTGAAAAGGTTACACTATTATCTAGTCGGGTCCAGGCTTCATAGTATTAGAAAGGTTGTACTATTATCTGGTCGGGTCCAGGCTCTATAGTGACTTGAGAAGTTGACTATTATTGTGTCGGGTCCAGGCTTCATAGTATCTTGTGGAGATAGTAAAGGTTTTGCCGATGACTTTACTGGGGATTAGGGATTGTGGCCCTTTGATTTGTAATAGTCTGAAAGGCAGATTCCAGCTGGAGAGTATAGACTCAGTCAGGGAAGACAAACTCAGCTGCGGAGGAAAGACTATGCCGAGGGAATTTTGTTGTTTCATTTGTATGTTGTATGTTGGGGAAATAAACCCTGTTGATGAATACTTGATTAAGTGCTGACGAGGTGAGTTCTTTAAGGACGAGATCCACAAGGCTTCTTCTTTCAGGACCAACATAACTGGAGAGAGCTGTCAAGAGATTGAGACTCTGGTTGGAGATCAACCTATGAAAAGAGACTTTCTGGGTAACTTTGTTGAGGATTGGTTTATTGTAACCGTCTTGTAGGGATAATGTTAATGAAATAACTCTGTGGGGATATTCCATATACATTAAAGAGATGCTTGCTTCTTCTTAGCAGGACACGTGTGCCAAATAGTTTTAATTATGTTCATATGCATATGTTCGTTCAATTTTAGTCATTGGACAACTTTGCGTTAAAAAAAAAACAAAAAGTTTGCACTTCAAAGTATATTTGTATTGATATTTTGCCCATGAATATGTGTTTTTTATACAAAGAGACGGAGATCCTAGTAAGAGGAAATCGTCGAAAGGAAAACAAAGATTGAAAACAAAAACAAATAGCCATGTGGAAATGATCTCATTGCATTCCAACTCTACTATTGCCCCAATGTCTTCGAATTCCCCTTGCCCTTGACGAAAGTTGATTGGATTGACCTTGGACCGTTTGAACTTGAACCTTGGTAATAAAGTCGACTGTGGTGATTCCACGGGACATAGTTATACGCTTTCAATCCTTAATTTTTGCCTGGACCGCCCTTTCGGGTTTTAGCCCACCAGGATACCCATTTTTGCCCAAGTCACCCTTTCGGGTTTTCAACTTGCCGGGTGTACAATATTTTGCATATATCCCTAATTTTTGCCCAAACCTTTTGGTTTTCCAGGAAGCCCTTATTTTTCCTAGGTGTGTCAACCTAGCGGGTCCTTTATACGTAGTATTTTTTAACTATGTCCGCGTTCACAGGATGCGGGAAGTCTTCACTGTCCATGGTAGTCAGCATCATGGCACCTCCAGAGAACACTCTCTTGACAACAAATTGCCCTTCGTAGGTGGGATTCCATTTGCCTCTGGGGTTGGCTTGTGGCAGAATGATGCGCTTTATCACCAAGTCACCAGCTTGATATACTCGAGGCTTGATCTTTTTATTGAAAGCCTTGATCATACATTTTAAGTACGTCTGACCGTGACAAATAGCAGCCAGTCGCTTTTCATCGATCAAGTTCAACTGATCCAATCTTGTCTGAATCCACTCGTCTTCGCCTAGGCTTGCTTCACTCATAATCCTTAGTGAGGGAATCTGAACTTCCATTGGCAAAACGGCTTCTGTTCCATAGACCAAAGAAAAGGGAGTTGCCCCAGTTGATGTTCTAGCTGAAGTACGATAGCCATGAAGAGCAAACGATAACATCTCATGCCAATCCTTGTAGGTCACTACCATCTTCTGCACAATCTTCTTAATGTTTTTGTTGGCCGCTTCGACTGCGCCATTCATGTTAGGTCTATAAGGAGAAGAATTGTGATGCTTGATTTTGAATTGAGTGTAAAGTTCAGTAATCATAGCATTGTTGAGGTTAGTCCCATTGTCGGTGATGATCCTTTTGGGGATACCATAGCGGCAAATGATGTTATGTTTGATGAATCTGGCTACCACGTTCTTGGTGACTGAGGAAAATGAGGCGGCTTCGACCCATTTAGTCGAATAATCAATAGTGACCAGAATGAAGCGATTTCCATTGGAAGAAATGGGTTTGATCTCCCCAATCATGTCAATGCCCCACATTGCAAATGGCCATGGAGCGGTCATGACGTTCGGAGGGATATGAGGCACATGGACCTTGTCAGCATGATTTGGAATTTGTGACAAGTTCTTGAGTGTTGATGGCAATCAGTCTCCATCATTGACCAATAGTAACCAGCCCTTAGGATCTTCTTGTCCATGGTATGTCCATTAGAGTAAGTGCCAAATAGACCATCGTGCATGTCTTCCATAATTTCCTCTACCTCCTTCTTGTCCATACATGATAGTAGAGTAGAATCATGGTTGCGTTTGTACAATATTCTGTTACTTAGGAAGAATTTGGCTAAAAATCTTCGTAAGAACTTTCTGTCATTGATGGATGCTCCTTCGGGATACTCTTGTGCTTCAAGGTATCTCTTCACCTCATGGTACCATGGCTTTTCTATATCAGTGTCAAGCTCACAGCAGTGTGCAGGTTCGTCGAATCTCTCAATTGTAATCATAGGAGCTTCGTTGTCCCATCTGACCTTGAACATTGAAGACATGGTGGCCAAAGCGTCAGCCAACTGATTTTCCTCCCTAGGGAAGTGTTCAAAGGTGATCTCTTTGAAGTAAGGAATCAGAGATAGCACAAGTTCCTTGTAAGGGATGAGATTAGGGTGCTTAGTGTCCCAATCTCCTTTTACTTGGCTGATCACTAGAGTGCAATCCCCAAACACATTCAAATGCTTGATCTTCAAATCAATGGCAACCTTCAGACCCAAAATGCATGCTTCGTACTCAGCCATGTTGTTTGTACAATCGAAGCATAATCTGGCAGTGAAAGGAGTGTGGCAACCTTCAGAGGAGATAATCACAACACAAATTCCATTTCCCAAGGCGTTGGAAGCCCCATCGAAGACCATAGTCCATCGGGACCCTTGTTCAGGTCCGTCACGCGGTCCAGGTTTCGTGCAGTCGGTTACTAGCATGATGTTCTCATCTGGGAAGTCAAAGTTCATAGACTGATAATCATCGACAGCTTGATGGGAAAAATAATCTGCTAATACACTTCCTTTGATGGCCTTTTACATTGTGTATTGAATGTCGTACTCAGTCAAGATCATTTGCCATCTAGCTATCCGTCCCGAAAGAGCAAGTTTCTCAAAGATGTACTTGATTGGGTCCATCTTAGAAATCAACAGAGTGGTATGAGTCAACATATATTATCTTAGCCGACGAGTAGCCCATGCCATAGCACAAAAATTTTTCTCGAGCAGTGAATATCTGGTTTTACATTCGGTAAATTTTTTGCTCAGGTAATAAATAACATGCTCTTTTTGACGAAACTCGTCATGTTGGCCCAAAACACACCCCATAGAATTCTCTAGTACTGCCAAGTACATGATCAATGGTCTTCCTTCAACTGGAGGCATGAGAATAAGAGGTTTTTGCAGATATTCTTTGATTTTGTCAAAGGAAGCTTGGCATTCATTATTCCATCTGACTACTTGATCTTTCTTCAAGAGTTTGAAGATTGGCTCACAAGTAGCAGTCAAGTTAGATATTAAGGGGGTGATGTAATTAAGACGACCCAAGAATCCTCTAACTTCCTTTTCAGAGTGGGGGACTGGAATTTCTTGGATGGCCTTTACCTTGGCAGGATCGACTTCAATGCCTTTACTACTGACAACAAAACCTAGAAGCTTTCCAGATCGTACTCCGAATGTGCATTTGTTAGGGTTCAACCTCAACTTGTACTTTTTCAGCCTCTTGAATAGCTTGTACAAATGATCGAGATGTTATTCCTCAGTTTGTGATCTGGAAATCATATCATCCACATAGACCTCTATTTCATGATGGATCATATCTTGAAATAAAGCTACCATAGCCCTTTGATATGTTGCCCCTGCATTCTTCAATCCGAACGACATGACGTTGTAGCAAAAGGTACCCCATTGCGTAATGAAAGTGGTCTTCTCCATGTCTTCGAGAGCAACCCTAATTTGATTATAACCTGAGAAACCATCCATGAAAGAGAAGACTTTATGTTGAGCGGTATTATCGACCAAGACATCAATATGAGGTAGAGGGAAATCATCATTGGGGCTTGCCTTATTCAGATCCCTATAGTCTACGCACATGCGAACTTTTTCGTCTTTCTTTAGCACTGGAACCACATTTGCAACCCATTTTGGGTAAGATGTCACAGCTATAAATCCTGCATTAAATTTTTTCATCACTTCAACTTTTATCTTTTTAGACATGTCATGCCTCATGCGACGAACTTTTTGTTTGACAGGAGGACAATCTTCTTTTTTCGGCAGGCGATGAACTACAATGTTGATATCTGTTGTACCCCAAAATTTTCCCTCTCATTTCTCAAATAATCTCTCACAAGATCTTCTTTGGTTCAAGACTGCACAAGGGATGATCAACTCAAGACACCTCATCTATCATTGATGACTGATTAGGGTTTAAGATTGCACAAGGACAATTGAACTTTTAATGCCTCATATGAATTTCATGGATCATTTTGGACTCTCAAGATTGCTCATATCAATTTTCAAGTCTTGGATCACATTTTTGCCCAATCAATTGACCAGTTGACCTAAAATCAGCTGTATTGAGGAAAAAGTCAACTGTGGTCAATTTACAGTCAAACTTCATAATTTTTGATCCATATCAACATTATGAACTCATATATGTCAATTAATCAAGTTTGGATCACAATTCCTCAAGAAATTTGATCATATCGTTAAAAGGGCAAAATGGTCAAAATTAGGGTTTTGATTGAGGAAGTGCAATTTCTGATTTTTGACCTAGAAAATGACTTATTGGTTTGAGACATGATCTCAAGGATTCAATTGCATCATTTTTACCTAATGGAATGACTCAAAACATATCTCAAGATCAATTGGTTGACAATTGAATTTTCAGTCAACTAATCAAAAGTCAATTGTACACTGAAAAGTCAAACTTTGACTTTTTGGCCAAAATCAAGTACCAAAGATCACAATTCATCAAAACTTGTCAAAGTATTAAACTTGTTCATCAAGAAATCAAAAAGTCAAGATTTCATTTTGAAAAGTCAAAATTTCTAAACTTAGAAATTTTTATGTGTTGAAAACTTCATATTTTTTCACAACTTCGAGCCAATTTTTCGCTATGATGTAAGATGATTCAAAGGAAACTTTCAACATGAAAGTTGTAGATCTCAATAAGATCTAAAACATTGTAGAACACAAATTCTTTTAGAAATACATAGATTTCAAGTTATGATTTTGAGAATACATGTTCATGAAACCTGGAAACTTAGTGAAATTTTGCCCTATTTTAGGCAGGATTTTGACCTAACTTCATGGCAATTTTTCACATAGTTCCAAGAGGAATTTTCAAAAATGTACAACATATATGTTGTAGAGGATGTTACAAGCTTTCCAAAATATCCAATAACTCATTAAGATCATGTTTTAGCAAAGAGAATCGAAGACAAGAAGTTGGACATTCATTCTTGAATTATAGGTCATTTCCATGATGAACAAGAATTCAAATCTCAAGCCCATGCTGCATAAATCTTACTTTGCAGGCTTCTAACCTCTAAATCTACCCATAATCATAATATTATACAACTATTTGAGCTATGATCCAAGTGTTTGAGTCATTGTCCAAGTGATTATTCCATTAATGGAACAAAGTTCACACTTTCATTTTGGAAAAATGACTTTAATCACAAACTCAATGCATAGAGCTCCTAAATTGTTTCATCTGAACACAAGCAATGTCAAAGGCAAAAGCAACATGTCTAGAGCCTCCCATAAACTCAGGCCATGCTTGTACTATTCCTTGAAACCATGTTTTCCACTTTTCTTCAAAATCAAGTAACATAGCCATAACTCTATATCTTGTACTTCTGACCACCTCAAGCCCTCTAACCTTTTTTCACATAACCATACAAGTTATTTGCAACTAGGACACAATTGAAAACACTCCCAAACCCCCCTGAAAACTCAGATTGCACAAAACCTCCATTTTTGTGTCATTTCTGACTTTGAACTTCAATCTTCAAAACCACTCGTGCATTTCTTGGCCTTTTAGTTTCAAAAGCTTCCTCATATCAAATACAAACCATCCCTGTACCTGTTTGCAGACTGTAACATCATCTTCATCAACTTCCATAGCAAAAAATAGAGCATTGTAGTTGGACTTCTCCAGACCATTCCAACCACTCTCAACTCAAGCTAAGCATTGCATTAGCTTCCTAGAGACTCAAGGAAGCTAACCTGGTCAATGCAGCACCTTGAATCAAGCTCAAACTCATTTCACGATTTCCAGTTTTGAGGTATTTTTCTTGAACTTCTATCTTCATATTTAGGTATTGTTAGGCTTGCATTTATAAAGATAAAATGTAGACATCATTGCCCTGAAATTATACATGTCCATAAATTTCATTTATGTTGCTTGAGTAGGGAGAATTTTGAGTTTGAATCTCTGAAAATATTTAGGTCAGAATTTGGTACTGTTAGAAATTCATGCTCATCGTTGAGAATTACCTTAAGTTTTTTACATATTCAGAATCGTGAGGAAATTTCTAACAAGTTTGATGTTGAAAGTTTTGTGAATGGATGAGAAATGAATAAGTTACAGGTCCTTTGGTTGAAGGTTAAAGATGAAGTACATTCAGGGCAAGATTTATGTTACATATTTATTGTTTTGTTTAAGTTAATAGATGTATCACCATCGCAGTGGTTAAAGCGCGCGCCTGTCACCTTAGGGGCCTGGGTTCGAGCCCCAGTGGTACCCTTTTGTTCTTTTTCACATTTTTCTTCCACATTTTTTGTTTCATCAGGCGCCTGGGCCCTTTTTGTTGGGCCTTCCATCTTTTTTTTGACTTTTCTCTAACCCCCTGTCTACTGTTGCACCTGGCCCATTATTTTCTTCATTATTTCATTTTTTTTTATTATTTTATTTTCATTTCATATTTTCATTATTATTATTATTATTATTATTATTATTATTATTATTATTATTAAATATAAAAAATATTTTTATTTATTATTTACCCCTATTTAGTTTATTTTTCTTCATAAAACAAAAGAATAAAAATATTTTCTTTTAATAAATTAATTTCCTTTTTTTTAATTAATATTTAGATAATTAGGTTTAATTATTATATTATTCTCTTATAAATTAATTAATTTAGAACTTAGGTTTATTTTAATTGATTAATCTTTATTCTTATTTTTATTAATTAAAAACCTTTTCATAAAAAACCCTAAAAAATCATTTTGAACTTATTTTCTTTGTTAATTAATTTAGGTTTTAATTTTGTTAATTTTAATTAATCATTTTCTTTAATTAGGTTAAAGCCCTTTTATTAAAAACCAAACCAAATCATTTCTTTTTCCATTTACATTCTTGCATTATTTTCTTTTCAATTTTGTACAATATTCAATATGGTTGTAATAGTTAATTAGATTTAATTTTCTTGCAAAATATCCATTTGTAAATTTGTATACCCCTCCCCTAATGATGTAATAGCTTAGTATTTTTATTTTCCGCAATTTATCGCTTTATATAAATGCTAGTAAATTAGGGTTTGTATGGAAAGACTAAAATCAACAAATTAGCAAACTCTAATTCAAGACAAAACAATGTATGTAAATCAACACACTTGCACACTTACACCCTTAGGGTAATTCCACTTTGTTCCCTTATACAAATGACTATGTTATGCATGCGGGATATCTGAGCAAAAAGAAATAAAAAAATACAAGATCATAGTCCCTCAATGACGCTATCAAATGTTGCCTTTCAAAATGATCTTAGTCCCTCAAAGTGAAATGCTAAGATATTTCACAACGTTGCTATCATGGCTATACGATGACCCACGCCCGTCCCTTTATATCTAAAGATAGGACTTCTTACCAAATCAATGGTAAGATTGAAATATCAAAGGAAAAGAATAAATGAACTAAGACTTTTGAGTAGGTAGATTGTTCCTAGTTGCCTGCTCACTTTCAAATCAAACATCCTTGCTAATTTTCAAGGCCAACACCAACACTTTCAAAAACACTTTCAAAACATTTTTCAAACTTGAAACATTTTCAAAAGCTCAACACTTTGTATACGCTCTTACGAACAAGAACTATTACAAAGTTTGCCTAAACGATAGCACCTTTTTAAAATACTTTCAAAATCCACACAAAACACATTTTCAAACAAAAGCAAGTGATCTAGAAAGCAACTAAGAGCCCATAGATAACTATGGATGAAAGGGTGCTAATACCTTCCCTTTTCATAATCTACCCCCCGAACTCAAGAAATAATCTCAAAGGTCTTTCCTGTTCTTTTCAGCCTTTCCTTTTGGATAAAATAAAAGTCGGTGGCGACTCTTGCTAACCGCAACATTTGTGATAAAACACAAAACACCCAAGTCAGTTATCCCACCTTACCACAACATCCAACCCTGACATATCTTCATACGACCAAGCAAACATTCCACATAGTCATGCAACATTTGAACCAACCTGCTCTTGACACTGTCTTCTAAGTTAACGCCGATCTTGACCTCTTTCTTGTCTGCCTTGGTACCCAGATTGATGACTTCAACTGACTCTTCATGCAGTTAAATAACTTTTTCCTCTTGTAATAGAAGTCTGGCTAGTTCTCCCGATATTTCATAATCTTCCTCGCCTTCGTCTTTGGCTTGGTTAATTGGACATTCGAAGTCATAATCAGCAATAGTAGAGTCATTGGTAATAAGATCCAGAGTGGATGGGAACCTGCAAGAGTGTGTGTGTGTATGCATGTAAGATACATGGCTATTTTGAAAAATGTACTTGAAGAAAAAGAAAGAAAATGAGCACAAATATTTGAATGCAAGAGAGTCCAATAATTTGTATTGACTGATCATATGATAACATGAACATAAATAAAACCCTTTACAAATGGACCATAGTGCCCCGGGCCAGGCATATGGCTTAAAAGTCATTGTTAAATATTACACACAAAATGTTCTTGAATTAATAAGAAAGCAAAAACAAGTGATTACTCCTCAATGAAGGAGATGGGGACGAAATCCTTTGCTTGCCAATTATTGAGCTCCGTTGTAGTAGGATACACCCAATCTTCAAATGCACACTCATCATTAGAATCACCTACAGTGTTGACTTCCTTGGTATGCTTTGGCATAGGTGCGGTGATTACATTCGGAGTTGGAGGAGGATCAAATTCAACGGTCTTGTTATCAATCAGGTCTTGAATTTTATTCTTCAGTGCCCAGCATTGGTCAGTCTCATGCCCAGGACTACTTGAGTGATATGCACATTTAGCGTTTGGATTGTACTTTGGTGAAGAGGTATCTGGATTGGCCGGAGGATCGCACAATGTCACCAAATTAGCCTTTAACAAATTTTGTAAGGCTTGGGATAGTGACATGCCTATCCTCGTGAATTGTCTTCTCAGAGTCTCAAACCGTTGATGATTAACAAATGGTCTTTGAGCAGGAGTTGGATTGGAAATTAGGACAACATTAACAGACTGACAGTCATCCTTCTTGGTACGGGCCCTTGCCCCATACACAATATTGATTTCTTTCTTTGCAGCAAAAGGTTTCTTTACAGGATTGGAAGTGGAGGAAGATTCTATGGAAATCTTCCCCCTTTTGATGCCGCTCTCAACCCTTTCACCGGTTAAGATTAGCTCGGTGAAACCGGAAGAAGAACAACCAACCAATAAGTTAAAGAATGGACCAGATAAAGTGACCATAAACATGTCAATATGATCCCTATCAGTCAAAGGTGGTTGAACCCTACTGGCAAGGTCTCTTCACTTTTGTGCGTATTCTTTGAATCCTTCATTCTTCCCCATTGCTATGTGTTGCAACTGAACTCTTGTCGGCGCCAAGTCAGCATTATACTGGTATTGGTGGTAGAAAGCGGTGGCTAAGTCTTCCCATGTATTGATACGGGAACCATCCAACTGGTAAAACCACTCTAGTTGCATCCCGGCCAAGCTTTCTTGAAAAAAGTGAACCCAAAGTTTCTTATCAGCGGTGTGCGGCTATATCTCGCGCACATAAGATTCCAGGTGACGTTTTAGATAGGAAACCCCATCGTACTTTACAAAGACTGGTATCTTGAATTTGTGGGGAATAACAGCCCCAGAGATCAAACCCAAATCATCAAAATTTAAAACGGGGACGACTTGGATCTCAACGGCCTTCAATCTGTCTTCTAACTGCTTGTACTTGACATCAGCGAGAGGATACTGCTCGTCAAAATAATCATCATCATCAGACGCTTGATCATTAATACAACCAGCCTGGGTACTCCTAGCCTCTCCAATCTGATTCCTGTCTTCCTCAAATGAGTCTTCCACTATCGGGATCTGACGGACCGACTCTTTGAACCTTCTACCCATGTTGACTAGAGCTTTCCTCTTGGGTTTCTTTTTGGCTACCATCAATGCCATCATATCTTGTTTCTCCTTGGCTAGGGCCAGTAGAGTCTCTTGGAACTGAGAGTTTTGTATTTGAAGGTCCTTCACTGTTTTCTCTAGATCCATCTTGCTGAAATAAACAGCAGAAAGATAAGGAACCTGTTGTGTGAAAACCTGTTATGTTATGATGCATGGAAGATGTGTATGCAAATGATTTCAAGGATTTATGAAATTTAAATTTGTATAGACAAAGAATGAACAAACGTCAAATTTCATTAATTAGTTCAAAATGAGTACATCATGCCTCTTGGGCTTACAAAATAAATCTCTAAGATAAAAGACTGAACGCATCCTCTTCGGTGCAAGGTAGGCGTTCACGCTTTGCTCTTCATGCAGCTGCTTTGTAAGCTCTAATACTCTCTTCTCACTAGCATAGAATTGAGCTTAGAAGGTATCTCGTTCTTCCTTCAGCTGAAACATTTTCAAAAGAAAGGAAGAAATGAACTAAGACTTTTGAGTAGGTAGATTGTTCCTAGTTGCTTGCTCACTTTCAAATCAAATATCCTTGCTAATTTTTAAGACCAACACCAACACTTTCAAAAACACTTTCAAAATTTTTTTCAAACTTGAAACATTTTTAAAAGCTCTACACTTTGTATACGCTCTTACGAACGAGAACTATTACAAAGTTTGCCTAATGGAGCCTTTTCAAAATACTTTCAAAAACCACACAAAGCACATTTTCAAACAAAAGCAAGTGATATAGCAAGCAACTAAGAGCCCATAGATAATTATGGATGAAAAGGGTGCTAATACCTTCTCTTTTCATAATCTACCCCTGAACTCAAGAAATAATCTCAAAGGTCTTTCCTATTCTTTTCAGCCTTTCCTTTTGGATAAAAGAAAAGCCGGTGGCGGCTCTTGCTAACCGCAACATTTGCGATAAAACGCAAAACACCCAAGTCAGTTCTCCCACCGTACCACATAACTGGCAACTCTGCTGGGGAAAATCTTAAAAGTGGAGTTACCTTAGGGCTAGATCACCTTTACTTGCTTTCATTGTTTGATTTGTTTGCTTTACATTTTTTGGTTCCTTGTTTGGGTTTGTTATAATCCTCTACCCAGATTTGGGATACCTTATAGGTAAGTAGAAATACGTTTTGGAAACTGTGCGGGGTATACCGACATGGTCTAAGAAATAGCTACGTTAGTGTGGAATATTTGTGGGTACCGATAGCCCTTGAGTATTTAAGGAGAATATGGGTCCGTTGAGTGATGTCATGAAGCACTAATTGACTTTTAGAACCTTACTTGACCAACTTGCCCATTAGGACGTGTGATACGGTGGGAGAACTGACTCGAGGTTTTGTGTTTGTGTTCGCAAATGTTTCGATTTTAGCAAGAGTCGCCACCGACTTTTTATTTTATCCTAAGGAAAGGTCAAAAAGCACAGGAAAGACCTTTGAGATGTTTTCTTGGGTTCGAGGAGTAGATTATGAAAAGGGAAGGTGCTAGCACCCTTTTCATCCATGGTTTTCCATGGGCTCTTAGTTTTAGATCACTTGCGTTTGCTTTTCAATTTGTTTGAAATGGTGCTTTGTGTGTGGTTTTTTTGAAAATGCTTTTGAAAATAGGCCATCGTTGTGACAATCTTTGTAATGATTCTTGTTTGAATGTATACAAAGGTGTTTTTGTCTTTTGAAAAGATTTCAATGTTTGAAAGTTTGTTTTGAGAAATGTTTTGAAATTGTGTTGTGAGGTGTGTTTGAAAATAGCAAGGATGTTTTGCAAGCTTTTTGATCAAGTAACTAAGAGCTATCTACCCTATTTTGCTCAAAGATCTTTCTTATGTTTTTTAACCCTTTTAACAGTGTTATTTCACCATTATATTTGGTGAACAACCTAGTGTTAGGATGTTAAACGGGACGGGCACGGGTCATCGTATAGACCATGATAGCAATTGTGTCAAGTATCTTTGGCAATTTTCCGAGGGACTAGATCATTTTGTATAGGCAACCAAGATAGCGTCATCGATGGACTATGATCTTTTGTTTTGTTTTTGTTTTGCCAAGATACCTAGCATGCATACCATGGCCCATTTGTTTAGGCAACCAAGTGGAGATACCTTAAAGGGTGTTTATGTGCAAGTGTGTTTTATTACATGCAAGAGTTTATCTTGAATTAGGATTTTCTATTTCATTGATTTTATCTTGCCATACATATCCTAATTACTAGCATTTACATTTGAAAGCAATAAAATGCGGAAATGTAAAATCCTACGCTATTACAACATTTAGGGGATGGGGATACTCATTTGTACATGGGGGTGGTTAAACGAGAAAAATAGATAAGAAAAGAAAATAACAAGGGGAAGATAGAGAGAAAGAGAGAGAGAGGGCTAGCGTGCTGCTGAGAGGAAGTCAGAAGTTCTGACCCGGGCCTGTTGCAAGATTATCAACCTTTTGGTGAAAATGTATGAGTCAGAACTTCTGACTCAGGCACCTGCAAAACAGAAACCTGTTAGTCGGAAGGTCAGAAGTTCTGACCCCCATGTGCTGCAAGACAAAAGTTTGTTAGTGGGGAAGTCAAAAGTTCTGACCCTGCTGGTAATACAATAATTTTTAGAAGTTCTGATATTATTGACAGCAAAACAGGCTTCAGATGTGCTAACGTCAAAGTTAGAACTTGGCTTCTCCCTGTGCTAGCCAGAACATCTGCAGTTTTATTATTTTTCCAAAAAACAGAAAACATGCTTGGAACAACCTCAACAAATGTCAAAGTGTTTTAGGAGACAGAACCAACAAGGTCACAGGCAAGTTCTACATTGATTCACTTCCGACTTAAACATTCAGAGGTATGAAAATCCTCAGAGCGCAAACAACAACAACATGATATTTACATTATGTTTTATTGAGTATGCAAAGCTGATGATGCTTAGCAGCATGATGAAAGTCAGCAGGTGCTTACCTGGCTGTTGAAAAAGTCTGTGAGTGGGAGCTAGCTTTAGCTCTGATGGTATTCTGGACAGGTTCTTTTGAGAATGGGTGGATGGAGAAGGTATGTGTATGTATGGTTAGAAACTGTATGGGTGTTCTTTGGTCACAAAGCAAATTGGGTATTGATGAAGTTTGGATGTAGGAAGTTCAAAGTTTGTGAAAATACCAGGGATTTTTGGATAGAGATTCACAAGGTTGTTGTTTTGTTTTTTTTACTAGAGTTTTTCTGTTTCTCCTCTAGCAATTTTTTCTGGATGGTGTCTCACGTGCTTTTATGATGGACAATGGTGTCCTATTTATAGGCAAGGCTTTGTGGATTTTTGAACGTTTAAAGGGCGCCAATATTTAACTTGTTTTTGAAGGAAGTTCATGAAAAGTTGTGATGATGGATAGCTTTTCAGCCTAGGCTGGAACAATAGGCAAGGATTGAGGAGAAGTGACCTCTATAGGTGAAAAGTGGCGCATAGACCCATGCCTAAAACCTGCACAAAGGTGTTTACCAAGCCACACGTGGAGAGACCCCTTGGGTGAATGTTTAGGAGTGATTGTGAGCATTAATGAGCATTAAATGGTGATGAGATTTATCAACATCAAAAATCTTGTAATAGGAGATTTTGCCTCATTACATAAAACCTGAGCCATCAGTTCTGCTTTACCAAAAACAACGTAAACCAAGCTCTGACCTTGGCCTCTTGCTGTCTCAGCAAGTTCTGAGAGTTTTCCAGTATGCTCCTTTGATCTGTCTTTAAAGACTCTAGACTTAGTGATCCTACTTCAGTACTTTACCCCATCTGCTGATCCCATTACCTTCTGATCCCAGTACGTTCTGAAGGAGTTTTAGGCTTTGTTACCTTCTTCACACTTCTCTTACAAATTCTGGCTGAACTTTGCGTCACTGCTGAAAGAGCCATGTTCTGTTCAAAGATCAAGTGCTGAACCATGTTTATAATCTCTGACTGAGTTGGTGTAACTGCTGAAAGAGCCATGTTCTGACTGAATGTTATGTGCTGAACCATGTTTATAATCTCTGATTGAGTTGGTGTAACTGCTGAAAGAGCCATGTTCTGACTGAATGTTATGTACTGAGCCAAGTTTGCAGCTTCTGACCGTTTCTGCCAGGAGGTTGGTTCAGAAGCTCTGAAGTGCCATTTTCTTCTTAAACATCCCCTTTCTTTTTAGAGAAAAATTTGCAATGTTTAGAATTTAATTTTTCCAAGGTAAAAGCTTTGCCTTTAGAGCTTGCAAATGACCATTTGGCTCTTGTAAATTGTTTGCTTGGAAAGGAACGATAATGAAGGGCTTGGCTTTGTTTAAGAGAAAAACCTGAGAGTTCAGGATGAATTCCTGAAGGATGGGAGGGAAAATTTTGGGGTACAACAGTTGCCCCTGTTCAATCTTATTGGGCTTGAAGAGTTAGATTGGCGAATCTGCCTTTCGTGACTCAAAGGTAAAAGAGGATTGGACACTAGAGTGCCTGTAAATTTGCACTCGTCATAATGTAGGTGAGGGAATGGGCTTAAAGATTCCATTTGGAGACGGTAGAATCTTGCTGGAGATGGGCTTAGAGATGCCATCCAAAACTTATTTGTTGAATATTAGTAGAATGAACATCAGAATGGTATCCGTATTTGGAACGTATCTGAGCTGTATCTGGAGATTGGGTTTATATGAGCAAAGGAATGGCGTCCGTGTCTAGAGCGTATCCTAGCTGTAACTATATTTGATTCTTGAATAAATATCAGAATGACTGCCGTGTCTGGAGTGTATCTGTATTCTGAATGGGTAACAAAGAAACATCTGTGTAAGGAGCATCTATATGCTGGGGATAAATTCCAAATGAGTGACAGAATGGCGACCGTGTCTGGCGCGTATCTGGACTATATCTGAAGTTAAGACCTGTATGAGTAGCAGAATAACTTTCGTGTCTGGACTGTATCTGTACTGTAACTGGGATCTGGACAAGTGACAGAATGACTTCCGTGTCTGGAGTGTATCTAAACTTGAGGTTTGGTAGTTGAATCTGAATGAGAGATAGAATGGCTTCCGTGTCTGGAGCGTATCTAGTCTGTATCTGATATTGAGATCTGTATGAGTAGCAGAATGACTTCCGTATCTGGAGTGTATCTGTACTGTAACTAGGATCTGGACAAGTGACAGAATGATTTCCGTGGCGACTGCACTGGGGAGAATCAAACTTCTGGTGTAAGGGCCAGAAAGGCATCCGTGTTTGGAGCGTATCTGAACTTGAGGTTTGGTAGTTGAATCTGAATAAGAGATAGAATGGCTTCCGTGTCTGGAGTGTATCTAGTCTGTATCGGATTGCTGAAGTCTGAATGAGTAATAGAATGATCTTCGTGTCTGGGGTGTATCCATACTGTATCTGAATAATTGTTAGCGATAGCCTTTTAATCTTATCCTGAGAAGGGTAAAATGTTAGCTAAAACACATAGTTATGTTGCATGATATGTATGATGCAATGCACTGTGTTTCATCAATGTTTATGATATATGAATGTAATGAATGCATGTAAGATGATTAACCGTCTTAATGAGGAAGATAAATCCTTGATAACTGGAGATAATGAAATCTTCGACTGCTGCCGGGGAAGGTGAATCCTTGACCGATGCTGAGGATTCCAAAAAATCTTTGATTATTGAAGATGAGAAATCCTTGCTGACTGCTTGGGGATTAAAGATCTTTGATTGTTGAGAATGAGAAATCCTGGGGTCACTGCTGGGGATTGAATATCCTCGGTGACTAGTGGGGATTTAACGAGAGCTTTGACAACTTATGCGGGGAATGAGAATCCTTCATGACTTTCCTGGGAAATAAGGAGAACTCTGAAGACCTCTATTGGGGAATTAGAACCTGGGAGGCTTCTGCTGGAGAAATGAGACCGAGAATCTTCGATCTGCTGGGAAATAAATCTGTGGGGAGAGTGTTTACTCGGCTGGGGAAATCAGGAGCTTGGGTGTATGCCAATCCACCGGGGAATCATCCTAGTTGGGGATAAGCCAAGAAGTTAACTGTTATCCGCTTGGTTCTCAGACTTTTAAGATAAACTGCTGGGGAATTTGGGGAAGCTGAATGGTTCCTACCGGGGATTGATATTTGGAAATTTTGACTTCACTGGGGAAGAAGGTTTAGAATATTCTAGCTCCGCTGAGGGATAGGTATTTCAGGGTTTTCGGGCTCCACTGGGGATCGGGAGTTTGAACTCTGATGGGAACTTTGAAACTTAACTCCGCTGAGGAATAAAAGTTTAAAATACACTGGCTCCGCTGGGGATCTTGAAATTTAACTCCGCTGGGGATATATACTCCAAGGTTTTAGCTTTATTGAGGATCTGAATGACATATTGCAGGGGATTTCTTCTGGAATAGCACAAGGATACCTTCCTATACCTTCAAACTATCAATAATTATCCTTTCTCAATTTCGTTTTATTTGTAAGCAATGATTATATTCAAATGCATATGCCTATTTAACAAAACATTGGACGTTTTCAAATAAAACATAAGTGTGAAAAAAGAATGAAAGGCAAATAAATTTCTGCACTTTGAAGTATCTTTGCATTAACTTTTGTAAGTATCTTTGTACAAAGGAAACATACATCCTAGTAAGAGAATATTGTCGTAAAATTGAGAAAAAATTTATACAAAAAGAAAGATGGTTATGTGTAACAATTCCATAGGGTTCCCATTCTGCTATAGCCTTCACAACTCTGAGTATCTTGTCCGTTCACTGCTTCGTCCGCCGATGATTGGGTTGATCAGAAGCTTGGAGCTTGTTGGTGAAGAGATTGTTCTTAAAGTGATCCGACGAGACATAGTCATACGCTTTAATTCCCTAACTTTTGCCTGGACCGCCCTTTCGGGTTTTCGATCCACCGGGAAACCCTTTTTTTCCCAAGTCGCCCTTTCGGGTTTTCAACTTGCCGGGTGTACATATTTTTTTGTTTATCCCTAATTTTTTCCTGAACCGCCCTTTTGGGTTTTCGATTCACCGGGACGCCCATTTTTGCCCAACTCGCCCTTTCGGGTTTTTAACTTGTCGGGTCATTTTATGCATAGTATCTTTTGACTATGTCTGCATTCACAGGGTGCGGCAAGTCGTCACCGTCCATGGTGGTCAAAATCATTGCCCCACCAGAAAAGATGCTCTTGATCATAAATGTTCCTTCATAAGTAGGAGTCCACTTGCCCCTGGGATCACTTTGCGGCAAGATGATCCGCTTGATTACAAGATCTCCGACTTGATATACATGACGCCTGACTTTCTTGTTGAAGGCCTTGATCATCCGTTTTTGATACGTCTGACCATGACAAACAACAGTAAGTCGTTTCTCGTCGATCAAGTTAAGTTGATCAAGGCGGGTCTGAATCCAATCGTCTTCACTCAAACCGACATCCTTCATAATCCTCAAGGAAGGAATCTGAACTTCCATAGGTAAAACAACTTCCATGACATATACCAAAGAAAAGGGGGTTGCCCCTGTTGAAGTACGTGTCGTGGTACGATATCCGTGCAGAGCAAACGGTAACATCTCATGCCAGTCTTTGTAGGTGACTGTCATCTTTTGAATGATCTTCTTGATATTTTTGTTCGCGGCTTCAACAGCACCATTCATCTTTGGCCGGTAGGGAGATGAATTGTAATGATAAATCTTGAACTGCTCGCACAGAGCGGTGATCATAGTGTTGTTCAAATTTGTACCATTGTCTGTGATGATCCTGTCGGGGATACCATACCGGCATATGAGGTTCTGCTTGATGAAGCGGGCAACCACATTCTTTGTAACAGAGGCGTAGGAAGCTGCTTCGACCCACTTGGTAAAATAATCAATAGTGACCAAGATGAAGCGATGTCCATTGGATGCTGTAGGCTTGATCTCTCCAATCATGTCGATTCCCCATATTGCGAATGGCCAAGGAGCTGTTAGTACGTTGAGAGGAACAGGAGGAATATGTACCTTGTCAGCATAGACTTGGCATTTGTGACAAGTACGAGAATGTTGATGACAGTCAGCTTCCATGGTAGACCAGTAGTAGCCTGCCCTTAGAATCTTCTTAGCCATCGTATGTCCGTTTAAGTGGGTGCCAAAGGTGCCACTATGTATTTCGGTCATGATCAACTCTGCTTCAACCTTGTCCACACAACGAAGTAGAACATAATCATGGTTGCGCTTATAAAGGATGCCATTGCTTAGGAAAAACTTGGCAGCAAATCTCCTTAAGAACTTTTTGTCATTTACGGAAGCTCCTTCAGGGTATTCTCGAGTCTGGAGATACCTTTTGATTTCATGAAACCAGGGTTGTTCCACTACTTCTTCGGTATTAATCTCGTGACAGTGCGCAGGTTCGTCCATTCGCTCGATGGTGATTTGGGGAGCCTCGTTATCCAAGTTGAGTTTAAACATGGAAGACATTATAGCCAGAGCATCTGCTAGCTGATATTCTTCTCGCGGGAAGTGCTCAAAAGTAATCTGCTCGAAATGAGGCAACAGTGTCAAGACATGTTCTTTGTATGGGATAAAATTAGGATGTTTCGTATCCCACTCTCCTTTGACTTGACTGATAACTAAAGTCGAGTCCCCAAATACGAACAAAGATTTGATTCCCAAGTCTATAGCAGCCTTGAGACCCAAGATGCAAGCTTCATATTCAACCATGTTGTTGGTACAGCTGAAGCAAAGTCGGGCAGTGAAGGGTGTATGGAAACCTTCCGGAGAAATGAGTACCGCACTGATACCGTTGCCAAGTGCATTTGAAGCACCATCAAAGTATAGGGTCCATCGGGATCCTTGTTTAGGTCCGTCATACGGTCCGCTACCTTCAATGTTGTCCAATGTCATGACGTCCTCGTCAGGGAAGTCGAATCTCATAGATTGGTAATCTTCGATGACTTGATGAGCTAGATGGTCAGTTAGTACACTCCCCTTTATAGCTTTTTGGGTAGTATACTGGATATCATACTCAATTAGGATCATCTGCCATCTAGCGATCCTTCCAGATAAAGCAGGCTTCTCGAAGATATACTTAATCGGATCCATCTTGGAAATCAGCAAAGTGGTATGAGTCAACATATACTGCCTTAGCCGGCGAGCAGCCCATACTAAAGCATAATAAATTTTCTTGAGCAGTGAGTAGCGAGTCTCACAGTCGTAAAACTTTTTGCTAAGGTAATAAATGGCATGCTCTTTTCGGCCAGACTCGTCATGTTGGCCCAGTACGCACCCCATTGAGTTATCCAAAACAGTCAGATACATGATTAACGGCCTTCCTTCGACGGGTAGCATCAAGATAGGAGGTTCCAGCAAATACTCCTTGATCTTATCAAAAGCAGCTTGGCAATCATTGTTCCATTCAACTACCTGATCTTTATTTAACAGTTTGAAGATTGGCTCACAGGTAGATGTCAGGTGAGAGATGAACCTTGCGATATAGTTTAAGCATCCCAAGAATCCTCTAACCTCCTTTTCAGTGCGGGGGGCAGGCATTTTTTTGTATAGCCTTTACTTTAGCAGGATCAACCTCAATGCCTTTGTTGCTGACGATAAATCCCAAAAGTTTACCAGACCTAACTCCAAAAGTGCACTTGCTTGAGTTCAGTCTGAGCTTATACTCCTTCAACCTGTCAAACAGCTTTTGCAGATGATCAAGGTGTTCTTCTTCTGTCTGTGATTGGGCTATCATGTCGTATACGTAGACTTCAATCTCATGATGTATCATGTCATGAAATAAAGCTACCATGGCGCGTTGATAAGTTGCCCCAACATTCTTCAGTCCGAATGGCATCACTTTGTAGCAGAAGGTACCCCATTGCGTGACGAAAGTAGTTTTCTCCATGTCTTCGGGGGCCATTTTGATCTGGTTGTATCCCGAGAATCCATCCATGAAGGAAAATAACTTGTGTTGAGTTGTGTTGTCAACCAAGATGTCAATGTGTGGTAGTGGAAAATCGTATTTAGGGCTAGCCCTGTTTAAATCCCGATAGTCCACACACATTCTGACTTTTCTGTCCTTCTTAGGTACGGGCACAATGTTAGCAACCCATTGTGGATAGGAAGTAACAGCCAGAAGTCCAGCGTTGAATTGCTTCATTACCTCAGCTTTGATCTTCTCAGACATGTCGGGCCTCATTCGGTGGACCTTTTGCTTGATCGGTGGACAGTCTTCTCTTGTAGAGAGACGGTGAACCACAATGTCTGTGTCTAGCCCCGGCATGTCTTCATAGGACCAGGCGAAGATTTCAACATATTCATTCAATAATTGCACTAAGCGCTCTTTGACACTTGGTTCCAGGTTGGCACCCACCTTAACCTCTTTCTTGTCTTCCTCTGTTCCCAAGTTGATGGTCTCTAGCAACTCTTCATGAGGCAGAATAGCCCTCTCTTCTTGTTGCAAAAGTCTGGCTAACTCTCCCGGCACTTCACAGTCTTCGTCAACTTCATATTCAACATGATTGACCAAGTCTTCAGAGTTACCGAAGGCTAAAGCAGAACAGTCACCCATGGAATCCGGAGTGGACGGGTACCTGCATTTTGTGAGTGTATGTGTGTGTAAGGGATAGCCATCCTTAAACAAAAATGCAAAAGGAAAGAAAATGAACACAACAGTTTATAGATGAAAACGTCCAATGATTCATTAAAACATGGCATATGATGATGAAGAAATCAAGCCCTTACAAATGGACCTATATGCCCCGGGTAAGGCATAAGGTGAAAATAGTGTACGAATTGTTTAGTTATCACAGACCAAAATAGGAAATTGTTCAAAGATAAATTACTGGTTGATGAAAGTGATGGGAATAAAGTCCTTTGCTTCCCAGTTGCTTAATCCTCCTTTGACGGTTGGAAAGATCCAATCTTCAAAGTTGTCTTCTTCATCATCATCTTCTAAGGCATTAATTCCATGGTGAGTGATTTTTACGGGTGGTCCCCCCAGCCCTGGAGTGATGCACAGCTTTCTGGCCAGCAGTAGTAAAACCTAGTCCGAACTTGTCCGTCTTGTGAGGAAAATCAGGCAGTTGCCCCCACACTGTACTCCTTTCTTCTTTGATTACATCCTCTGCGTCCTTGAGAGATGCCATCCTAGACACATGCTTGGGAATGATAGGCACATCAACCATTGTCTTTGCAACTGCGACTTCAGGAGAAACTTCCTCAAAATGTTGGAAAGGGGTTTCTATGAATTCGCCATCCAACTCCACATAGCGGAAGGAGTTGAGGTGACTTATCATGTACTCTTCCTCACCGTGAACCATTATAATCTTACCCTGAACAGGATACTTTAGCATTTGATGTAAAGAGGAGGTAACTGCCCCAGCATAATGGATCCACGACCTTCCCAATAAGCACAAATATGAGGGACAAATGTCCATCACATAAAAGGTAGAGTTGAAGGTCTCAGTGCCCACTTTGATAGGAATGTCCACTTCTCTATGAACCATCCTCTTAGAACTGTCGAAGGCTCTAACAACGATGTTACTAGGCTTGAGGGTCAATCCTTCACAGTCCAATCGGTCTAACTCTTTTTTCGGCAGCACATTCAAAGATGAACCGGTATTAACTAGGACATGGGCAAGTGTGGTTCCCCTGCATTCTACTGAGACATGCAGCGCGTCGTTGTGCTTCCTTCCCGTGGGGGTCAAATCAGCATTGGAAAAACCAAGACCATTATCAGCAGTAAGGCTGGCCATGCACTCTTGAAACTGGTCAGCCGAAGTTTCTTGAGGCACGTGTGCCGTCTTTAAAAATTTGATCAGGGCCTTAGCATGGGCCTAAGAGCAGACTAGAAGAGCCAACATGGAGATTTTGGAAGGGGTCTTCCCTAGCTGTTCCACGACGTCGTAGTCGCTCCTCTTGATTATCTTTAAGATTTCTTCCATCTCTTTCTGGGTGGTTTCGGAGATTACCACAGTCTGAGCCTTCATCCTGACAGGAGCTTCTAGTATCCCCTTACCCTTATCGGTTGTATCAACAGAGGGTCTAACTTCAGGAGTATCCAATTCTTCAATTATCGGGCCTTGCACAAATGGCTTGACAGGCACAGAAGCTTTCGAGGGTCCGAAGACTGCTCGTGGATGAGCAATCTCCAGAGAGAAGATCCATCCGCTGCGAGTTATCTTGCTTGTTCCCGTAATGTTCCCTATATCAGGGGTTTCATTATCAGAATTCTCTTGGACTAATTCTATCTGTTTGATACCATGATAGAAGATTTCTCCTCCGTAGTTCCATGGTATCATTTTTTTAGATTGATACGGGACAAGCCCCGACATGGTGATTTTTAACGGCACAAACTTAGGATCAGGCGTAATCTTGACAGGCCTTTTGCAATCTTTGGGAAGATTGTCGGAGATGGTTATTATTGCAATGTCATTGGTTGAAGTAGCAAAAGTAGCAGGAGTAACGGGAGTGAAGGTATCAACAAGAGTCTTTTGGAAGAGTATCTCTTGGGTATCTATCAGGCGTTGGATGCCTGATTTCAACAGTGGGCAGTCAGCTCGTATGTTTAAATAGAAGTAACAGTCTTTTCCACATCATGGGAATATCCCGGCTCTCATCAAATTCACTGGTAATGGAGTCAAAAGGTCAGCAACATTGGTAACATGAAGGTCTTCCATAACGGCATGAACATTATGACCGTGCTTGGGCATTGGGGCAGAAATCACATTTGGATTTTCGGGTGCATCGAATTCTACCTCCTTGGCGTCGATTAAGTCTTGGATTTTGTTCTTAAGAGCCCAACAGTTGTTGGTATCATGCCCTACACTGTCAGAGTGGTAAGCACATTTTGCATTGGAGTGGTAATATGGAGAAGAGGTATTAGGGTTCTTTGGCGCTTCCTTCAAATTGGTAAGATTCAGCTTTAGCAAATGAGAGAGTACTTGAGCCGGTGTCATGTTGATTCGGGTGAACTGCCATTGTGGCCTTTCTACCCGTTGCTGATTAGATCTTGGTTGATTGCTGCAAGGTTGATCATTTGAAGAGTTTTGAATCATCACTGCCCCTACTGTTGGTCGGCGCTCGGTTCTTCCTTGATTTTTCTGAGAATAAACAGCAGAAGCTTCCTTCTTAGCTGGGAAGGTCTTCTTAATAGCAGTGGACGCGGAGGCATCTTTCTGAATCTTACCACTTTTAATGCCGACCTCGACCCTTTCACCGGTCAAAATTAGTTCGGTGAATCCCGCAGAGGAACCCCCGATTAAATGATTAAAGAAAGGGCCAAACAGGGTCCCTAAAAACATGTTAACCAACTCTCTATCTGACAATGGTGGTTTCACCCTTCCAGCCAGATCACACCACTTCCGGGCATACACTTTAAATCCTTCATTAGAAGCCATACCCATACTCTGTAGTTGCGTACGAGTAGGCGCCAAAATCAGTGTTGTATTGGTATTGCCGGTAGAAAGACGCAGCTAAATCTTCCCAATTATGAACCTCCGATCTCTCGAGTTGATAGAACCAGTCCAGTTGTGTGCCTGACAAACTATCTTGGAAAAAATGGACCCAAAGATCTTTATCAGAAGAGTGGGGTTGGATCTATCTGACGTAGGATCTCAGATGCATCTTTGGACAGGACAAACTGTCATACTTAGCAAATGTAGGAACTTTTAACTTGGGAGGAATGACGATCCCAACGACCAACCCTAGTTCTTCGAAATCTAAACCAGGTACCCTTTGCACATCCATGGCTGCCAACCGATCCTCAAGATTTTTATATTTATCATCCGCTGGGGGATATTGCTGTTCGGAGTAATCTTCATCCTCTTCCTCTTCTTCTTCTTCAACTTCAGATTCAGAAGGCATCGCAGTTCCTTTTCCTTTACCAGCCCCTTCATCAGACGTCGAGGGGAATTCGAGAACTTTTCTAGCATTGTTTTCAAACCTTCTTCCCATGATGACTACACCAGGTCTTTTCTTCTTTTTCTCTTTATCTTTCTCCAACAGTGCTTTAAGGTCCTCTTGACCCTTTGCTAAGGTCATGAGGAGTTGCTGGAATTGCAAATTTTATGCTTGCAGATCCTTAACCGTCTGCTCCAAATCCATCTTGCTGAAATAAACAGCAGAAAGATAAGGAAACCTGGTGTGAAGACCTGTTTATGCATATGATGAATGGTATGTTATTCATGTAATGCATCCAAGGATTCAGAAATTCAAATTTGTTGCAAACAAAAAGAACACACGTCATATTAAGAAGAAATTTGTTGTACATAAGTGCCCCATGGGCAAAATATTACAAAATTCTTAATGTAAAAAGACATTGCGCATCCTCTTTGGTGCGATGTAAGTGTTGAGAGTTTCCTCCTCATGAAGCCAGCGGGTAAGTTCCAAAACCTTCTTCTCACTGGCATAGAAGCTGGCTTCAAAAGTATTCCGTTCTTCTTTGAGTTGGATCCAACTCTTTTGTAATTCTTCCAATGATGTTGGCATGTCTGGATGTAGGAGGGTGTATGGAACCTCTCATTCCATAACAGGCTCTTTGATCACGGGAGAATGTGAGGGTATGACATCATACGATTCTAGGCGCGGGTTCGTACCCACTTGAGATAAGGCTCAAGGGGGATGGAATTCTTGTGCCCCAGTGTCTTACTATCCACTCTGTTGGGCATCCTCCAAGCTCTGATGAACATTTTTCGAAGTCCTTGCGCATCGTTGTCGAAGTCAAAAACCAAGTCAGGAATCAGCATGTCATGAGGGCCATCCCTCTGAGCATATCCAAACCGTCTTAGAGCTAAACATGGGTTGTAGGTAATGCCTCCCCTAATGCCAAGTAGTGGGACATTAGGGAATTCCCCACAACGATCAATGATGATGACATTTTCTCTGGACCGAGAACACTAATGTACATCAGAATGTGTGAGGGTCATCAATCGTTGTGACCACCTTAAACCCTGCTCATTCTTCAAAACTGATTGTGGAAGGTGAGAAATAAACCACCTTGCTAGGAGAGGATTACAGCACATGAGAACACCTCTTTTCCTCATTGTTCGTGTGTAAAATGAGTGTAGGATGTCCCCAAGCAATGTAGGCACAAGATTCCGAGATATGAAAATCTTGACAGCATTCACATCTATAAGTTGATCAGGGTTTGGGAACAAGACCAACCCATAGATGATAAGTGCTACAATCTCCTCAAAAGATTGTAGATATAGAGAGTTCCAGCAGTCTTGTGCCTTCTCAAACAGAAGCTTTGCCAAGAAACCCTTGACACCACTTCTGGTTTCCCAATGTCCTTTGATATCAGATGGTTGCAAGTGTAATGCTTGAGCAACATCTTCAGGCTTTGGTTCTTTTTCCGTACCGTTGTAGGGTAGTTGATGAAGAATAGGAATTCTCAGGAGTTGAGAAAATTCCTCTAAAGTAGGTACTAGTTGGTAATCAGGGAATGTGAAACAATGGTGTAGGGGGGGTCAAAGAACTGGAAGAGAACTTTCACCATGTCTTCTTCAATGTTGGAGTTGACCAAGTTGAGAAGTCTACCATGTCTTTCACTAAAGAGAGAATTCTCTGGAATCTTGGAACTAAACTCCTTGAGTTGAGGAGGGATTCTCACAAGGTTAACTTGAATTGTTTTCCTGTGAAGAGATTCCATGACCTACAAAACAAGAACAAAGATGAAGATGCAAACCCTTAAAATGGTCAGTGGATGCATATGATGCTTTATGATGTTCATGATGTATGCACAAGCACATGTACAAACAAGTCACACAAGATCCTAGTTTCAGGCTTGCATGAGGTTTCATAGGTAAGTACCCTCTTGAAGTTAGTTGGCTCAACCTGTCCTATAAATAGTAACCGGGTTCTAAGGAGCTCAATATCCCTGGATTATTTTCTATGTTCATTGTTTTGGTTTAGCCACTTAACTGGCGACCAGAATATTCCAAGAAAACAACCCTCAATGAGTGTAGTATCGAGTATCTACCAACTTCGGACTGTACCAAAGCCGGTCATCTCACTACCCCTAAAAAAGGCCAAGATGGTCAAGTAAGGTTCTAAGAGTTCATTAGTGCTTCATGACATCACTCAGCGGCCCCGTATTCTCTTTGATTGACTCAAAGGCTACCGATACTCACAAATATGTCGCACTAATATAACTATTGCTTCAACCATGTCGGTATACCCCGCACAGTTTCCACAACGTATTCCTATTTACCTATGAATGTTTCCCAAGTCTGGGTAGAGGATTTCAAGCCCAAACAAAGAGAACCAAATGTAAAGCAATCAAAACAATCAAGATAAGCATACAAAGGTGATCTAAACCCTAAGGTTACTCCACTTTCAATTATCCCCAGCAGAGTCGCCAGTTCTGGGATACGGTGGGAGAACTGACTCGAGGTTTTGCGTTTGTGTTCGCAAATGTTTCAGTTTTAGCAAGAGTCGCCACCGACTTTTTATTTTATCCTAAGGAAAGGTCAAAAAGCACAGGAAAGACCTTTGAGATGTTTTCTTGGGTTCGGGGAGTAGATTATGAAAAGGGAAGGTGCTAGCACCCTTTTCATCCATCATTTTCCATGGGCTCTTAGTTTTAGATCACTTGCGTTTGCTTTTCAATTTGTTTGAAATGGTGCTTTGTGTGTGGTTTTTTTGAAAATGCTTTTGAAAATAGGCCATCATTGTGGTAACCTTTGTAATGATTCTTGTTTGAATGTATACAAAGGTGTTTTTGTCTTTTGAAAATATTTCAATGTTTGAAAGTTTGTTTTGAGAAATGTTTTGAAATTGTGTTGTGAGGTGTGTTTGAAAATAGCAAGGATGTTTTGCAAGCTTTTTGATCAAGTAACTAAGAGCTATCTACCCTATTTTTCTCAAAGATATTTCTTGTGTTTTTTAACCCTTTTAACAGTGTTATTTCACCATTATATTTGGTGAACAACCTAGTGTTAGGATGTTAAACGGGACAGGCACGGGTCATCGTATAGACCATGATAGCAATTGTGTCAAGTATCTTTGGCAATTTTCCGAGGGACTAGATCATTTTGTATAGGCAACCAAGATAGCGTCATCGAGGGACTATGATCTTTTGTTTTGTTTTTGTTTTGCCAAGATACCTAGCATGCATACCATGGCGCATTTGTTTAGGCAACCTGTTGTACCCCAAAATTTGCCCTCTCATGTTTTCCAAAGTCTTCCCCCTGCATGGTTGATCACAAACCCTTGCCTAAGGAAAAAGAAAATTTTTGAGTGGTGCTTTAAGTATCTTTCGATTGGCATTCTGAAAGACCCTTCGATTGGTATTCTGAAGGAGCCTTTCGATTGACATGGATAATTCCCTTCGATTGGCATTATGGACAAGCACTTCGATTGACATTCCAAAAATGCTTCGATTGGCATTATGGACAAGCACTTCGATTGGCATTATGGACAAGCACTTCGATTGGCATTATGGACAAGCACTTCGATTGGCATTGTGTCAAGGCCTTCGATTGGAATTCTGAAAGACCTTTTCGTTTTGCACCCTGGGCCAAGCCTTTCAATTGGCAGGCCAAGGGATCCTTCGATTTAGCATTGTGTCAAGGCAGCTTCGACAGGCATGTTAACCATGTCCTTCGATTAGCATGAACAACACCTTTCGATTGGCCTGTTAACAAAGCCTTTCGATTGGAATTTTAATTAGTACCCTTTGATTGATGTTTGGACAAGGGCCATTTGAAGAACTCCTTCCAGGCCATTCGAAAGAGGCCATCAAGGGGGCACTCAAAAAAACATGTCAAGGTACACTGAACATGAGAAAATGGCATGTTTTCCTTGCAGATATAGAAATAATTAAATGCTGATTGTGGATTCAATTCCTGAGTTAAAGGCCAGATTCTTGCCTTTACTGTTCCTAACTCCACAAGAGCTGATTCGACCAGAGTAATTATTTTTAAATCAGGACCAATCGAAGAGCAGGGCCTGAAGGCATTCGAAAATCAAAAGTGTCCAGGTTCATTCCAGATTCCAAAGAGACATGAATATTTCAAAAAAGGAAATATTTTAATATGTCTGATTCTTGTCTCATGGTTTTAAAGGCCTGGTTAAATGGCTGTCCCTTGCCATTTTCATGCACCCTCACACCCCTATAAATACGAGGCCAGTGATACCTTACAGAGGACAAAAAAAAACATAGAAAAAACAGAGAAAAGAAAAGAAACAGGGAGGATTTGGAGATACGCTGCCCACAATCCACCAAAGGTTATCATCATTTTCATCCAAGCCAAAGCAGCCATCCAGCGAACATCTCCACACCCAGAGCCACAGATCATACATCTTCAATTGGTAAGGGTTTGCAAAACCAAAATTGCACCTTCATGACATTTAAATATACATTGCATATGTATTTTTGTTATTACTGATTATGTTGCATGTAAGCTACAGCGCAAAGATGAGATCGTGCCATTGCTTGGGCACGATCTGAGTTTCTCCTTCGAATCTCAGGATAAAACAAACCCAGACCCAGATTCAGCAGGTTCAAATTGAGGAAGGATCTGAATTGGGAGGAGATTCAAATCAGGGGTAAAGTCCCCCCTGGACCTTTAACATTTG
This sequence comes from Vicia faba, assembly GCA_948472305.1. Classification (NCBI taxonomy): domain Eukaryota; kingdom Viridiplantae; phylum Streptophyta; class Magnoliopsida; order Fabales; family Fabaceae; genus Vicia; species Vicia faba. The sequence continues at coordinate 102,190 of CATIWC010001853.1, forward strand.
TTTCATTTTGCAGGAAATATATTCTCAGAATCCTGTTCAGAGTTTCGAAGCTTAGCAGCTTAGTTTCGAACTGGATCCAGGATTTCCAGATCGAAGGATGACATATCCAGATCGAACACCCTCAAAGTGCAGCCCCTCATGCACCTTCGATCAAGCCTCTTCACTGGATCGAAAGATAGCCCACGCCTCTTTCGATCCAGGCCTCCAGAATTACACCTTTTTTTGATTTACTGCCTGTTTCCTTCGATTTCATCTTTGTTTTGACTATTTTATTTCTTTTTTTTAATCAACATAAAATCAATTAAAAGAAAAACCACAAAAACATTAGGCTTTTTTTTTTCTCTATTAAATTAACTTTGTCAATTAATCATTTAATTATCTTAACATTTTCTCAAAACTAAAATTAAGAAGATTTAGATCATTTTCCCAAAATAAAATAAAACAACAAAAAGATTTTATTCTTAGGGTTTTTAGAGATTATTTTCAGATTCGCGCGCGTTTATTTTATTGTAACTGCCTACTGGTTTGTAATTGCTTAACTAAGACTTTTACACTTTACTGCTTTATTCCCCCAATTTTGGACATGTAAATAATCCCCCTCCCCGAAGCCTTGTAATAGCGTAGGATTTACAATTCCCGCACTTTAAATTCCTGTACATATATTAACTGTTTAGATGTATGCTAACTAGGATTGCATGACAAGATCTATCTTGACTTAAAACCAACAGTAGCTCACCATGACATGTAAAGATAATATAAACTGAAAATTGACACACTCGCACATGCCACTCTTAGGGTACACCTCACTTGGTTGCCTCGAACGTCGTCATTTAGTATAGGATGTTTTAGAGGTCGCCCTCTTGTCCAAAGATCATAAGTTTCCTCGAAACGGTTGCCTCAAATAAAATGATCTAAGACATTAGGGTTACCACTAAGGCGTCCTAACATTGCTTTAGTGACCACACGTCCCTTAAATCGAATTGACCCGAAAACTCCAACGACGATGCTACCTACTCCTCAATAGTGGGATGGCATTGTATAAAGGACACTTGCACAGTCTAATTCCTTTTTGAATAGGTAGATGTTCTTAAGTACTTGCTCCTTTTAAAAACAAAACAAAACTTTTCGCACTTACACTCTCTTCAAAAACAAAACTCTTTTCAAACCCACGAACACAAAGAAAAGCAAACTTTTGAAAACATAGTGAGCAAGTACCTAAGATCCCGTGGATAACCACAGATAGAAAGGGTGCTAACACCTTCCCTTTCTATAATCTACCTCCCGAACCCGAGAAACATCTCGAAAAGGAATTTTTCTGTGCTTTTGTCCTTTCCTTGTTGGATAAAATAAAAGACGGTGGCGACTCTTGCTTACCGCGACATTTTGCAAAAACAAACGCAAACGCGAACCAGCATTCCAAAACAGTCAGTGCTCATTCCCACCGATTACAGAACTGGCGACTCTGCTGGGGATTCTTATAAGTGAGGTGTACCTTAGGATTAGATCACTTGTGTTTTCAATTGTATGCTTTAAATTTTGTGGGCTTGTATCGGAGTTCTATAGATCCTAACCCGGATCTGGGGATACCCTTTAGGTAAGTAGCAATAAACTGTGAGGGATCTGTCCGGCATAGACCGACACGGATGAAGCAGTAGCTACGTTGGTGTGGCACCTTAGTTTGTACCGATATCCCTTGTGTTGGAACGAGGAGAATATGGGTCTTCTAAGGAGTCATTAAGCACAAAATGACCTTAGAACCTTAAATTGACCAACTTGGCCATAGAACAGTAGCAGTATACTACACTCATTGAGACTAAACTCTCGCGATGATTCCGGCCGCAAGAAAAGGTTGCTAAACTGGAATTATGATCGACTGAGGGTAGTCAGTGATATTGAGATCCTCTAGAACCCGGTTACTATATTTTAGGACAGGTCTTAACCAACTGAAACTGAAAGAGGGTAATACCTAAACTCCATGCCAGCCTAAACTTAAGGCTATTTGTGTGACTTGTGTGCCTTCAAACTTGAACTACTTGCACATTCTTGTTATATGACAACATGAGTTCCTTGCAGTTTTTGTTTACAGTCCTTATTCGATAATTTGGATTTATTGCAGGGTTTACTTACATCACTTCACACTTTTGCTTAAACGCATAACATACACATCATAACATCATGCCTTAACATTTCCTTAACCATTTCAAGGATCTCAAGGGTTTGTGATGCAGGTTATGGTAAATCAAATGTCTAGCAAGGGGCAAGGGGATTTATTTTCCTCTAGCCAATGTCGTCTAGAGATCAAAACATGATAACTTGAGTCAGGGGCTATGACCCACTCGATATGGTGAGTTTGACTCTTGAAGAAGGACTCTTAACGACACAAAGTTTCTTCTATCAAATTCTAACAAGTTTCTTGTTTACCCCGCGAGATCCTTGAAAACATTGCATACATATATCACACATATCATTGCATAACAGGTCATCCGATACAGGTCTCTCATGTTCTCGCTGTTTATTTCAGCAATGGCTTTCCAACCAGACAACCAAGATCTCCGGGCTCAAAACGCCCAACTTCAAGAAATGTTCTTGAACCTATCCCAGGGGCAAGAAGAAATAAAAGCTCTCCTCACAAGGGGCTTGGTCCTAAGGAATCCAGGAGGCATCAGGAATGATCAGTTGGAAGGGCTACAAATTGAGTTGGCAACAATGAAGATCCAGATGATGGGACAACTGGTGGGCCAAATGGCTCTCATTCAAGACTTAGCTCAAAGACAAGAAGAGCCCAGGGTCCTCGTCAACAAGCTGCTTCAAAATGACCAAGTGGGGCAAACAACTAGGGTTGAAGATCAAGTCATCATTCAACCACCTTTGGGGCAAGAAGACAAGGGAAAAGCTCCTCAGCTTGCTTCAGGGTCACAAGCCCAGCATCAACCTCGCCAGCATCAACGGGGTAATCGGCGTAAGCAAAATACGTCTAGAAGACATTTCTCTGAGACTGATATACCATCATCTCTAATACTGAAACGCTTGTTGGAGGTCAATCTGATTCCTTTAAGGGATCCTCCCCGGAGTCCCAATACCTCTGCTCCTGGCTATCATCCCGATGCATTTTGTGTATACCACTCCCATAGTCCTGGACATGACACCGACGACTGTTGGGCTTTGAAAAACAAGATCCAAGACTTGATTGACGGAAGAGTGCTGGAATTCATGCCGGATGGCGAAATGAAAATTTTTCGTTGAGGGTTCTCCACCTGAAATGACTAAGTTCAAATTAAGAGACTTTTGTTCATTTAAATTCTGAAGTTGTATCTTTCTTTGCTTATTCAAACAATTATTATCATGTTAAACTTTATTACTTTATCAATGCATTGCATATGTCTGTTCTGAATCAATCCATTCGTATTCACTATATTCAAATTGCTTTCATTTTTTGTGATGTTCAACTCTCGATTAAAAAATTCTAAGCCTTTTGAGGGAGGATGACGAAAATGATATCAAAATATCTACAGTATGCTTTTGAACAGACCCCGCTGACGATGTACAAACATTGTTTCAAATCCTAAACAGTGGAGTTATAAGGAAGATAATCCCTAGTCAACCCCTTTGAGCCAAAGAAGTTGGAGTTTTTCTTTTCATGAATTAAAACCCTTAATTATAACCTGGGGCAGGGTAGTTCTCTCAGTTGATCCAGGTGCACAATTAATGGCATCAAAGAAGTCCTTCCGAAACAAAAGACGGTGATGGTTCCGTATAATCGTAAGGACAGACAGTCATTACCTTTCGAAATAAAAGCCCACTAAGTCTAAACCTATGAAGGAGACTTACACAAAAACTGGGACATCCCGCTGACTGCAATCACAAAAAGAAACAGTTCATGCAAAAAAAAAACAGGGATAATAAAATCAGAAAGGAAGAGATCCTGCAAACTCTCAACAAAATGACTGCCTGTTCAAAATAAATTGTCAGTATCTAAACTATCACTGGTATATCAGAGCAAAGAATCAAACAAGATCTAATGCACGATTAGCTGAGTTTAGGATCGAAGAACATCACGAAGAACGGGTGAGTACAAATAAAATTTGAGCCTTTATCCTTTGTTTCTTAAACCGTGAACCAGGCCACGTTATAACCCTTAAAAAGTCCTAGCTGAAGCATGGGTTAGCCCGAAAGCATACTGTTACAAAAGGTATCCTGACTCCTGTAGGGCTTGCTGTAAATCCTGAGTTGACGTCACATTTTACAAAATTTTCCTATCTTACTGAAAAAATGCATTTTCAAAAACTTCAAGACAGACATAAGCTTTGCATTCTTAAAATAACATTGTTTGCATATGACTATTTGTTCAAATAGCAGAGAAATTCGCACGACGAATATCTAATGAACAAAAACCTTTTCAATAAAAAAAGATCACCTCAAGTGGAAAAACACTTCCAATCAAGGGGCACGGCATGATCATTGTCCATCATCTGGGGCAGTCAAGTCAAGATTCAAGGAATCTCTCAAAATGCCAAATAGCCAGGGGCAAATCTCCATCAGAATCAATTGGGGCATTGGACATGAATTCCAACAAAGAATCTTGCATGATCAAACGAAGATCTTCTGGTAGTATGGCAACACAACACTACCGACATTGACACCTCTCTACATCCTGAGAGAATAGACATAGTCAAAAAATACCGCGCGTGAATCAAAGACCCGCTAGGTTGACTGGCCTAGGAAAAAATAAGGGCTTCCCGGTGAACCAAAAGGGTTCGGGCAAAAATAAGGGATGAAAATGAAAAAGTATGTACACCCGGCAAGTCGAAAACCTGAAAAGGCGGCTTGGGCAAAAAAGGGTATCCCGGTGAACTGAAAACCCAAAAGGGCGGTCCAGGCAAAAATTAGGGATCAAAGCGTACGACTATGTCTCGTCATCTCGTCACTGGACTACCAGAAGAAGACTTGTCATTTTGACCGAAAGATACCTAGCACCTCATAGGTGGGGATAATACTCGATCCACAGGGCCTCCGCAGGCACCTTCTCCCGCAAAAAAACAGGGGCAAATAAGAATTGTCCGAACTGTACAAGTTGCTCTATCCACCAGGTACCAAGGTATATATTCAGCTGAAGAATATGGCTAAGATACTTTCACTCCATGCAGAGTAAGACAATGATGATAGCTCTCTCAGTTGAGACTTGCAACTATGAACAAATCAACAATACTCTCCCCAAGCAGAGTTGGTCTACCATCAGCCCTAAAAAGGTTGGGTATCCCCAGAAGGTCTTAATATTCCTCAGCGGAGTATAAGGATATTCCCCAGTAAGCATAAGAGTATCCCTGACAGTCTTAATATTCCTCAACGGAATATAAGAATGTTCCCCGGCAGAATGCAAGATACCCCCAGTGGAGCCATTTCCCCAGCGCAGTCTAAAAAAGTTTCCCCAATGGAGTTGAATCATCTTCCCCAGTATATTCTGGAAGCTTATCCCCTGCGAAGCACAAATAAGTCTCCCCAGCCAAATTCAGAGGTTATCCTCACAAGAGTCTAACCGGGTTATCCTCAGCAAGTTACAACTGAAAGATCATCCCCAGCGAAGTTCTTTCTATCCCCAGCGGAGTTCATCATCAAAATCCCCAACAGAGCTTATCAACGGAATCCCCAACGGAGTTTATCATTAAAATCTCAGCAAAGTATCTCTTCCCCACAGAGTAATTCCCCGCAGAGTAATCTCTTCACCATGTTTATTCCCCAACGAAGTTATTTTCTCCTACAGGTTTATTCTCACAACCATCTTCGTTCGTCATCCCCATCAGAAACATTCTAAACAAAGTTTGAAGACACACATACTCTTCAACAGCAGTCCAGGATTTAACAAACTCCCCGACATTTGTCAAGGATTTATTTTCCCAGACGAAAATACATTCATAAACATTTCACATTTCATACCTCCTATTTACATACATGATAAAGTGCATACGACACGATCTCATTTATTTTTGAGAACATCATGACATCATACATTTCATACATCATGACATTGCATACAACTAACTCTTTACCTTTTCAGGAAAGATCGATCAACAGATAAATGTCATTACCTTTTGGAGTAGCAGTCGTCCAAGATTCCTTCACCATCCCGTTGAGGTAGTAATCGTCCAAGATTCCTTCACCATCCTGCTGAGGTAGTAATCGTCCAAGATTCCTTCATCATCCTGCTGAGGTAGTAATCGTCCAAGATTCCTTCACCATCCTGTTGAGGTAGTAATCGTCCAAGATTCCTTCACCATCCTGCTGAGGTAGTAATCGTCCAAGATTCCTTCATCTTCCTGCTGAGGTAGTAATCGTCCAAGATTCCTTCACCATCCTGCTGAGGTAGTAATCATCCAAGATTCCTTCACCATCCTGTTGAGGTAGTAATCATCCAAGATTCCTTCACCATCCTGCTGAGGTAGTAATCGTCCAAGATTCCTTCACCATCCCGTTGAGGTAGTAATCGTCCAAGATTCCTTCACCTTCCTGCTGAGGTAGTAATCGTCCAAGATTCCTTCACCAACCCGTTGAGGTAGTAATCATCCAAGATTCCTTCACCATCCTGCTGAGGTAGAAATCGTCCAAGATTCCTTCATCATCCTGCTGAGGTAGAAGTCATCCAAGATTCCTTCATCATCCTGCTGAGGTAGAAGTCATCCAAGATTCCTTCATCATCCTGCTGAGGTAGAAATCGTCCAAGATTCCTTCATCATCCTGCTGAGGTAGAAGTCATCCAAGATTCCTTCATCATCCTGCTGAGGTAGAAGTCATCCAAGATTCCTTCATCATCCTGCTGTTGTAGTAGTCATCCAAGATTCCTTCATCATCCTGCTGAGGTAGTAATCGTCCAAGATTCCTTCATCATCTGTTTGGAGTAGCAATCGTCTCAGATTCCTTCATCACACATCATTATCAAAAAAGACCTTCTCTGGTTAAATTTATTTCTTCCAGTTAAAATAGGCAACTAAAGACCTCCTCTGGTTAGATTTATTTCTTCCAGTTAATGACAGGAAATCAGAGACCTTCGAATAACAGTCCAGATACGATCCAGATTCGAATGTAATTCTGTCACTCATTCAAATACAGTCCAATAATCATTTCTGGATGGCATCTTTAAGCCCATCTCCAACAACTATCCATCATCTCTCCAAATGGCATCTGTAAGCCCATTCCCGACGTCACAATGCTGATACTACACCATGCGAGTGCAAATTTCTGGGCACTCTAGTGTTCAATTATCTTCCACCTTCGGATCACGAAAGGCTCGAAAGCCAATCTATATCCTCAGGTTTAAGAAAATTGAACAGGGGCAACTGTTGTACCCCAAAATTTGCCCTCTCATGTTTTCCAAAGTCTCCCCCCTGCATGGTTGATCACAAACCCTTACCTAAGGAAAAAGAAAATTTTTGAGTGGTGCTTTAAGTATCTTTCGATTGGCATTCTGAAAGACCCTTTGATTGGTATTCTGAAGGAGCCTTTCGATTGACATGGATAATTCCCTTCGATTGGCATTATGGACAAGCACTTCGATTGACATTCCAAAAATGCTTCGATTGGCATTATGGACAAGCACTTCGATTGGCATTATGGACAAGCACTTCGATTGGCATTATGGACAAGCACTTCGATTGGCATTGTGTCAAGGCCTTCAATTAGAATTCTGAAAGACCTTTTCATTTGGCACCCTGGGCTAGGCCTTTCAATTGGCAGGCCAAGGGATCCTTCGATTTAGCATTGTGTCAAGGCAGCTTTGACAGGCATGTTAACCATGTCCTTCGATTAGCATGAACAACACCTTTCGATTGGCCTGTTAACAAAGCCTTTCGATTGGAATTTTAATTAGTACCCTTCAATTGATGTTTGGACAAGGGCCATTTGAAGAACTCCTTCCAGGCCATTCGAAAGAGGCCATCAAGGGGGCACTCAAAAAAACATGTCCAGGTACACTGAACATGAGAAAATGGCATGTTTTCCTTGCAGATATAAAATTAATTAAATGTTGATTGTGGATTCAATTCCTGAGTTAAAGGTCAGATTCTTGCCTTTTCTGTTCCTAACTCCACAAGAGCTGATTCGACCAGAGTAATTCTTTTCAAATCAGGACCAATCGAAGAGCAGGGTCTGAAGGCATTCGAAAATCAAAAGTGTCCAGGTTCATTCCAGATTCCAAAGAGACATGAATATTTCAAAAAAGGAAATATTTTAATATGTCTGATTCTTGTCTCATGGCTTTAAAGGCCTGGTTAAATGGATGTCTCTTGCCATTTTCATGCACCCTCACACCCCTATAAATACGAGGCCAGTGACACCTTACAGAGGACGAAAAAAAAACATAGAAAAAACATAGAAAAGAAAAGAAACAAGGAGGATTTGGAGATACGCTGCCCACAACCCACCAAAGGTTATCAACATTTTCATCCAAGCCAAAGCAGCCATCCAGCGAACATCTCCATACCCAGAGCCACAGATCATACATCTTCAATTGGTAAGGGTTTGCAAAACCACAATTGCACATTGCATATGTATTTTTGTTATTACTGATTATGTTGCATGTAAGCTACAACGCAAAGATGAGATCGTGCCATTGCTTGGGCACGATCTGAGTTTCTCCTTCGAATCTCAGGATAAAACAAACCCAGACCCAGATTCAGCAGGTTCAAATTGAGGAAGGATCTGAATTGGGAGGAGATTCGAATCATGGGGGTAAAGTCCCCCCATGGACCTTTAACATTTGTCTCGTTTTGCAGGAAATATATTCTCAGAATCCTGTTCAGAGTTTCGAAGCTTAGCAACTTAGTTTCGAACTGGATCCAGGATTTCCAGATCGAAGGATGACATATCCAGATCGAACACCCCCAAAGTGCAGCCCCTCATGCACCTTCGATCAAGCCTCTTCACTAGATCGAAAGACAGCCCACGCCTCTTTCGATCCAGGCCTCCAGAATTACACCTTTTTTTGATTTACTGCCTGTTTCCTTCGATTTCATCTTTGTTTTGACTATTTTATTTCTTTTTTTTAATCAATATAAAATCAATTAAAATAAAAACCACAAAAACATTAGGCTAGTTTTTTTTCTATTAAATTAACTTTGTCAATTAATCATTTAATTATCTTAACATTTTCTCAAAACTAAAATTAAGAAGATTTAGATCATTTTCCCAAAATAAAATAAAACAAAAAAAAGATTTTATTCTTAGGGTTTTTAGAGATTATTTTCAGATTCGCGCGCGTTTATTTTATTGTAACTGCCTATTGGTTTGTAATAGCTTAACTAAGACTTTTACACTTTACTTCTTTATTCCCCTAATTTTGGACATGTAAATAACCCCCCTCCTCGAAGCCTTGTAATAGTGTATGATTTACAATTCCCGCACTTTAAATTCCTGTACATATATTAACTGTTTAGATGTATGCTAACTAGGATTGCATGACAAGATCTATCTTGACTTAAAACCAACAGTAGCTCACCATGACATGTAAATATAATATAAACTGAAAATTGACACACTCGCACATGCCACTCTTAGGGTACACCTCACTTGGTTGCCTCGAACGTGGTCATTGAGTATATGATGTTTTAGAGGTAACCCTCTTGTCCAAAGATCATAAGTTGCCTCGAAACGGTTGCCTCGGATAAAATGATCTAAGACATTAGGGTTACCACTAAGGCGTCCTAACATTGCTTTAGTGACCACACGTCCCTTAAATCGAATTGACCCGAAAACTCCAACGACGATGCTACCTACTCCTCAATAGTGGGATGACATTGTCTAAAGAACACTTGCACAGTCTAATTCCTTTTTGAGTAGGTAGATGTTCTTAAGTACTTGCTCCTTTTAAAAACAAAACAAAACTTTTTGCACTTACACTCTCTTCAAAAACAAAACTCTTTTCAAACCCATGAACACAAAGAAAAGCAAACTTTTGAAAACATAGTGAGCAAGTACCTAAGAGCCCGTGGATAACCACGGATAGAAAGGGTGCTAACACCTTCCCTTTCTATAATCTACCTCCCGAACCCGAGAAACATCTCGAAAAGGAATTTTTCTGTGCTTTTGTCCTTTCCTTGTTGGATAAAATAAAAGACGGTGGCGACTCTTGCTTACCGCGACATTTTGCGAAAACAAACGCAAATGTGAACCAGCATTCTAAAACAGTCAGTTCTCATTCCCACCGATCACACAACCAAGTGGAGATACCTTAAGGGGTGTTTATGTGCAAGTGTGTTTTATTGCATGCAAAAGTTTATCTTGAATTAGGATTTTCTATTTCATTGATTTTATCTTGCCATACATATCCTAATTACTAGCATTTACATTTGAAATCAATAAAATGCGAAAATGTAAAATCCTACGCTATTACAACATTTAGGGGATGGGGATACACATTTGTACATGGGGGTGGTTCAACGAGAAAAATAGATAAGAAAAGAAAATAACAAGGGGAAGATAGAGAGAAAGAGAGAGAGGGCTAGCGCGCTGCTGAGAGGAAGTCAGAAGTTCTGACCCGGGCCTGTTGCAAGATTATCAACCTTTTGGTGAAAATGTATGAGTCAGAACTTCTGACTCTGGCACCTGCAAAACAAAAACCTATTAGTGGGAAGGTCAGAAGTTATGACCCCCATGCGCTGCAAGACAAAAGTTTGTTAGTGGGGAAGTCAGAAGTTCTGACCCTGCTGGTAATAAAATAATTTTCAGAAGTTTTGATATTATTGACAGCAAAACAGGCTTCAGATGTGCTAACGTCAAAGTCAGAACTTGGCTTCTCCCTGTGCTAGCCAGAACATCTGCAGTTTTATTATTTTTCCAAAAAACAGATAACATGCTTGGGACAACCTCAGCAAATGTCAAAGTGTTTCAGGAGACAGAACCAACAAGGTCACAGGCAGGTTCTACACTGATTCACTTCCTACTTAAACATTCAGAGGTATGAAAATCCTTAGAACGCAAACAACAACAACATGATATTTACATTATGTTTTATTGAGTCTGCAAAGCTGATGATGCTTAGCAGCGTGATGAAAGTCAGCAGGTGCTTACCTGGCTGTTGAAAAAGTCTGTGAGTGGGAGCTAGCTTTAGCTCTAATGGTATTCTGGACAGGTTCTTTTTAGAATGGGTGGATGGAGAAGGTATGTGTATGTATGGTCAGAAACTGTATGGGTGTTCTTTGGTCACAAAGCAAACTGGGTATTAATGAAGTTTGGATGTAGGAAGTTCAAAGTTTGTGAAAATACCAGAGATTTTTGGATAGAGATTCACAAGGTTGTTGTTTTTTTTACTAGAGTTTTTCTGTTTCTCCTCTAGCAATTTTTTCTGGATGGTGTCTCACGTGCTTTTGTGATGGACAATGGTGTCCTATTTATAGGCAAGGCTTTGTGGATTTTTGAATGTTTAAAGTGCGCCAATATTTAAATTGTTTTTGAAGGAAGTTCATGAAAAGTTGTGATGATGGACAGCTTTTCAGCCTAGGCTGGAACAGTAGGCAAGGATTGAGGAGAAGTGACCTCTATAGGTGAAAAGTGGCGCATAGACCCATGCCTAAAACCTGCACAAAGGTGTTTACCAAGCCACACGTGGAGAGACCCCTTGGATGAATGTTCAGGAGTGGTTGTGAGCATTAATGAGCATTAAATGGTGATGAGATTTATCAACATCAAAAATCTTGTAATAGGAGGTTTTGCCTCATTACCTAAAACCTGAGCCATCAGTTCTGCTTTACCAAAAACAACGTAAACCAAGCTCTGACCTTGGCCTCTTGCTGTCTCAGCAAGTTCTGAGAGTTTTCCAGTATGCTCCTTTGATCTGTCTTTAAAGACTCCGGACTTAGTGATCCTGCTTCAGTACTTTACCCCATCTGTTGATCCCATTACCTTCTGATCCCAGTATGTTTTGAAGGAGTTTCAGGATTTGTTACCTTCTTCACACTTCTCTAACAAATTCTGGCTGAACTTTGCGTCACTGCTGAAAGAGCCATGTTCTGTTCAAAGATCAAGTGCTGAACCATGTTTACAATCTCTGACTGAGTTGGTGTAACTACTGAAAGAGCCATGTTCTGACTGAATGTTATGTGCTGAACCATGTTTACAATCTCTGACTGAGTTGGTGTAACTGCTGAAAGAGCCATGTTCTGAATGAATGTTATATGCTGAGCCAAGTTTGCAGCTTCTGACCGTTTCTGCCTGGAGGTTGGTTCAGAAGCTCTGAAGTGCCATTTTCTTCTTAAACACCCCCCATTTTTTTTAGAGAAAAATTCCCAATGTTTAGAATTTAATTTTTCCAAGGTAAAAGCTTTGCCTTTAGAGCTTGCAAATGACCATTTGGCTCTTGTAAATTGTTTGCTTGGAAAGGAGAGATAATGAAGGGCTTGGCTTTGTTTAAGAGAAAAACCTGAGAGTTTAGGATAAATTCCTGAAGGATGGGAGGGAAAATTTTGGGTTACAACAGGACGCACTGAGATGACCGGCTTTGGTGCAATCCGAAGTTGGTAGATACTCGATACTACACTCATTGAGGTTTGGCTTTTTGGGATATTTCGGTCACCGTGAAAGAGGCTTGCGCTGAAACAATGCCCGAGAAGACAGATCAGTGATATTGGGATCCTTTAGAACCCGATTACTATTTCTAGGACAGGTTTGAGCCAACTAAACTTCAAGAGGGTACATACCTATGAGACTCCATGCAAGCCTAAACCTAAGAACTTGTTTGCCTTGTTTGTATATATTTACTTGTACATAACATCATAACATCATACTCATACTCACTAACCATTTCAAGGATTTTTAGGATTTATCTTTGTTCTATTTTGTAGGACATGGCTTCCCTCCATAGAAATACTATCCAAGTCAATCTCGTAAGGATTCCTCCTCAACTCAAAGAGTTAGCATCAAGGGTCCCTGAGAACTCTTCATTCACCGAAAGACATGGTCACCTCCTAAACTTGGTTACCTCCAACACTGATGAAGATATGATGAAGGCGTTGTTTCAATTCTTTGATCCTCTACACCATTGCTTCACTTTTCCCGATTATTAACTTGTGCCAACTTTGTAAGAATTTTCATAACTCTTGAGGATTCCCATTCTCAATCAACTACCCTTCAAAGGTACAGAAAGAGATCCAAAACTTGAAGATATTTCCCAAGCACTACACTTGTAAAAATCGGATATCACAACTAATTTGGAAGCAAGGAGTGGTGTCAAAGGTTTCTTAGCTAAGTTCTTGTTTGAGAAAGCTCAAAATTGTTGGAATTCCTTGGACTTACAAGCTTTTGAAGAAATCTTGGCCCTTCTCATCTATGGGATGGTTTTTTTTCCAAACCCAGACCAACTCATAAATATAAACGCTGTCAAAATCTTCATGTCTCATAACCCGATGTGTTGCACCCCAATTTTTGCCCCTAAGATCCCTTCATCATGCCATGTTGATTCACTCACAACAAGATCACACTAGGATTCTTGGTTCCCCTCCCTAGTTTGAGTTTTGCTCATTTTGAGGGATTATCGAGCACCTTGACTTATGTTCCTTTTGTGATCATGAATATTGTTTTGTTTTCTTCATTTAACTAACAAAATGCAATGTTGGTTTGTCTTGCTTGTTATCCATGTAGGTGAAGGACAATGAGATTTAACAAGTTACTCCATAAGTTCATGAGTTTATTTCCATGCCCTAGTCAATATAGCCTGAGAATTTCAAACCTCACCATTGGATTGGTTTTGGGAGAATTGTCATGGCAAGGTTGCTTTGGTTCATCACATTTCAAGGTTATTAGATTTTGACTCAAAAGTACAAGGGGTTGATTGGAGAAGTTGTCATGTTTGGACAAGGCCTTGTTCCTATTGGTCGCAAGATAATATTTCTCTCAAAATTCAAGATATGGAAGTGGTTTTGGTGGCTAAGAGTTCTTATTATCATCCTTAACAACTTCTATTCACAAAGCAACAATATTGGTACAATAAGTTTGTTCAAACTTGTCAAAGTTCCTCAAATCATTCTCTTAATCTAGAAGCTAGGGCTTTAAACTTCAAAGGAGTATATCTTGCTCACCTTTTGGTATTTTTGAGTGATTCCAAAGACATAATTCTCTTCAAAGGGTTATCAACAAATCACTTCAAAAGTTCCAAGGAGTTTTCATGTGGAAGACACATGGTGAAGAAGAAAGATTACAAGTTATCCAGATGAATCCACAATTTTACATAAGTGACTTCAAATGATCATAATTGGTAAATTTTCATCACCTTGAGTCCATTCTTTTTCCATAATTATATTGAAGATGTGAACTTTATGCCTTCTTTTATGTGCAAAGTGGGAAAATGGTTGGAGGTTGCCTTAAATATGCAAAAGATTATAGGTCATTTCATGATTATTGTCGAACTTCAACAAGTCATAACTTTCTCAATTTTTGGATATTTTGAGTGGTTCAAGTTTCAAAATGTCATTAAATAGATCTACTTCATTACATCTTTTTTGGTCAAGAGCAAATTCCAAGTGGAAGGCCATGTTTAGATGCAAAAGATTATAGGTCATTTTTGTAGAAGAATTTGAAATATTTCTAAGTATGGAAAGTCAACCCTTTTTCTTCAACTTTGACTCAATGGAACTTTCATCTCAAGTATCCATTTAAATCCATTATTTTTCCATTGCAAAGCTTGTAACCCCATCTTTCTTAAGCATCAATAATCATGCCCTAATACCCCTTGAGTTGGAAATGCCATGGATTTGAATTTGGTAACTTGAAACTGAATTTTCCATAAAGTCGGAATTTTGAAATCCATAATGTGACTTCTAAACACAAGATTTATGCGCATTTTTGATTTAAACTTGATTAGCAAACTTGCCAGAAGTGATTAGCACGCCAAACGCAATATTTGGTTGAGTTTTGATGAAAATGAAGTCACACTTCACTCGTGCTCGACCATCACTCAATTTCCCTCCTATATTCCTTGTTTCTTCCAATTTTCATTCCTATTCACTTCCCTATAAATAGAGGGTCATCCCCCATTCATTTCTTCAAGCTTTGAGAGCCAAAAACACCTTACCAAAACTTCACACGAACCCATCTTTTTTGAATTCAGTTTCTGAGATTTAAGCTCCCTTTTCCAAAATTCTTTGCGCATTCATCATCCTTAAGCATCATATAAACTCTCCAGCACTTAAACTAATCAAAACGAGCCATAATTTAAGCTACAAAAGTCCAGTTTCAGAGATTCTTCCTTGAACTTCGAAAAGGTAGAGTTCTCCACCATTTAGATCCAAATCAAGCACTGATCTATTCTACTCCTTCTCCTGATTCCAATGTTGCTTACAATTTTTAAATCCATTGAGAATTGAGAGAGAAATCTCAAATTGAAGGAGCTCACTATTTTCTGGGTTTTTGATTCATATCTCTCCCCATACCTTATATAAATTTGGCGCGATGGTGGTGTTAGAATCGTCTTGAAGAGACGAGTTCAATGATACTAGCCTGTGATCCTAATTTTTCCATTTGAAGGATCTCACAAAATCCCCATTGCAGGGTGTTTGGAGGTTGAAGACGATGACATGTCTCGTCTCAGCCAATGATAGCGTGCCAAACGTTTTAATTTCATTGGTTGCCCTTTTTCTGATCCTATGCGTATCTCACTAAGGTCCATATCAAGCACAGCGCGTCTGGTCCATTAGATCAACTTACTAACGCGTTTTGACTATGATCTGATGGTCCACATCTTTTTGGTTTTATCTTATTTTCTGATTTTATATTTTTATTTATTAAATTTTCAAAAATTGACAACTCTTTTATTTTTTATCCAAAAATTATGAAAAAATTCTCAAAAAATACTTTGAATTATTTCTGATCTCATGACTATTTTTTCACATTTTTATTTTGACATTTGATATTTTTTGTATTTTTTTGAATTATTTGCTTTCTTTTAATTACTTAAAAAAATACTTTCTGACATTTTTTAATTCTGAAAAAATTCATAAATATTATTTTGCATATTTTTGACTTTCTGAAAATTTTATGGAATTTTATATTGAGGTTTACTATTTTTGACCTATTTTCTATTTGTTTGAGAAATTTTAAATAGTTTAAAAATAGTTTATGACTTTTAAAAATTACCAAAAAATTTATAAAAATATTTGCATCCATTTCTGATTTTTCTATGGCCTTACTTTTTCTTTCTTGATTAATTTGAACATAGTTTATATTTTTCTCCTCTATTTTGATTTTTAAATATTTTTAAACCCTTTTAATGTATATATTAAATATAATATTATTTTGTGATTATTTTCTGGCTGTCTTGAGTTAATTTTTTGATCATGACTTTATTAACATCATTGGATCTTGGGTGTTGAGTTCAACTCCACCAAAATGGATGGATGATTTTAATAATAGTTTGATTAATTTTTTGATTTGAAAGTGGTTTATTCATTTTTCCCATCCCTCTTCATCTCATCCCCTTCTTATTACACTAGATGTTGTTGGAGCATGATCTCTATATCATGTCTCAAAACAAATGGTGCATAGATTGCTATTGACTGGCCTCAAAATAGGTGCGACTTCTATATATGTCCACTTACGATTGCTTAACATAACGCTAAATTTTGTCCCGATTCGAATAAATGATCATTCGTGGCCCAAACTTATGATTGCAAGCCCAAGTATGTTAATTTGATCTCTTTGATCCAATAACCTTGAGATTCATTGTGTGGAGGCTTTGGTTCTACCAATCCTCTAATGGATCTACAACACCTTTGGTCAACATGGATCACTTAAATGTCGTTGATCATTAAATGGTGCTTATGAGAATTCCAAATGGATGATATACTTGACAAAAAGAAAATGCAACTTGTTGTGTGGAGGCTTTGGTTCTACCAATCCTCTAATGAGTTCCAAATGCAAGTTTTAAGATGGTCGTTCAACTAACCATTAATTATTGACTTGTTTTACCTTATTCTTTTATTCTTTTTTATGCTTTATGTACTATTTACTTATAGCATTTACATTTCATGCCATTTTCATCTTTGCTCATTTGAGCATTTATTTTCTTGCCATTTTTACTTTGCTCACTTGAGCTTTTCTTTTCCTTTCTTAAGATACTTAATAATCAACATAAACCCTAAAAAATCTTTAATGGTACTTGGAATATTTGGTTACTATCCTTGGCATTATGGAGCATGGGACTTTTCTTGGACTTAGGATTAGAAACCTTGACCTATCTTGGAGATCTTATCTGATTATTTTGTCTGGAATTCTTGAGGTTTACCTCAAGACATTGGGTTGCTTGTTTGTTTTTGTGTGCAGGTTTTTGTGATTACATCCTCTGTTTGTAATCTAGAATTCACCCGTATACAGCCGTTACTCTGCCCAATTTTTGTGAAGACTTAATACACTTGAAGTTTGGTTCTCTCAAGAGGTCTAATATTTTTGCTTTCTTGGTTTCAATCAAAGGAATGGGAATTCTATCTTGGCTCATAATGTCAAGTTTTGGCTTCTTGTTGGTTAGATGGTTCTTATCTCTAGCTTTTACCTTATGCTTTAGGATATCCTCTTCTTCTCCTCCCATCTTCTTTAATTTTAAAAATCTTCTTTCCCTTTTTGAAAACTCTTGTTTTAAACTTGAACCACTTTTATAATAAACTTGGACTTATGTCCATGCATTTTCAAAACATTTTCATAAATAAACTTCAATCAATTTAATAATACCTTGACATTTTTTGTGAGAAGACTAAAAGTCAATCAATCTCCTTTCAAAACATTTTGCCACTTTGGATTTTATCTTTAAACTTTTCTCAAAAGTTTGGACTCTTGTCAATCCTTGTAGTGATGCAAACAACTATACTTCTACAATATGTAGTGAAGAGAGATATTTTCCACTTGGGTGTTGAGTGAGGCATTTGTTGATTTTAAAATCCAAGCCATATCCTCCACTTTGAGATGATGCAAATTCTCCTTTCTCATGATTGTGGGTAGTAAGTATGTTTTTCCAACGGATTGTGGGTAGTAAGTATGTTTCATCTTATAAAATTAACCAACACATTCGGGTTTTAAATTTTTTGAAAGAGGAACTACATGTACCCTGATCCTCTATTGCATGAAAGGTGGTACATAGGCACTAAAGGTTCGTAACCGCGGCGGGTGCAAAAATTATAAAAAAACATATTTCTTTTTCTCACCTCCACCATCTATTTTACATACAACATTTTATAGCCAAAATATACAGATTTTACAAAGAGGTTCCTACGGAGTACCATAGATGTTTAGGGTGCTAATACCTTCCCTTTGCATAACCAACCCCCTTACCTTGAATCTTTCCCCCTCTTTTTGGGTTATTCGCTCTTTTCCCATTCCTTTGGAAACAATAAAGTGCGGTGGCCATTTTTATTTTGATTTGCATAAAGTCTAGTCAATCCAATGGCCTAGTCTTGGAAATTTCTACCGCTACAGAAAAATGGCGACTTCACCGGGGACAGATTAACCTCTTGCTGGTTCATCCCTTAGTGGGTTGAGCCTATATTTTTTTATATCTGTATATGTGTTATTACTGTTTTTGTGATTATATGATGTATATATGTTTATCTGAATTTCCCTGATTTTCAGGGTGCTTGGTGATTACTCATAAGTCCTATACCCGGACTTGGGAAAACTTTAAGATAGGACGAGCGGTATAGTCATGTTAACTTTGAGGGAGTAATCCCAAAAAAGGAGGCACGAGATCCCCCACTCAGTGGAGGCCCCTTTGACTGTAGTGTCGTTTACCGAGTAATCGGGAAGACATACTGCTTTTGACCTGGGAGCCTACTGAAACTGAGGACCGTAGAATACCAAACCCATCTTGGCCTTTTAGGTGTAGTGCGGAAGCTATGACGGAATAATCCAGAAATAGTTGTCATGCGATACTACACTCGGAGGAGTCTTTCTTGAGAATATTACTAATTACCGAGTTAATTAGGAAGTTGGTAATATCCGAAGGAAGGATGTAGACTCTGGGAACCTCTAGAACCTTGTTTGGTAGGTGATAACTTTAGACCAACACCTTATGGGTAGTACCTTCGACCTCATGCTCGTGACGTTGAACCTATGAACCATATATGTGTGATCTTGTGTGTGATAGCTTCATCATGCATCCATGCATTCATAAGCATCTTTTGAAGAAACTATATTTCAAGGGATTTAAAGGTTGACTATTTGTGAATATCTCAGGTACTTTTCAACCATGGATTCTGGAAAGAGAAAGACCGGGAAGTACATTTTCAAGGATCCCAAGATAGATGAGTTGATCAGTCTAATCCCCAAGATCGAGTGTTCTGCAGACTTTCGGAAGAAGTATGGGTCCATTATTCCTCTCATGAAGCTGAAGATAAAGGAGGGTATTCTCTCGACCATGGTCCAGTTCTATGATCTGATGTATCATTGTTTTAATTTTCCCGACTATCAGTTGATGCCTACACTGGAGGAGTATTCTTATCTATTGGATTTACCTGTTACTGATTGTGTTCCTTTTACTGGTTTGGAGGGTGAGCCAAAACCACATGAGATTGTTGCTTTGATTCACCTGGGGAAGTCTGAGGTGGAAGCCCATATGACTACTAAAGGGGGGATTAGAGGATTACCAGCTCAGTTATTATTGGAGAAAGCTCGTTACTTTTCAAGAATGAAGAGTATAATTGCTTTTGAGGCCATCTTTACCCTACTTGCTTACGAGTTGTTCTTATTTCCTAATGTGGACAGGTTTGTTGACATTAACACTATCAGGATCTTCATGATTGGAAACCCAGTTCCTACACTATTGGGTGATACTTATTACTCTATCCATCTTCGGAATTCTTATCATGGGGGATGATTATCTGTTGCACGCCTCTGTTATACCGGTGGTTTATCTCTCATATGCCCCAATCTGATGCTTTTTGGGATGTCAAGAAGGAACCCCATTGGGCTCCTAAAATCATGGCACTTACTCACTCAGATATTGATTGGTATCATCGAGCTTACCAGGATATAGAGATTATTGACAGTTGTGGTAGTTTCCCCAATGTACCTCTTCTTGGTACATAGGGAGGAATTAACTATAACCATGTTCTTGCACGGTGACAACTTGGTTATCCGATGAGGGATAAACCGAATAGTATTCATTTGAGTAGTTTCTTTTTGAAGGAAGGAGAAGACCATAGGGAAGCTAGGGAGAAGATTGCGAAGGCCTGGCGTCACATTCATAAGAAGAGTAGGAAGGATTTGGGACCTAGGGGTGCTGTTTCTTTGGAGCCATATCTTCAGTGGGTCCGATCGAGAGCCATTCAGTTAAAGATGTCGTATACCCGGGAGACACCCATGCCTAATCTATTTGTGAAGACCACTCCTCCCTTATTAGATGATCTAGAAGAGCTGCAGCTTGCTTTGGTTAGGATGCAACAGAAACAGGATGCTCGGAAGAACAAGTTCCAGACTTTAAAGAGTTCCTACAGAGCAGGCCTGAAGGAGAAAGACGACTTAATTGAGATCCTTGAGATTCGAGAGGTAGAGTCTATGGAGAGGAAATGAGATTTATTTTCTCCTAAGCCTCAATCAGGTGCTGATCACTTACTTCCTGATTCAGATGATTGGAAGGAGATTGCCATCAGACATACGAAAGAAAACCAGAGGTTGAAGGCTCAGATTGCCAAACTCACGGGGAAGCGCCAGCGTATAGAGTGATCTCCATCAGTTCTTTTTCTCAGGGTTTTAGATTGTATTTTCATCTTGTACTTGAGATCATTGAAACTTGTAATCCATTTTGAGTTATTATAATAAATTTTTTCAGTATTTCAAAATCTTTATTATTTTGATGTTTGCAATATGTCTATAAACCTTAAATCCCTTTAAATATTAAATAATGAAGTAAAAATAATCATGTGCATTGCATATCATGCATCATATTACACATATTTCTTGCATTTGTTATGCATATCCGGGTGTCTTACCCAACTTCTTTACTTTGTTCAGCAAGCTGACTCATCACTACAACACTCGGGCTAATTTCAAAAAGAAGATGGACAACTTAGAACAAGAGAATCGTGAGCTGCGCGAGGAAGTTTCTGCTTTGAAGGCCAGCGTGGACAATTTGACTACTCTGATGGAAGCTCTGGTGGCTTCTCAGAATCAGCCATCGAGTGTTTAACCTCAACCAACAAGGGCAAATACTGAAGTTCCGACTGTTCCCGTATTTGCTACTCCGACTGTTATTCAGCATCGCATGCCTCAAGGTTATCCATGGGGAATGCTAGAGAATTTCACACCTGAAGGTTTCAATATTGGTCCTCAAGATACTCCAGTGGTTCAGACTATTGTTACTCCGGCACCTCCTGTGGTGCATGCTGTTCCTACTGCACCTCCTTTGGTGAATATGGTTCCGTTTGTTAATGATGATGTGTGTCGTCCTTTCCCTCCACCGAGTGAAGACTTTGGTCTTTATGAAAGAATGGATGACTTACAAGAGCAGTTTGACAAGATGCAAAGAGAGATGAAGGCCCTTAGGGGGAAAGAGCTATTTGGGCAGAATGTGAATGAGTTATGCTTGGTCCCAAATGTTAAGATACCTGCTAAGTTCAAGGTCCCAGAGTTTGAGAAGTATAAGGGAAACACTTTCCCTCGTGCTCACCTGGTGGTGTACGTGAGAAGAATGTCTACCCATACTGATGATCAGCGTCTGCTGATCCACTTTTTTCAGTATAGTTTGACTGGTGCTGCGTTGAAGTGGTATATGAGTTTGGACAGTGCCAATATCCATACTTTTAATGATTTGGGAGAAGCATTCATCAAACAATACAAGTACAACATGAACATGGCGCCTGACTGTGATCAACTTATGGCCATGGTTCAGAAAGACAAGGAAGCGTTCAAAGAATATGCACAGAGATGGCGCGAGGTAGCCGCCCGGGTGATTCCTCTCATGGAAGAGAAGGAGATGACTAAGATTTTCTTGAAGATGTTGGGTGCTTTCTACTACGAAAGGATGGTAGCAAGCGCACCAAGTGACTTTACTAAGATGGTAGGAATGGGTATCCGCTTGGAAGAGGCTGTAAGAGAAGGCCGTTTGACGAAAAGTGAAGTGTCCGGAGGTGTAAAGAAGCCATCGTATGGGTTTACCAAAAAGAAAGAGGGACATGCAAATGTTGTTATGCAAGAGAGAAGGGTAAACACTCCTAGAAGGAATTATCAGCGTCATCAGCAGGTCGCCTCAGTTACTCCTATTGTGAATACCGCTCCAACTACCGTTGCTTATCAGAGACCGTCCCAACAGGGGAATCAAGGGTATAATCAGAGAAGGGAGAGTTATCATCCTATTCCCATGAGCTATATAGAGCTACTACCACCATTGATTCAGAAAAAGTTGGTCCAGACACGACCACCTCCCGCCGTACCATCACCATTGCCTTGGTATTACAAGGCAAACCAAACATGTGCTTTTCATCAAGGAGCACCAGGGCATAATGTTGAGAATTGTTATCCTTTGAAGACTGAGGTGCAGAAATTGGTAAAGTCTGGTGTTCTATCTTTCAAGGACATGGGGCCTAATGTGAAAGATAATCCTCTACCCAAGCATGGGGGAGTAAATGCTGTAAATATGGTGGCCGGTTGTCTAGGCGACTTCCGTATTTTTGACATTAATCTGGTTAGAGGAGATTTAGTGAAAATGCTTGTTGACCTCTGTGAATTTTGCTACTATACGCATGACCATGCCGGTTGTGCTACTTGCAGTACAGATATACAGGGTTGCGATAAGATAAAGGCTGATTTACAGGAGATGGTGGATGAGGGCCTAATCCATATAATCAGGCCTAGGGAAGAGTATAAAGAGGAAGTGGACATGGTTTCTGGATGTCCTGGTGAATTCAGAAATTTTGACGTGGAGTATATGAATGAGGATCTCGTGCAGTTGCGTGCTACCTTCTACCATACAGCTGGTCAGGTGGAGCACCAATATGGATCTTGCCTAGTTTGCTGTCGAGATCCCCTAGGGTTTTCAATAGTGAAGAAGGGTGTTCAATTGTTGTTAGACAATGGAACTATCAAGATCACATGTCAGAGGGATGATTATCATGAAGTTGATATGGTTGAGGTTTGTTTAAAGGAAGAAGAGGAAGAGTATGCCTCCGTGGATGAGTATTTCTCTTCAGACGAAGATTTGTTTTCCAGAAATGACTTATTGATGACTGGTTGTGTTGAAGAAGGGGTAAACGTCATTGTGCCTTGTTTCGGTGCACCAGCCCATTTTGAAGTGGAGTATCATAGCAAGCCAACTCTTACCCCATTGGTAATTAGTTTGCCAGGTCCTATCCCCTACAAATCAGACAAGGTTGTGCTTTACAAATACAACACTACAATCTTAGAAGATTGGGTGGAAGTTCCCATCCAGCCAATGCCTGATGTTGGAAATATAGTTGAAAATAGCAGGGTGACCCGTAGCGGTCGTGTGTTTGCGCTGATTGTTCGGAGAGATGTTACTGCTGGAAAGAAAATTACTGAGAATGATGAACCTGAGAAGGCTACATGAGAGACTAGTGGAGCTACGTTAGAGAAAGAATTGGATGATATTTTGAAGATAATTAAGATGAGCGACTACAGAATTGTAGGTCAACTACTACAGACTCCTTCAAATATATCTATCTTAGCTTTATTAATGAACTCCTCTGCTCATAGAGAATCCTTGATGAGGGTACTGGACCAAGCTTTTATGGAGAGTGACATGCCAATAGAATAATTCAGCAGCGTAATTGGAAACATTACGTCATGTAATAAATTGAGTTTCTGCAATGATGAATTACTATATGAAGGGAGGAATCACAACCTGGCCCTCCACATATCTATGAACTGCAAGAATGATTCGCTATCCAATGTGCTAATTGATAATGGATCCGCATTGAATGTTATATCGGGGAGTACTCTCATGAATTTGAAATATCAAGGAACACCTATGCATCAGAGTGGCATCATTGTGAAAGCATTTAATGGGTCGAGGAAATCTGTCATCGGTGAAGTGGACTTAACCATCCATATAGGACCACATTTGTTCCAGATAACCTTCTAGGTCATGGACATTGTTCCCGCATATAGCTGTTTGCTAGGACGGCCGTGGATACATAAGCAGGGGCTGTCACTTCAACTTCACACCAGAAGCTGAAGTTTGTGCGTGAAGGGAAGGTGGTGATCATAAATGGGGAGCAGACATTGTTGATATCTCATTTGTCCTCTTTCAGTATTGTAGAAGCGAATGAGGCTGCTGTTGGAACCCGGTTCCAAGCCCTATCCGTTGACAACATAAGGAGAAATGAGAATTCCATGGTTTCGCTGAAGGACGCGCAATAGGTTGTACGCAATGGTCCTAATGCAGTTTGGGGACGAATTGTGGATCCACTCGTGAACAAGAATAGAACTGGCTTAGGGTTCTCTTCGAAGATTGACAAAGGTAAGGGCATGAATCCGAAGTCTACTGCAGGAAGGTATCAAGACATTTTCCGCAGTGGAGGTTACCTCCATCCAACTGATTTTGGAATTAATGTTGTTGAGGAGGATGAAGCAGAGCATGAAATGCCGAATTATGTGACACATGGAGTCAGGGTTCAGAACTGTGTCACCATTGATGTTCCCTCTTGCATACATGTTTCAAAGTAATTTTATTTGATTAATCTTTTTTTCTTCTTGAAATGCTTTCACTCTGCCCAAGGTGGAAGTATTATTGTTGTAGGGCTTATCTGTTTGCCGTGACTTTTAAGATCATTAATAAAAGTTGTCTTTGCTTCCCGAATTATGTTTTTATTTCCTGCTTTTTCTTGGGAAATGGTAATAAAAAAAACACACCTTTCAAAATAAATAATAACTAAAATTCAATCTGCATAATCACTTATTATATGTGTCAGTTTCTAAAAGCAATCATAAATCATATGTTCAGATTAATTAAAAAACCCGTTGAATACAATGACCCTACACCCTCTCCCAACTTTGAATGTCCTGTGTTTGGGGCTGAAGAAGAAGATTATGAAGAGATTCTAGAAGAGGTCTCACGGTTTCTTGAGCACGAGGAAAATACCATTAAGTCATATAAAGAGCCTTTGGAAGTGATCAATTTGGGTTCAGAAGAAGATCCAAAGGAAGTCAAGATTGGAGCATCGCTGTATCCCGATGTAAAGAGAAAGTTGATTGAGTTGTTGAAGGAGTATGTGGATATCTTTGCTTGGTCTTACCAAGATATGCCTGGTCTAGATACAGATATTGTCGAGCACCGTTTGTCGTTGAAGCCAGAGTGTCCGCCAATTAAACAAAAGTTGAAAAGGAATCACCCAGATATGGCAGTAAAGATCAAAGAGGAGGTTCTAAAGCAGATTAATACTGGTTTTCTCGTGACGTCAGTGTATCCTTAATGGATTGCCAATATTGTCCCAGTATCGAAAAAAGACAGAAAAGTCCGCATGTGCGTAGATTATAGAGATCTAAATAAAGCTAGTCCAAAAGATGATTTTCCATTACCTCACATCGACATGTTAGTTGATAGCACAGCGAAATTCAAAGTATTCTCGTTCATGGATGAATTTTCCGGGTATAATCAAATAAGAATGGCTCCAGAGGACATGAAAAAAACAACGTTTATCACACCCTGGGGAACATTCTGTTACAAAGTGATGCCCTTCGGGTTGAAGAACTTTGGTGCAACGTACCAGAGGGCTATGACAATCCTATTCCATGATCTGATGCACAAGGAAATTAAAGTATATGTTGATGATATGATTGCCAAATCCCAGACTGAAGAAGGGCATATAAAAGATTTGTTGAAATTGTTTCAGCGTTTGAGGAAGTATCGTCTCCGCTTGAATCCAAATAAATGCACCTTCGGTGTTCGATCGGGGAATTTGTTGGGTTTCATTGTTAGCTAGAAAGGAATTGAAGTTGACCCTAATAAAGTCAAAGAAATTTAAGAAATGCCAACACCAAGAACTGAAAACCAAGTCAGAGGTTTCCTCAGGCGTTTGAATTATATTTCCAGATTCATTTCCCACATGACTGCAACATGTGAACCGATCTTTAAGTTGTTAAAGAAAGATCAAGGTTGTGTGTGGACGGATGACTACCAAAGGGAATTTGAGAGTATTAAAGAATATCTTCTTGTACCTCCTATCTTGCTCCCTCCTGTAGAAGGAAGACTGTTGATTATGTATCTGACAGTGTTAGATAAATCCATGGGTTGTATTCTAGGACAACAGGATGAAACAGGGAAGAAGGAGTTCACCATCTATTATCTCAGTAAAAAATTCACTGATTGTGAGTCGCGGTATTCCATGCTGGAAAAACATGTTGTGCTTTGGCCTTGGCGGTAAAGCGTTTGCGGCAGTATATGTTGAATCACACCACTTGGTTGCTCTTACTGGGAGAATTTCCCGCTGGCAGATGTTGTTATCTGAATATGATATCGAATACCGCACTCAAAAGGCTATTAAAAGTAGTGTGTTGGCAGATTATCTTTCTCACCAACCAGTGGAAGATCACCAGTCTGCAGAATATGAATTCCCTGATGAGGATGTGATGTTCCTGAAAGTGAAGGATTGTGATGAACCATTACCTGAGGAAGGTCCTGATCCTGAATCTCGTTGGAGTATGATATTTGATGGAGCTGTGAATGCTTATGGTAAAGGAATTGGTGTTGTGATTATCACTCCTCATGAATCGCACATTCCTTTTACTGCAAGGTTAATATTTGATTGCACTAATAATATGGCAGAATATGAGGCTTGCATCATGGGTCTCAAGGAAGCTATTGATCTCAGAATCAAAATTCTAGAAGTGTATGGTGATTCAGCTTTGGTAATAAATCAGATTAAAGGAGAATGAGACACTCGTCACCCTGGCTTGATCCCTTATAAAGATTATGCTAGAAGATTATTACCCTTCTTCAATAAAGTTGAATTCCATTACATCCCTAGAGATGAAAATCAAATGGTGGATGCTCTGGCAACTTTGGCTTCTATGTACCAAGTGAATACTTGGAATGATATTCCCCAAATTACGATTCGACAGCTAGATAGGCCCGCTCATGTGTTTACAGCAGAGGAGGTAGCAGATGAAAACCCTTGGTATTATGATATCAAGCATTTTCTTCAGACTCAGGAATACCCGATTGGTGCGTCGAGGAAAGATAGAAAGACATTGAGAAGATTGGCAGGCAGTTTCTTCCTCAGTGAAAATGTGTTATACAAGAGAAGTTATGACATGGTCTTGCTCAAATACATGGATAAACACGAAGCAGACATGTTGATGCATGAGATTCATGAAGGTTCATTTGGCACTCATGCCAATGGACATTTGATGGCTAAAAAGATACTAAGGGCAGGTTATTATTGGCTGACAATGGAATCTGACTGTTACAAATTTGCAAAGAAATGTCATAAATGCCAGATTTATGCGGACAAGGTCCATGTGCCTCCGACACTTCTCAATGTGATTTCCTCCCCATGACCTTTCTCTATGTGGGGTATTGACATGATTGGGATGTAAGAACCCAAAGCTTCGAATGGGCACCGCTTTATCTTGGTAGCAATTGATTACTTCACCAAGTGGGTGGAGGCTGTTTCATATGCCAATGTGACTAAGCAGGTGGTTGTGCGCTTCATTAAGAATAATCTTATATGCCAGTATGGTGTGCTGAGCAGAATCATCACTGACAATGGCTCAAATTTGAACAACAAGATGATGATAGAACTGTGTGAAGAATTCAAGATTGTCCATCACAATTCATCTCCATACAGGCCAAAGATGAATGGGGCTGTTGAAGCCGCTAATAAGAATATCAAGAGAATTATCCAGAAGATGGTAATTACTTATAAGGATTGGCATGAAATGCTCCCTTTTACTTTGCATGGATATCGAACATCTGTCCGCACTTCAACAAGAGCAACCCCGTTCTCCCTAGTGTATGGAATGGAAAATGTACTCCCAGTCGAGGTAGAGATTCCCTCGTTGCGTGTGATAATGGAAACCAAGTTGACGGAGGCTGAATGGGTCCAGAAAAGGTTTGACCAATTGAATTTGATTGAGGAGAAGAGAATGACAGCCTTGTGCCATGGCCAGTTATATCAAAGGAGAATGAAGAAAGATTTTGATAAAAAGTCAAACCTCGTGAATTCAGAGAAGGCGACCTCGTGCTCAGGAAGATCATGTCTTTCAACACTGATTCTAGGGGCAAGTGGACTCCCAATTTTGAAGGCTCGTATGTTGTCAAGAAAGCCTTCTCTGGTGGTGCATTAATTCTTGAAACTATGGATGGCGAGGAGTTCCCACGTCCCATGAATGCTGACGCAGTCAAGAAATACTTCGCCTAAAGAAATAAAAGAACAGCTTGCTAAGTTGAAAACCCGAAAGGGCGGCTTAGGAAAAAAAGGAGCATCTCGGTAGGCTAAAAACCCGAAAGGGCGGTCTAGGCAAAAATTAGAGACATAAACAGAATAAATTTACCGCTAAGTTGAAAACCCACAAGGGCAGCTTAGGCAAAAGTTAGGGATTTTCTTGGCAAGTAACTACGTCAGACAAGACTTGATCGTTGAAGCAACAATCTTCTCGGATCCTTACCATACTTCAACAGAAGCTATTGCTCAGGATTTCAAAAGTTGTTAGGGGGGATAGTGATCATTGTATCTCAATGTATCTTTTCCATTATGTATTGCCATTTCCCAAACTTTGTAATCATCTATGGAGTCTCGCCATTCACAGACTACCATTCTATTAATGAAATTAGAGCTTTTACCTAATTCTTTGTATTTCTTATGTTATTTATGAAGAAGTGAAAAACACAAGAAGGGGGGTTGAATTGTAAAAACTGGAAATCAATTGCAATGAACACGGTATTTTTATCCTGGTTCGTTTGATCTCAAACTACTCCAGTCCACCCGTCAAGGTGATTTCGCCTCTCTCCAACGAGGTCTTAATCCACTATATTCAACCGAATATTACAATCTGCTTTAACAACTGCTAAAGCCTTCTTGATGCAAACCACAAACCGGTTTGTCAAGGAATCACTTTCTTACAAAGAATTGAAATCTAGGTGTGTGAATGTTTTCTACAAAACTGTTTATCACAACTGTGATACTACACAAATTAAGCTTAAGATAACTAGATTGCTAAAATACTTGAGTAAGGAATTTTGGAGCTTTTAGAAAAACTGAGAGTGAGGAAGATGATGAATAGCTTTTAGGCGTGTAGATTAGTGTAGAGCATTAGCCAATTCAATCTTCATTGACTTGTTTATATAGAATTGGAATTAGTGAATGTTGGAGCAATAATTCTGATTCAATGCCAATAACAATCTTTCCTTATTAAGCAGATCTTGTCTGGAATGATGTCGTTGGTAATAACTCATCTTAAATGCACAGTACCGTTGCCACTTAAGCGTGTTCTGGCATTGGCTCATTCTGACGCTGCTTAAGTGCTGATGAACTGTTGTTGTCTTTATCAGAGTTCAGAGTGTTGAGCGCAGATCTGTTCATCAAGCTTCAGCATAAGCGTGAGTTGTTCTTCTGATTCTGGTATCTGATATAGCATCTTCTGATGCTGATGTTGATATCCAATATTCTGATGCTGATTATGATGTATTATTGCTGATACCCATCAGAGTTTCTGTAAAACAGAAAGTAATTTTTAGGTAGCAAATAGTTCTTACATGAATCACTTAATTAATATATCTTTTCATTTTGTTATCATCAAAACTTAAACTTAGGGTAGTAGATTCAAACTTTGTTCTAACAATTTAGCTTGCAAAGACTCCATATATTAATGATAATAACTTTCAAAGCAAAGAGATTAAATAAAAAAATTGATTTTTCAAAAAAAAAGATTTTTACAATTTACTTTTACTTTGAGATTTGTGATGAAACAATGACAACAAAAATGGTGATCCCAGGAATGGACAAAATTCGGTTGTTTTGAGAAGCTTTTGTTCCCCTCAGGAATGTCTACTCATGTTGTTTTCGCTGTATTGGGTTTATGGTTCCGGTATCCTCGGTCAAGTTTGGATTCATTTCTCCTTTTTCTGAGTTTTCATGATGTGAAGTTTCAATCCGCATTTTCTCCAGTGAAGTGGGTTTGAATTCCCCAGCGATGTTTGGATGTTTCGGTGTCAGTCTGCTTTATTTGAGACTGATCTCGCAATATCCAGCATGCATGTTACTTTTGAGAAACACTGATTTCCCCGATGAAGCCTGAAGAAGGATGTTCTACCCAGGTATCTGTTTGATTTTGCTACCTCCGGATTATGTTTCTCCTCAGTAAAGATAAAAGCAGGAAGTAGGTTTGGTTTCCGCAGCTGGCCTTTACCTTTCTTGGAATGATTATCTTGGTTGAAGCTTAGCCGAGTGTTGTTCGTTCCCGAGG
The DNA here is from genome assembly GCA_948472305.1 of Vicia faba. Lineage (NCBI taxonomy): Eukaryota > Viridiplantae > Streptophyta > Magnoliopsida > Fabales > Fabaceae > Vicia > Vicia faba. Next base: position 132,568 of record CATIWC010001853.1, read on the forward strand.
CAGTTCTTCCTGGTTGTTCCCCATGATGTGTATCTGTTTTGTCAACATGCACATGATAACACTCATACATTCATACATGTATCATGCATAGCTAAAATTAACAAATCATTGTTCATTGACATTTATTAATATTTTTTTACATATTACCCTGTTTTGCAGATTTATGTTTTCCTCTCTTCAACAGAGTGTTAGACTTAAGCAGAAAACATATATTCTTTCAATTTCCCTACTGAGTTGTCCCTCATAGAAGATTTCCGCCTTAGCCTTCCGGTACAGTTCCTTGGTTGGACGAATGTGGTTTTCCCTCTTGAGTTTATTTCTCAAAGGATGAATTCTGGTTGACTGTTTCATTCCAGTTTATTTCTGGTTTGGATCTATGGTTCCCTGGCAATGCTATTCACTTTGGATTGCTGAAAACCCCAAGTTTTGGTTGGTGCATTTATTTTGCACAAGAAGACTTTATCCCCTCAACAAGAGTATCATGGCATCTCCCCAGGAAGTCATACCTCTTGCCCCAAAAAATTAACTTCCTTTTACAACCCTCAGTGACAACAAGTAGCAAGTCTCTTTATTTAAGACAACTTATATATTATCCTTTTTAGGCAGAGTGCCTTGGTTAAAGAAGAAGTTGAGACCAGTTCTAGGTGAAACACCAGAATCTTGGGGAAACTTGTTATCTTTTTGCTACCCTCAGTAAACATTGGTAGTTCACAGTCAGTGAACGGTGATGCTATGATATTTTCTTTGTCTACCTTCAGTGAAAGTTTGTAGACCATCGACAGTTAACGTCGGTGTTTGTTATCTTTTTGCTACCCTCAGTGAACGTTGGTAGTTCATCATCAGTGAATGGCGATGCCGTGATATTTTCTCTTTCTACCTTCAATGAAAGTTGGTAGGACATCGGCAGTGAACGTCGATGTTTATTATCTTTTTGCTACCCTCAGTGAACGTTGGTAGTTCATTGTCAGTGAATGGCAATGCTATGATGTTTTCTCTGTCTACCTTCAGTGAAAGTTGGTAGGACATCGGTGTGAATGTCGATGTTTATTATCTTTTTTCTACCCTCAGTGAACATTGGTAGTTCATCGTCAGTGAACGACAGTGATATGATATATTTCTCTTTCTACCTTCAGTGAAAGTTGGTAGGACACCGGTAGTGAACGTTGATGTTTATTATCTTTTTGCTATCTTTAGTGAACGTTGATAGTTCATCGTCAGTGAACGGCGGTGATATGATATATTTATCTTTCTACCTTCAGTGAAAGTTGGTAGGACATCGGCAGTGAATGGCGGTGATATGATATATTTCTCTTTCTACCTTCAGGGAAAGTTGGTAGACCATCGGCAGTGAACGTCGATGTTTGTTATCTTTCTCTCTGCCTTCAGTAAACGTTGGTAGCTTCGCCTTCAATAGAATTTGGTGTGTCCTTTGACCATCCTACCATCCTCCCTGATTCAGTTCTCTGGGTCCACCAGTGATTTATTTTCCTGGTGGGGGGTGCTCCTTCGTTTCTTTAATATTGTTACATCCCCAGTGTTATTTTGCGTCTCTTTGGTCCCGTTCATATGCATTCATGATCATAAGCATTTGCATGGTATCTTAGAGCCAAAAATAAGGTTTGTTTTATATTTAAGTATCTTCGATCACATCGAGACAAAGATTTTTAATCTTTGTATCTCCGGATAGGAGAAACTTAAATAAGGGAAGCTGTTGTACCCCAATTTTTCCCCTTAAGATCCCTTCATCATACCATGTTGATTCACTCACAACAAGATCACACTAGGATTCTTGGTTCCCCTCCCTACTTTGAGTTTTGCTCCTTTTGAGGGATTACGAAGCACCTTGACTTATGTTCCTTTTGTGATCATGAATATTGTTTTTTTTCTTCATTTAACTAATAAAATGCAATGTTGGTTTGTCTTGCTTGTTATCCATGTAGGTGAAGGACAATGAGATTTAACAAGTTACTCCATAGGTTCATGAGTTTATTTCCATGCCCTAGTCAATATAGCTTGAGAAGTTAAAACCTCACCATTGGATTAGTTTTGGGAGAATTTTCATGGCAAGGTTGCTTTGGTTCATCACATTTCAAGGTTATTAGATTTGACTCAAAAGTACAAGGGGTTTATTGGAGAAGTTGTCATGTTTGGACAAGGCCTTGTTCCTATTGGTCACAAGAGCATATTTCTCTCAAAATTCAAGATATGGAAGTGGTTGTGCTGGCTAAGAGTTCTCATTATCATCCTCAACAACTTCTATTCACAAAGCAAGAATATTGGTACAAGAATTTTGTTCAAACTTGTCAAAGTTCCTAAAGGCATTCTCTTAATCTAGAAGCTAGGGTTTTGAACTTCAAAGGAGTATATCTTGCTCACCTTTTGGTATTTTTGAGTTATTCCAAAGACATCATTCTCTTCAAAGGTTTTTCAACAAATCACTTCAAAAGTTCCAAGGAGTTTTCACGTGGAAGAAACTTGGTGAAGAAGAAAGATTACAAGTTATCCAGATGAATCCACAATTTTACATAAGTGACTTCAAATGATCATAAGTTGGTCAATTTTCATCACCTTGAGTCCATTCTTTTTCCATAATGATCTTGAAGATGTTAACTTTATGCCGTCTTTCATGTGCAAAGTGGGAAAATGGATGGAGGTTACCTTAAATATGCAAAAGATTATAGGTCATTTCATGATTTTTGGAAAACTTCAACAAGTCATAACTTGCTCAATTTTTGGATATTTTGAGTGGTTCAAGTTTCAAAATGTCATTCAAGAGATCTACTTCATTCCATCTTTTTTGGTAAAGAGAAAATTCCAAGTGGAAGGCCATGTTTGGATGCAAAAGATTATAGGTCATTTTTAAAGAAGAATTTAAAATATTTCTAAGTATGGAAAGTCAACCCTTTTTCTTCAACTTTGACTCAATGGAACTTTCATCTCGAGTAGCCATTTAACTCCATTATTTTTCCATTGCAAAGCTTGTAACCTCATCTTTATAAAGCATCAAGAATCATGCCCTAAGACCCCTTGAGTTGGAAATGCCATGGATTTGAATTTGGTAACTTGAAACTGAATTTTCCACAAAGTCAGAATTTTGAAATCCATAATGTGACTTCTAAACACAAGATTTATGCGCAAACTTTCCATAAGTGATTAGCATCCCAAAACGCAAGATTTAGTTGAGTTTTGATGGAAATGAAGTCACACTTCACTCGTGCTCGACCTTCACTCAATTTCCCTCCAAACTTCCTTGTTTCTTCCAATTTTCATTCCCACTCACTTCCCTATAAATAGAGGGTCATCCCCTATTCATTTCTTCAAGCTTTGAGAGCCAAAAGCACCCTGCCAAAACTTCACACAAACCCATCTTTTTTGAATTCAGTTTCTGAGATTTAAGCTCTCTTTTCCAAAATTCTTCGCGCATTCATCATCCTTAAGCATCATATAAACTCTCCAGCACTTAAACCAATCAAAACGAGCCATAATTCAAGCTACAGAAGTCCAGTTTGAGAGCTTCTTCCTTGAACTTCGAAAAGGTAGAATTCTCCATCATTGGATCCAAATCAAGCACTGATCTATTCTACTCCTTCTCCTGATTCCAATGCTGCTTACAATTTTTAAATCCATTGAGAATTGAGAGAGAAATCTCAAATTGAAGGAGCTCGCTATTTTCTAGGTTTTTGTTCATATCTCTCTCCATACCTTATATAAATTTGGCGCGATGGTGGTGTTAGAATCGTCTTGAAGAGACGAGTTCAATGATACTAGTCTGGGATCCTAATTTTTCCATTTGAAGGATCTCACAAAATCCCCATTGAAAGGTGTCTGGAGGTTGAAGACGATGACATGTCTCGTCTCAGCCAATGATAGCATGCCAAACGTTTTAATTTCATTGGTTGCCTTTTTTCTGATCCTATGCGTATCTCACTAAAGTCCATATCAAGCAAAATGCGTCTGGTCCATTAGATCAGCTTACTAACGCGTTTTGACTATGATACGATGGTCCACATCTTTTTGGTTTTATTTTATTTTCTGATTTTATATTTTTATTGATTAAATTTTCAAAAATTCATAACTCTTTTATTTTTTATCCAAAAATTATGAAAAAATTCACAAAAAATACTTTGAATTATTTCCGATCTCATGACTATTTTTTCACTTTTTTATTTTGACATTTGATATTTTTGTATTTTTTTGAATTATTTGCTTTCTTTTAATTACTTAAAAAATACTTTCTGACATTTTTTAATTCTGAAAAAATTCATAAATATTATTTTGCATATTTTTGACTTTCTGAAAATTTTATGGAATTTTATATTGAGGTTTATTATTTTTGACCTTTTTTCTATTTGTTTGAGCAATTTTAAATAGTTTAAAAATAGTTTCTGACTTTTAAAAATTACCAAAATTTTTATAAAAATATTTGGATCCATTTCTGATTTTTCTATGGCCTTACTTTTTCTTTCTTGATTAATTTGAACATAGTTGATATTTTTCTCCTCTATTTTTATTTTTAAACATTTTTTAAACCCTTTTAATGTATACATTAAATATAATATTATTTTGTGATTATTTTCTGGCTGTCTTGAGTTGATTTTTTGATCATGACTTTATTAACATCATTGGATCTTGGGTGTTTAGTTCAACTCCACCAAAATGGATGAATGATTTTAATAATAGTTTGATTAATTTTTTGATTCAAAAGTGGTTTATTCATTTTTCCCATCCCTCTTCATCTCATCCCCTTCTTATTGCACTAGATGTTGTTGGAGCATGGTCTCTATATCATGTCTCAAAACAAATGGTGCATAAATTGCTATTGACCGACCTCAAAATAGGTGCGACTTCTATATAAGTCCACTTACGATTGCTTAACAGCGCTAAATTTTGTCCCGATTCGAATAAATGATCATTCGTGGCCCAAACTTATGATTGCAAGCTCAAGTATGTTAATTTGATCTCTTTGATCCAATAACCTTGAGATTCATTATGTGGAGGCTTTGGTTCTACCAATCCTCTAATGGATCTATAACACATTTGGTCAACGCAAATCACTTAAACATCGTTAATCATTAAATGGTACTTATGAGAATTCCAAATGGATGATATACTTGACAAAAAGCAAATGCAACTTATTGTGTGGAGGCTTTGGTTCTACCAATCCTCTAATGAGTTACAAATGCAAGTTTTAAGATGGTCGTCCAACTAACCACTAATTATTGACTTGTTTTACCTTATTCTTTTATTCTTTTTTATGCTTTTATGTACTATTTACTTTTAGCATTTACATTTCATGCCATTTTCATCTTTGCTCATTTGAGCATTTATTTTCTTGCTATTTTTACTTTGCTCACTTGAGCTTTTCTTTTCCTTTCTTAAGATACTTAATAATCAACATAAACCCTAAAAAATCTTTAATGGTACTTGGACTATTTGGTTACTATCCTTGGCATTATGGAGCATGGTATTTTTCTTGGACTTAGGATTAGAAACCTTGACCTATATTGGAGATCTTATCTGATTATTTTGTCTGGAATTCTTGAGGTTTACCTCAAGACATTGGGTTGCTTGTTTGTTTTTGTGTGCAGGTTTTTGTGATTACATCCTCTGTTTGTAATTTGAAATTCACCCGTATACAGCTGTTACTCTGCCCAATTTTTGTGAAGACTTAATACACTTGAAGTTTGGTTCTCTCAAGAGGTCTAGTATTTTTTCTTGCTTGGTTTCAATCCAAGGAATGGGAATTCTATCTTGGCTCATAATGTCAAGTTTTGGCTTCTTGTTGGTTAGATGGTTCTTATCTCTAGCTTTTACCTTGTGCTTTATGATAGCCTCTTCTTCTCCTCCCATCTTCTTTAATTTCAAAAATCTTCTTTCCCTTTTTGAAAACTCTTGTTTTAAACTTGAACCACTTTTATAATAAACTTGGACTTATGTCCATGCATTTTCAAAACATTTTCATAAATAAACTCCAATCAATTTAATAATACCTTGACATTTTTTGTGAGAAGACTAAAAGTCAATCAATCTCATTTCAAACCATTTTGCCACTTTGGCTTTTATCTTTAAACTTTTCTCAAAAGATTGGACTTTTGTCAATCCTTATAGTGATGCAAACAACTATACTTCTACAATATGTAGTGAAGAGAGATATTTTCCACTTGGGTATTGAGTGAGGCATTTATTGATTTTTAAATCCATGACATATCCTCCACTTTGAGATGATGCAAATTCTCCTTTCTCATGATTGTGGGTAGTAAGTATGTATTTCCACACGGACAATGATGATGATGTTTCATCTTATAAAATTAACCAACACATTTGGGTTTTAAATTTTTTGAAAGAGGAACTACATGTACCTTGATCCCCTATTGCACGAAAGGTGGTACATAGGCACTAAAGATTCGCAACCGCGGCGGGTGAAAAAATCATAAAAAAATATATTTCTTTTTCTCACCTCCACCATCTATTTTACATACAACATTTTATAGCCAAAATATACAGATTTTACAAAGAGGTTCCTGCGGAGTACCGTAGATGTTTAAGGTGCTAATACCTTCCCCTTGCATAATCAACCCCCTTACCTTGAATCTTTCCCCCCTCTTTTTGGGTTATTCGCTCTTTTCCCATTCCTTTGGAAACAATAAAGCGCCGTGGCGATTTTTATTTTGATTTGTATAAAGTCTAGTCAATCCAATGGCTTAGTCTTGGACATTTCTACCACTACACGGTGCCTACGTTGTTGGGAGATATCCTACATTCTTTTCATTCTGACACTATGAGAAAGAGAGGAATCCTCATGTGTTGCACTCCTCTCTTGGCAAGATGGTTTATTTTGCATCTTCACTGATCTGTATTGAAGAACGAGCAAGGTTTAAGGTGGTCCCATAGGTTGATAACGCTCAAACATTTAGATGTTCGTTGGTGTTCCAGATCCTTGGAGAATGTTACTATCATCTACCGTTGTAGGGAATTACCTACTGTACCTTTACTTGGCATTAGAGGAGGTATCCCTTACAACCCTTGCTTAGCCTTACGAGAGTTTGGTTATGCCCGAAGGGATTGACCACACGAGATGCTCATTCAAGGAGTGGTATTTGACTACGAGAGCGACAATCAAAGCTATCGTCAGAGGTTTATCCGAGCTTGGAGGATGGTGAGCAAGGTGAATAGTAAGATGCTAGGATACAAGAATTGCATTCCCCTCGAGCCTTACCTTAAGTGGGTACGAGCCCGTGCTCAAAAACTTGTGATGCCTTATCCTTCCATCTTACCAGTTATCATGGAGCCTGTGGTGGAAGGAGATGTTCCCTACACTATCCTCCACCCCGACATGCCTACATCTCTCGAAGACTTGCAAAAAGGTTGGATTCAACTTAAGGAAGAACGAGATACTTTCGAAGCTCAACTCTATGTTAGTGAGAAGAGGGTATTGGAGATTACAAAGCAGCTACAAGAAGAGAAAAGTGTGAACGCCTACCTTGTGCCAAAGAGGATGCGTTCAGTCTTTTTATCTTAGAGAGTTATTTTGTAAGTCCAAGAGGCATGTTGTAATCTTTTGAACTAAATTAATGAAAGTTGAAGTTTGTTAATTCTTTGGTCTGTACAAATTTAAATATCATTAATCCTTGGAATCATTTGCATATACATCTTCCGTGCATCATAACATGACAAGATTTTGCATAGCATGTTTCCTTAGCTTTCTACTGTTTATTTCAGCAAGATGGATCTAGAGAAAATTGTGAAGGATCTTCAGGCACAAATCTCTCAATTCCAAGAGACTCTACTGGCCCTAGCCAAGGGGAAGCAAGACATGATGGAATTGCTGGCAGTTAAGAAGAAGCCCAAGAAGAAAGCTCTACTCAACATGGGTAGAAGGTTCAAGGAGACAACCCGTCAGATCCCGGTAGAAGAAGACTCATCTGAAGAAGACGGGAATCAGATTGGTGAGGTTAAAAGTACCCAGGCTGGTTGTGTTAATGATCAAGCATCTGATGATGATTATTTCAACGAGCAGTATCCACTCGCCGATATCAAGTATAAACAGTTGGAAGACATATTGAAGGCTGTTGAAGTCCAAGCCGTCCCCAGTTTAGATTTTGATGATTTGGGTTTGATTTATGGGGTTTTCATTCCCCATAAATTCAAAATACCAGTCTTTGCAAAGTACGATGGAGTTTCTTGTCCAAAACTTCACCTGAAATCCTATGTACGCAAGATACAGTCGCACACTGCTGATAAGAAACTCTTGGTTCACTTTTTCCAAGAGAGCTTGACAAGAATGCAACTTGAATGATTTTATCAGTTAGATGTGAAATTTTGGCAGCAGATACTCAATGTCACAGTGAATGTTATGACACCATATCTGACTTTCTATAAGACAGTAAATAAAAAAAAACAGTAAAGAACACAGTCAATTGTTTACCCAGTTCAGTGTGAAACAACACCTACTCTGGGGGCTACCAAGCCAGGGAGGAAATCCACTATAAGAGATATTAATTCAGGAATAAACCAACCAGTTTATCTCCTTCACTTAAGACCTACCCAATGCAACTTCAATCTAAGTTCAACTTAAACCTGAGTTCCTACTCACTCCCCCTCAATCACAGCAGTGATACTAAACAATTGACTAATGAAATAATGAAGACACTCTTCAGAACATACACTTGATTATGCTTCACAACTTTTAATCAAGTAACACAAACACTCGTGCTTCAAAGCTTTGAGTGATACATAAACCTAACTTGACCTTGCTTCAAAGCTTTAGTCAAGAGACACAAACACTCTTGCTTCAAAGCTTTGAGTGATACACAACCCTTACAATCAAAACCTATTCCAAGTCACTTATCACAATGATACTTGCTTGGATTACAGTAGTTAAAACTATACAGCCCCAAGTTGATCTTCTGTCTAAAAGTTAATTTCCAATCAGCTTTCCTGTTGAATATATATGCAGCTGTTTCTTCAGTTAGGGCTTCCACGAAAAGCTAGGGTTAATTAGGGTTAACCTCAAGACTTTGTCACAAGACTTTATCAACCAGATTAAGGTTGAGCTAGGTTAACCTAAAGTCCATGTGATATTCTATTCTGGAAGGTATGAACCAAATTCCTGAAAAATCTCAGAATTAACCAAACTGCATAACTGTTAGATCAGTACAGGATGTCTTAACATTGGTTATGACAACATAAATCCTGTTTACTGATTTTGGTAGAAAGTGATAAATGTGATCATTGCAAAATGCTCAGATACACACTCATAAATAGCAGCTACTGTATGCCATTCTTTTTCTGCATAAAGTACCTAATAATCCAGAATGTTATGACATCAGTCATGACATTCACACACCTGGTTTTACCAAAAATACATGCCAATAACTAAACACTTACAAACTCCCCCTTTGGCAAATTTTTGGCTAAAACCCCTAAACAATCAGAGAATAGAGAGCAGCAGAAATAATATGTCTGCAGAAAAAAATAATGTCTACCAAGTAATTAACACAAAATCTTCTCCCCCTCTTTAGCCATAAATAGGCCAAAGATACATGTACTTATAGGTTATACAGTCATCCAAAATGAGTAATAAAAACAACAAAAAAATCTGAAATCTCTTGCAGCAACAAGTACCAGCAGCAAGCTTGACAACTCCACCAAACTTCAAGCACTTTCATCTTCAGAGGAGGCACTTTCTTTAGTATTGAGCTGATCTTCAGCAGCATCCTCTTCCCTTCTTTGTCCTTCAGTCTCCTCCTGTTCTAATCTGGCAATTAGGTTCTCAAGAGTCCTTTTCCTTGTCTCCAGCTCTTTGCAGGTTTCCTTCAGCACAGCTATAACATCAGATGTCTTGGATTGAGTTTTTACAGTTGATGTCTCAGCTGATGTCATGACAATGTCAGGAACATGAGATCCCTGGAATAGCTTATAGTGCAACCCAAGAGCAGGGTCTCTTTTGCATACAGTATCTCTTTCCACTAGAATGTCAGGATACTGAGCAAGGACAATACCACATAGGAGGGAGGGAAAGGCAATAGGGCCTTTAACAGCATAGCTTCCAGCATGTTTTAAAGTTTGATCAAAGATATACCTGCCATAGTCAAATTCAGTCCTGGTTCCAACAACATAAATGAATCTTCCCAATCCTGTGGAGATGGTTGATTTATGGTTGGTAGGAACCCAGTTGGCTGCACCAATCTTGTGCAGGATGGCAAATTTCATGCTTAGCTTGCTAGCATTCAGCTTGCCTTTTAAGGGCCAGCACTTGACTTGTCTTGCAGTGATGGTTTGACATACTTGATTGTCAGTAACCTCTAGTTCAGGGCAAGCCTCATCTGGTCTTCCAAGGAATTTGTTAATTTCAGAGGGAGAGAAATTAACCTTTCTTCCTCTCACATAGACACATTTAAAGTCAGCTGACCTTCCACCAGCACATTCATCAGATAAATTCACTATGAATTCTTTGACAAGATTTTCATAGCAATTGGTAAACTTTACCACAGTATTCATTAGTCCAGCGGATTTGATTACGTCCATGATTTCCCTACATTCCATGGCCCCATTGTTCAGTTCTCTTTCCAAGGCTATTCTTTTCAAGCAAACATACTTCCATCTGTTGGCATTTTCAGGGTGGTGAAAAGAAATGTTGTCAGTGGGGACTTCAGGAACTTTAGCCATTTTGCTTGAAGGGACTTTCCTTCTGAGAGGAATGTCTTCAGCATCTATGTCAAATTCTGATTCCTCATCAGAATCAGAAGGTTCAGGCTCTTTCCTTTTCTTTGCTATTGGTTCTCTCACAGGCTTTGAGAGACTCCCAGCATGTACTCAGGTTTTCACCTTCCCTTTGGACAGTCCAGTCTTCACAGTTTCTACACCAGTCTTGCCTTCAGACCTGGTTTTCTTGTGAGCAACATCAGCAGTCTTCTCTTTGGTCAGACATTTTGCAGCATCCTGATTACCTTTTCTGTTCATCATCCTCCTAGCTATGCTAGGGTTGATATTTGCAATTAGGTCATTGTCTGAGTATTCTTCATCCACATCAATAACCGGTGGATCAACATTCTTCTCTGAAGGGTTCTGGATATCATCAAGATTTTCAGATGATTTCTGAATGTTGTCATTTGGTGTCTCAACATTCTCAGAGACATCTGGATTTATTTCAACATTTGGACTTGCTGATTCTTGATTTAATGGAACAGAAATCCCAGGTACAGAGTGGTTCTCACTCAGAATTCTTGTAACAAGCCTAGCTATTGCTTGATGAACATAAGCTGAGCCTTCCCTATTTGGAATAGAAGATGAAGGTTGAGAGGGATTACCGGATGAAGTAGCTTGAGACCTTCCTGCATGCCTTGTTCTCAGCTTTTTAACCTTAGAGGGGTTAGTTGCCATTTCTCTAAGAGGAGTAATCTCCAGGACTTCAGAATCCATGCATGATGTGATTGCCCTAGAATCTCGATCAGAGGATGAGGATGAAACAGTCGTCTTGGAAGAGGATGATGTTTGAGACATTTTGATAGTCTTAGAAAACTAGTAGCAACGAGAGAGAAAACTTTGATTGAGAGAATGGGGATTGTTGCAGAGCCGAGAGAGGAAGGAGGTAAATGAGTGTCTATTCAACTTCTTGACAATTTTGAAAGAATTAGGAAAACATATGATTAACCCAATCAAAATAGACTTAACACAAAAAACTCCTTCATCCCTTGTTTTAAGCAAAATTAATTTCTACATTTCCTCATGTTGACAAATACCCAACTTGCCCCTCAAATTTTCAAATTGATTTGCATCAAGTGCCTTGGTAAAAATGTCATCCAGCTGTATCTCAGTGGCAACATGTTCCAGTTTAATCGTCTTCTCCTCTACAAGGTCTCTGATAAAGTGATGTCTAATGTCAATATGCTTGGTCCTGCTATGCTGAATAGGATTTTTGGAAATGTTGATTGTACTCAGATTGTCACATTACAATATCATAACATCTTGTGTGACATTATACTCAGTAAGCATCTGTTTCATCCAGATCATTTGAGAACAGCTACTACCAGCTGCAATGTATTCAGCTTCAGCAGTAGAGAGAGACACACAGTTCTGTTTCTTGCTGAACCAGGAGACCAGATTGTTTCCTAAGAAGAAACATCCTCCAGAGGTGCTTTTTCTATCATCAGCACTTCCAGCCCAGTCAGCATCATAGTAACCAGTCAGAGTTGGTTCACAACCATGAGAGTACAGCAAGCCATAGTTGTAAGTTCCACTTACATACTTAAAAATTCTCTTCACTTGGTTGATATGACTGACTTTAGGATCAGCTTGGTATCTTGCACATACTCCAACTGCAAAAGCAATGTCAGGTCTGCTGGCTGTTAAGTACGACAGACTTCCTATCATGCTTCTGTACAGGCTTTGGTCCACCTTAACCCCACTTGAATCTTTGAATAGCTTTAAATGAGTAGGTGCAGGAGTCCTTTTGTGACTGGCATTATCCATACCAAACTTCTTGACAATGTTCTTTGCATACTTGCTTTGAGATAGAAAAATTGAGTCTTCCATCTGTGAGACTTGCAGTCCAAGAAAGTAGGTCAGTTCTCCCATGAGACTCATTTCGAATTCAGCCTGCATCTGGTCAGCAAAATGTTTAACCATTTGATCTGACATTCCCCCAAACACTATGTCATCAACATAGATTTGAGCTACCATTATCTTTCCTCCTTCATTTTTGACAAAAAGGGTTTTATCCAAGCCTCCTTTTCTGTATCCTTTGTCAGAGAGAAATTTTGTCAACCTTTCGTACCATGCTCTAGGAGCTTGTTTCAGGCCATACAAAGCTTTCCTCAATTTGTAGACATGATCAGGATAGTTTGGATCCACAAATCCTTTAGGCTGTTCCACATAGACTTCCTTATTTAAGTACCCATTTAGGAAGGCACTTTTTACATCCATCTGAAATAACTTGAACTTCAGGAGACAAGCAATTCCCAATAGGAGTCTGATAGATTCCAGTCTGGCTACAGGGGCAAAGGTCTCATCAAAATCAACCCCTTCAACTTGAGTGTATCCTTGGGCAACAAGTCTTGCCTTATTCCTGGTGACAACTCCTTCAACATCTGATTTGTTCTTGTATATCCATTTTGTGCCAATGATGTTTGTTCCTTCTGGTCTAGGAACTAACTCCCATACTTCATGTTGCTTAAATTGGTTCAATTCATCTTGCATTGCACCAATCCAGTATTCATCAGTTAAAGCCTCCTTAACATTTCTTGGTTCAATTTTAGACACAAAGAAAGAGTTTGAGATGATTTCTCTAGATCTTGTAATGACTCCACTGTTAGGATCCCCTATGATGAGTTCTTTAGGATGATCTTTCTGAATTCTGATGGAAGGGATTTTGCTAGCTTCCTTGGATTCAGAGTCTGCTGCAATGGTGTTAGGAAGGTCATTCTGTTGAGTTGGAGTCTCAAAGAATGTCTCAACATTACAAGGGACATCTATTTCCTCATGATAATCATCAACTATGACATTTATTGATTCCATCATGACTTTGGTCCTGGAATTGAATACCCTATAAGCTCTGCTGTTGGAGGAGTATCCTAGAAATATTCCTTCATCACTTTTAGGGTCCAGCTTTCTCCTTTGTTCACGATCTGCCAGAATATAGCATTTGCTACCAAATACATGGAAGTACTTCACAGTTGGCTTTCTTCCTTTCCAGAGTTCATAAATGGTGGATGAGGTTCCCTTTCTCAAAGTGACTCTGTTATGGACATAACAGGCTGTATTCATAGCTTCAGCCCAAAAATGAATAGGAAGTCTTTTGGCATGTATCATTGCTCTGGCAGATTCCTGTATGGTCCTATTTTTCCTTTCTACAACTCCATTTTGTTAAGGAGTTATAGGAGAAGAGAATTCATGACTAATTCCTTCTGAGGAACATAACTCATTAAACTTACTGTTTTCAAATTCCTTGCCATGATCACTTCTGATTCTGACAATACACCCTTCTTTTTCTCTTTGAGTTCTTTTGCACAGTTCTTTAAAAACTTCAAATACATCAGATTTTTCCCTAATGAAGTTAATCCAGGTGAATCTGGAAAAATCATCCACAACAACATAGGCATATCTTTTTCCACCAAGACTTTCCACCTGCATTGGTCCCATCAGATCCATATGTAGAAGTTCTAGAACCTTAGAGGTGGTCAGATGTCTTGACTTTGGATGTGACATCCTAGTCTGCTTACCAACCTGACATTCACCACAAACTCTCCCTTCATCAATTTGCAGTCTTGGAATACCTCTGACTGCCTCCATGGATATAATCCTTTTCATTCCTCTTAGATGAAGATGGCCAAGTTTTTGGTGCCACAGTTTCACCTCTTTTTCTTCTTTGGCAATAGAACACACAATGGAGTAATTAGTGTTCTCAGGCTCCCACAAGTAACAGTTGTCTTTAGATCTGACTCCTTTCATTACAACTTCTTGTTTCTCATTAGTTACAAGACATTCAGATTTTGAGAAGTTGACCTTGAATCCTAGATCGCATAATTGACTGATACTAATGAGATTAGCAGTCAGGCCTTTTACCAATAATACTTCATTTAGATTTGGAACTCCAGGGAAGTCCAGGTTACCAACTCCTTTGATTTCTCCTCTAGCACCATCTCCAAAGGTCACATAACTAGTGGTGTGAGGTTTAACATTATTGAGAAGGTTCTTGATTCCAGTCATGTGCTTAGAACACCCACTATCAAAGTACCAGTCTTCCTTTGCAGAGACTCTAAGGGAAGTGTGGGCTATCAGGGCAGTAGCCTTTTTCTTCCACTGTGGAGTATGTGGTACCTTGTTAGACTTAGGTTTGACACCTGGGTTCTGATTAGGGTATCCATACAATCTGAAGCAGAATGACTTTATGTGACCAAACCTCCCACAATGATGACATCTCCATCTTTGGTACTTTTTCTTCATATTTCTCTATTCCCGATGTTGAGTGCTATGTTGTGACATCTGCTTTGACATTTGTTTATCAGGCCTGATCTTCTTGTCTGCACCAGATTTCTTTGCTGCCACAAATCTTAGACCAGACTTGTTTCCCACATTTTGTCCAACCTGAAGGATTTCTTCCAATTTGTCAGTTCCATTTGTCAGCATCTTGACAAATTTGGTCATCTGGTTCAGTTTTGAGTTCAGCATTTGAACTTCCCCTTCTAGATGATTTATAGTTTCAATGTCTTCCCTTTTCTCAGCCTCCAACTTTATTATGAGTTTTGTTTGTCTCTCATTTTGCTGACAGACTTCAGCACTTCTGATACATAATTTCTTGTAGGTATCATCCAGTTCTTCAAATGTCACTTCCTCATCACTAGTGTCACTTTCAGAGGTACAAACACCAATTAGTGCAGTAACTAGTTTGGCAGATTCTTCTTCAGAATTACTTTCTGAATCACAGTCAGACCAGGTAACAGACATTCCTTTCTTTTGTTTCTTAAGAAAGGTAGGACATTCAGCTCGAATGTGCCCATATTCTTCACATCCATGGCATTGAATTCCTCTGCTTTGATTTCCCTTCTCTTCAGACTTTGGTATTCTGCTAGAGTCATAAGATCTGTTAATGTCAGAAGGAATGTTCTTAACGTTTGACCTTGACTTTGGATCCATTCTCTTGATGAGTTTGTTGAATTGTCTTCCAAGCATGGCTATAGCTTCTGAAATATTTTCTTCTTCATCCTCCTTGTTTTCATCTTCAGTGTTGGATACAAGTGCTATGCTCTTGTTTTTCTTGTCAACATTGTCACTGATCCCCATCTCAAAGGTCTTAAGACACCCAATGAGTTCATCCACCTTCAACTTGCTGATATCCTGGGCTTCCTCTATAGCAGTTACCTTCATTGCAAATCTTTTAGGCAAGGATCTGAGAATCTTTCTCACCAGTTTTTCTTCTGACATCTTTTCTCCCAATGCTCCTGAGGTGTTGGAAATCTCCAAGATGTTCATGTGAAACTCATGAATGGTTTCATCTTCCATCATCCTTAGGTTCTCAAATTTGGTAGTCAGCATCTGAAGCCTTGACATTTTTACTTTGGATGTGCCCTCATGAGTAGTTTTGAGAGTGTCCCAAACTTTCTTGGCCAGTTCACATTGATGTACTAGTCTGAATATGTTTCTATCAATTCCATTGAACAAGGCATTTAATGCTTTGTAATTACCCAGGGCTAACTCATCTTCTTCTTTGCTCCATTCTTCCTCAGGCTTCAGACTGATTGTCCCATCTTTCTCAGTTATGGTGGGATGGTTCCATCCTTTGTCAGCAGCTCTCCAAGCCTTTTTGTCCAGTGATTTTAAGAAGGCAATCATACGAGGTTTCCAGTAGTCATAATTTGATCCATCCAGAATGGGTGGTCTATTTCCAAAAACTCCTTCTTTGTCCATAGCGCCAGAAAGTGATATCCCTAGATCTCACCCAGTAAGACAGGCAGGGTGCCTGCTCTGATGCCAATTGAAATTCTGGCAGTAGATACTCAATGTTACAGTGAATGTTATGACACCGTATCTGACTTTCTATAAGACAGTAAATAAAAAAAACAGTAAAGAACACAGTCAATTGTTTACCCAGTTCAGTGTGAAACAACACCTACTCTGGGGGCTACCAAGCCAGGGAGGAAATCCACTATAAGAGATATTAATTCAGGAATAAACCAACCAGTTTATCTCCTTCACTTAAGACCTACCCAATGCAACTTCAATCTAAGTTCAACTTAAACCTGAGTTCCTACTCACTCCCCCCTCAATCACAGCAGTGATACTAAACAATTGACTAATGAAATAATGAAGACACTCTTCAGAATATACACTTGATTATGCTTCACAGCTTTTAATCAAGTAACACAAACACTCGTGCTTTAAAGCTTTGAGTGATACATAAACCTAACTTGACCTTGCTTCAAAGCTTTAGTCAAGAGACACAAACACTCTTGCTTCAAAGCTTTGAGTGATACACAACCCTTACAATCAAAACCTATTCCAAGTCACTTATCACAATGATACTTGCTTGGATTACAGTAGTTAAAACTATACAGCCCCAAGTTGATCTTCTGTCTAAGAGTTAATTTCCAATCAGCTTTCCTGTTGAATATATATGCAGCTGTTTCTTCAGTTAGGGCTTCCACGAAAAGCTAGGGTTAATTAGGGTTAACCTCAAGACTTGGTCACAAGACTTTATCAACCATATTAGGGTTGAGCTAGGTTAACCTAAAGTCCACGTGATATTCTGTTCTGGAAGGTATGAACCAAATTCCTGAAAAATCTCAGAATTAACCAAACTGCATAACTGTTAGATCAGTACAGGATGTCTTAACATTGGTTATGACAACAGAAATCCTGTTTACTGATTTTGGTAGAAAGTGATAAATGTGATCATTGCAAAATGCTCAGATACACACTCATAAATAGCAGCTACTGTATGCCATTCTTTTTCTGCATAAAGTACCTAATAATCCAGAATGTTATGACATCAGTCATGACATTCACACACCTGGTTTTACCAAAAATACATGCCAATAACTAAACACTTACAAGATGGGTCATGTATTAATAGTTGGGAGGATTTAGCTATCGCATTCTACCATTAGTACCAGTATAACACCGACTTGGTGCAAACGAGGGTTCAATTGCAAGATATGACCATGGGAAAGAATGAAGGATTTAAGGAATATGCACAAAAGTGGAGAGACCTTGCAAGTAGGGTTCAACCGCCTTTGACTGATAGAGAGCATATTGACATGTTTATGGGCACTTTATCTGATCCATTATTTAACTTGTTGGTAGGCTGTTCCTCCTCTGGATTCACCGAATTAATCTTAACCGGTGAGAGAGTTGAAAGTGGCATCAAAAGTGGAAAGATCTCTGTGGCATCTACCTCCACTGCTAATCCTGTCAATAAACCTTTTCCCACAAAGAAAGAAATCAATTCTCCTTACGGGGCAAGGTCCCGTACCAAGAAGAATGATCATCCATCTGTTAATTCTGTTCGAATCTCTAATCCAACTCCTACTCCAAGACCATCTGCAAATCATCAACGTTTTGAAACTCCGAGAAGACAATTTACAAGGTTAGGAATGTCATTATCCCAAGCTTTGCAACACTTGCTAAAAGCTAATTTAGTGACATTACATGATCCTGCTTCCAATCCTGATACCTCTTCACCAAAGTACAACCCTAACGGCAAATGTGCTTACCACTCAAGTAGCCTGTGATACAGCGGGAGAACTAACTTTTTGTTTCGCGTTTGTGTTTGCAAATGTTACGGTTTAGTAAGAGTCGCCACCGACTTTTCTTTTATCCAAAAGGAAAGGTGAAAAAGCACAGGAAAGACCTTTAAAGATGTTTTCTTGGGTTCGGGGGGGGGGGGGTAGATTATGAAAAGGGAAGGTGCTAGCACCCTTTTCATCCATGCTTTTCAATGGGCTCTTAGTTACTCGCTAGATCACTTGCTTTTGTTTGAATGTGTGCTTGTGATGTGGGTTTTGAAAGTATTTTGAAAATGTGACTTTGTAATGATTCTCGTCTCTATAAGAATGCGTACAAAGTGTTGTTTTGAAAAATGGTTCAAAGAGGTGTTTGTGGGACGTGTTTTTTTTAAAGTGATTTTGAAAACGGTTTCCTTTGTAATGGCTCTCGTTTCTATAAGAACGCGTACAAAGTGTTTTTCTTTTGAAAATATTTCAAATGAAAGTGTGGGTGTATAAAATGTTTTTGTTGTGAGCAAGCGAGCAACTAGGAGTGAATCTACCTACTCAAAAGGTCTTATATGTTCTTTTCCTCCTCCTTTAGACGTTTCTATCTTACTATTGTTTTGGTAAGAAGCCCCATCATTGGATGTGAAGGGACGGATGTTGGGAAGTTTGTATAGTCATAGAAGGCAACCTATGGGACGTTTTAGCAATGTTGTTTAGGGACTAGATCGTTTACCGGAGGCAACATCGAGGGTTATCGAGGGACTACGATCTTTTATCGAGGGACTTTTGCTAAAATGCCCATGCTCAAGGGACATGACTATTTTTCGATAGGCCACAAAGTGGGATTACCCTAAGGGTGCTAGTGTGCAAGTGGATTTGATTGCATGTATTTTAGTCTTGATTAGGATGATATATTTGTTGATTTCATATCTTGCCATACACACCCTAGTTACTAACAATGTATGAAAGTGATAGAAGTGCGGAAAGTAAGGATTCTACGCTATTACAATCATTAGGGGGGTGGGGTGTACAAATTTACGAATGGGGGGTTGCGATAAAATAAATCCTAATTATTTATTAAAACCATATTGAAATAATAATGCAAGAAAGAAAAGGGACCTTGTTAAAAAAAGGTTTTTTGTGTTAATGAATAAAAAAGAGAAATGAATTAGCTTATAAAAAAAGAAAATATTTTTATACCCTTTTTATATTGATGAAAAGAGTTTTAATGTTGAAAGTGATAAAAAGGAAAATAAATGAGATATAGACTCAGCGTGTTGCTACAAGAAAAACAAACGGAATCAGAAGTTCTGGAGTCAGGAGCGCTGTGACTCAGCAGGAAACGTCAGTGGGTATCAGAAGTTTTGAGTTGGTAAACTCTGAGGTCTTGCAAGAAATGTTAGAGGGAAAACACAAAAGTTCTGGGTGGTATTCAGACAGTGGACCACAAGTCAAAAGTTCTATATTACACTAAAATAGTGAGTAAACCCCAGAAATTCAGTGTATTGTCAGCATGTGAAAATTAGAAACTCTGAGTGTGTAAAAACAACAACTGGAAACATCAGAAGTTCAGTATGTTTGACATGTAGGGAGAACTCAGAAGTTCTGCGCTGTGTTAGAACAGTGAGTGAATCATGGAAGTTCTATGTGTTAGAATGGTGAGTGAAAAATAGAAGTTCTATGTGTTAGAATGGTGAGTGAAAAACAGAAGTTTTGTGTTACATTTCAACTCTTTCCTTATATCAATCAACACAACGATAACTTATTCAGTTTTCAGCAAACAACAAATCAGAAGGATAAAAGCATAATAGTTTATAGAAGTTCTGATCCTGATCCTGAGTCTAACCTTAATCAGGAAGTTCTGATCCACAGTCTTTCTACTTACGCAGTGATATGGACAACATCAATACTGTGATATTTACATGTTTAATGATGTTCTGAATGAGAAGATGCAGAGTCAGGGAGACTTACCTTGAGCCTGGAGTGTGTGTTTGGGACTTGAGTTGCTGCCTTCAGATATTTTGGAGTCATCAAGAGCAACGAAAGGGAAAATACCAAGTTCTTTTACTTCAAGGGAAGAACAAGGGTTTTGGTTTTCTGTTTAGGAATTCTGGATTTTTTATGGTGGTATCACATCTTTCTTTTCTCTCTTTTGATAATCCCCTCTCTAAAAGCCAACAGGTTTTTTTTTTTAAATTTTTTTGTTTGCAGTTTTAGGACTCTTGAATTTTTGGCAGGTGTTCAAGGCTTTTCTTTCTCAAATTTTCGACCTCTTTACAGTTGCCAATGGAGTTTTTTTTATAGGCAAAGATTTTCGCATTTTTTAGAGGCAAGTGGCACCAACCTCATATGCTAGGCGCTGACTTGCTCTTGAAGTAAGTTTAAACAAGCATGGTTCAAGGAACAAAGCAGAATGGCTAGTAGGTTTAGCAGCGCCTAAGATGGATTTGTCAGCCAAAAATAAGGAAAAGTAAAAGCAACACATGGGCCTAGCACCCTTTTGCATACAAGTTTACTTTCCCAAGACAGTAGAGGTACACGTGGGGGAAATCCTTTGGATAAAGACTCAAAAGTGGTTGTGAGCATTAAATGAGCATTAAATGATGATGAGATTTACAAATCAGAAATCTTTCCATGTGAAACTCTGCATTATTGCTTAATTCTGGATCAGAAGTTCAGCTTCAGCGTAATTCAGAATGAATAACTAACTTCTGATCTTTGTATCTCATTGCTCCAACATGTTCTGAAGGAGCTCTCAGACTTTCTAGGAAGCTTGCAGCATGCTTCTTAACCTTCTTTGAATTACCGTGGCAAACTCTGACTAAACCTTTGTGAAAACTTGCCCAGAAGTTCTGACCAAACTCTATCTTGAAAGTGTCCAGAATTTGCTGAGTGTTTCAGTTTCAAGGACGTGTCTTTAAGAAGTTATAATTGGAAATCCCAGCATTTCTAGGAGAAGTTTTGTTCTGCAATGTTTTAGATCTCATTGAAATCTATAACTATTGAATCAGAAGTTCTTCCTGAATCAGCTTGCATCATGGTGAAAATCTGACTAGAAGTTCTGAGCTTGTCCCATTTCTTAAACACAGAAAAATTCTAAGTATTTAGAAATTTGACTTTTCCAAAGTAACTTTTGACTTTTGAATTTCTAGATGAAACAAACTCCATAATTTAACATGTCTTGCTGAAATATGAATCTTGAAACTTGATTTTGATCCAAAAGTCAAAGCTTGACTTTTCAGTGTGCAAATGACCATTTTGCTCTTGTGGATGATTTTCTTGGAAAATTTGTAATTCAAAGCTTGAAATTGGACGGGAACAAACCTAAGGGTTCAGAGTGGTCCTTTGAGAAATGAGAGGGTAAATTTTGCGGTACAACAATTGCCCCTGTTCAATCTTCTTAAGCCTGAGGATGTAGATTGGCTGGTCAGCCTTTCGTGATCTGAAGGTGGAAGATGATTAGACATTAGAGTGCCCAGAAATTTGCACTCGGTGATGTGATGACTAAGGGTATAGGGAATGGGCTTAAAGATTCCATTTGGAAAGCGACGAGGAATCATCGGAGATGGGCTTAAAGATGCCATCCGGAAAAATTGGTTGCATAAGAGATTCCTTGGCGAGAATTCCTGTACCTGCCGTTGAGGGGGACTTTGCCAGGGAATGTTGATTTATGCACTGGGAAGTAAAGTCTAGGAGCTTTGGTTGTAAATTACTCTACTGGGAATTAAATCTTGATTGAAGAGATGAAAGTAGAATGTACACCTGGTCAGGGTCTAAGTTGTACAGCGACTTACTGGGGAAATATGGAATCAACCGTATCTGGTCGTGTCCAGGCCTCACAGTGTTGTAAAATGTTGTCTGGAGACAAGGGAGAAGGAACCTGGATAGTAGGGTTACTTCGAGATGAAAGCCTGAATAGTAGGGCTTGTGGGAAGAAACCTGGGTAGTAGGGTTACTTCGAAATGAAAGCCTGGGTAGTAGGGCTTGTGGGAAGAAACCTGGGTAGTAGGGTTACTTAGAAATGAAAGCTTGGGTAGTAGGGCTTGTAGGAAGAAACCTGGGTAGTAGGGTTACTTCGAATTGAAAGCCTGGATAGTAGGTGGCTTGTGGGAAGAAACCTGGGTAGTAGGGTTACTTCGAAATGAAAGCCTGGATAGTAGGGCTTGTGGGAAGAAACCTGGGTAGTAGGGTTACTTCGAAATGAAAGCCTGGGTAGTAGGGCTTGTGGGAAGAAAACTGCGTAGTAGGGTTACTTCGAAATGAAAGCCTGGGTAGTAGGGCTTGTGGGAAGAAACTTGGGTAGTAGGGTTACTTCGAAATGAAAGCCTGGATAGTAGGGCTTGGTTGGTTTCGGGAACTGATTTTCCCTTGATTGCTTGCAGATATGACATGTATAATTGCTGGAATTGTTGGTGATAACTATCTTTCCTAAAAAGATAACAGGGTTAGTCAAATGCGATGCATGAAATGCATTGTGAGATGATGTTCTCAAAATAAAAGAGATTATGCTGTATGTGATATGTATGCGCATGTCATGATGTATGTATATGAAATGCTGTTGGGAAGTGTCCGAGCCTGGGAAAATAAATCCCTGGCTGCTGCTTGAAAGTATAGCATTCCTGATTGTTGTAGAGAATCGTGGTTTTTCTACTTCTGCTGGGGATGACGAATGGAAGTGATTGTGCTGGACATTTTCTCCTTGTTCACGGATATTCTGCCGGGGAGAGACTCTTCTTGAGAATAACTCTGCAGGGAAATGACTTTGTTGGAGGATGGACTTCCATAACTGAAGGGATAAGCTCTATCGGGGATTGAGCTTCTGAATCCAGAGAAATAAACTCTGCTTGGGGAGTTCGAAAATCATGGTGGTCCATTCGTGATTATCAAATCTGGCCGGGGAACATAGGTGTCAGATTTCTGGACGACCCTGACTAGGGGGATTATTTCCTGTTCTGAGAGAACTAATATCAGGGCTTTGATTACTTTTACTCTGTGGGGAATACAAATGTTACAAGGTCACATGTATTGATGACTATGCTCCAAAGTTGTCTCTTCCCTGGTACCTGCTGGACAGGGTAACTGTCGGGTTTGACAAATTAGTTGTTGTCTGTGTTTCTTAAGTTATGAGCAATTGTCTTTCTTTTTCCTATACAAATATTTGTGAATAACAATCATATTCAAGTGCATATGTCAAGAATGAATCATTGGACGTTCTTGCAACAACAAAACAGAAAAAGAAAAACAAATAGTTTTTGTAAAGATGACTTGTATTAATTTTTGAAGTTGAACAAGTGTTTTTGTACAAGGAAGCTGACACTCTAGTAAGAGAACGCCGCCGCAAAAACGAAAGATATACAGTATTATGTACAACAAACTGAAAACAGCTATGTGTAACAATCCCATTGGGTTTCAAATCTGCTATTGCCACTATTCCTTCGAGCATCTCCTCACTTTGCTGCTTGACCGAAGCTGATTAGATTGATTGATGCCGTTTGAGTTTGATAGTTGATACTGAGGTCAGATCGCAAGGTGATCCAATGGGACATAGTGATACGCTTTCCATCCCTAAATTTTGCCTAGATTTCCCTTTCGGGTTTTCAATCCACCGGAGGACCCTTTTTTGCCCAAGTCGCCTTTTCAGGTTTTCGACTTGCCGGGTGTACAAATTTTTTTCATTTTCATCCCTTATTTTTGCCCGAACCCTTTTGGTTTGCCGGGAAGCCCTTTTTTTGCCTAGGCCAGTCAACCTAGCGGGTCTTTTATCATGCGTAGTATCTTTTCACTATGTTTGCATTGACAGGGTGAGGGAGGTCGTCACCGTCCATGGTGGTTAGAATCATGGCTCCACCCGAGAAAATGTTTTTAACCGCAAATGGACCTTCGTAAGTGGGGGTCCATTTTCCCCTGGGATCACCTTGCGGCAGTATTATGCATTTGATTACTAGATACCCAACTTGATATTCTTGACGCCTGACTTTCTTGTTAAAAGCCTTGATCATTCGCTTTTGATACGTCTGACCATAGCAGATAGTAGTAAGTCTCTTTTCATTGATCAAATTCAGTTGATCAAGTCGAGTCTGGACCCGGTTGTCTTTGTTTAAACCTGCATCTTTCATAATCCTTAAAGAAGGGATTTGGACCTCAATGGGTAGGACTGCCTCTATGCCATATACCAGAGAGTAAGGTGTTGCCCCTGTTGATGTCCGTGCTGAGGTACGCTACCCATGAAGAGCGAATGGTAGCATCTCATGCCAGTCTTTGTATGTCACCATCATCTTCTGTATAATCTTCTTGATGTTCTTGTTAGCCGCTTCAACAGTGCCATTCATCTTCGGCCGGTAGGGAGAAGACTTGTGATGCTGTATCTTGAACTGTTTACAGAGCTCTATGATCATTGTGTTGTTGAGATTCGTACCGTTGTCAGTGATGATTCTCTCTGGTACACCATACCGACAAATCAGATTGTGTCGGATAAACCGTGCCACGACGTTCTTGGTCACAGTAGCAAAAGAGGCGGCCTCAACCCACTTTGTAAAGTAATCAATGGCTACTAATATTAAATGATGCCCGTTGGATGCAGTAGGTATGATCTCGCCGATCATGTCGATGCCCCACATCGTAAAGGGCCAAGGAGATGTCAGAATGTTCAGAGGAACCGGAGGTACGTGCACCTTATCAGTATAGATTTGGCATTTATGACAAGTTCGAGAGTGCTGATAACAATCGGATTCCATGGTGGACCAGTAGTATCTTGCCCGCAGGATCTTCTTAGCCATGGTATGTCCACTAGAATGGGTTTCGAAGGTGCCTTCATGTAGATCTGTCATGATCCTCTCTACTTCGCTCTTGTCTACAAACCGTAATAGTGTGGAGTCATGGTTGCGTTTATAGAGGATTTCATTACTAAGGAAGAACTTTGCAGCGAACCTTCTCAGAAACTTTTTATCATTGACAGATGCCCCTTCAGGATACTCTTAAGCCTCGAGATACCTTTTGACTTCGTGAAACCAAGGTTTTTCTGCTACCTCTTCAGTATCTATCTCGCAGTGGTGATCCAGGGAGCTTCGTTGTCCCACCGGATTTTGAACATAGAAGACATGGTGGCTAGCGCGTCCGCTAATTGATTCTCCTATTGTGGGAAATGTTCAAAGGTTATTTCCTCAAAGTGTGGGAGCAATGTCAGTACGTGCTCTTTGTAAGGAATGAGATTCGGGTGCTTTGTATCCCACTCGCCTTTGATCTGACTTTACACCAGGGCGGAATCCCCGAATACACTTAAGAACTTAATCCTCAGGTCAATAGCAGGTTGAAGACCCATGATGCAGGCTTCATACTCCACCATATTATTAGTTCAGTTGAAACACAGCCGGGCAGTGAAAGGAGTATGACAGCCCCCAGGAGATATGATCACGACGCCAATGCCATTACTGAGTGCATTTGAGGCTCCATCGAAATACATAGACCATCGGGATCCTTCCACGGGTCCTTCGTTCGGTCCAGGTTCTTTGTAGTCAGTCACCAGCATAAAATTCTCATCCGGGAACTCAAAATTCATGGACTGGTAGTCATCCACGGCCTGATGAGCCAAATGATTAGCCAAAACACTCCCCTTTATTGCTTTTTGGGTTGTATATTGTATGTTGTATTCAGTTAAGATCATTTGCCATCTTGCTATCCTTCCGGAGAGAGAGGGCTTCTTGAAAATGTACTTGATCGGATCCATCTTTGATATCAACAAGGTAGTGTGGGTCAGTATATACTGTCTCAGTCGGCGAGCTGCCCATGCCAAAGCGCATCAATTTTCTCGAGCAGTGAGTATCGTGTCTCATAGTCGGTAAACTTTTTGCTAAGGTAATAAATGGCGTGCTCTTTTCGACCAGACTCGTCATGCTGCCCCAGCACACACCCCATTGAATTATCTAGCACTGTCAGGTACAATATCAAAGGTCTTCCTTCAACTGGAGGCATCAGAATTGGTGGTTCTTGAAGGTATTCCTTGATTCTTTCGAAAGCGGTCTGGCATTCGTCATTCCACTTTACCACTTGATCTTTCTTCAGAAGCTTGAAGATTGGCTAACAAGTAGCAGTCAGATGTGAAATGAACCTGGCGATATAATTCAAGCGTCCCATGAAACCTCTAACTTCCTTCTCCATACAGGGAGCTGGCATTTCTTGTATAGCCTTTACCTTTATGGGGTCTACGTGAATACCTTTGTCTCTGACGATGAAACCCAGAAGTTTACCAGACCTTACCTCAAAGGTGCACTTGTTCGGATTCAACCTCAACTTGTATATTTTCAACCTGTCGAACAACTTTTGGAGACGATCAAGGTGCTCTTCCTCAGTCTGAGACCTGGCTATCATGTCATCCACATAAACTTCGATCTCATGATGAATCATATCATGGAACAAAGCGACAATGGCATGCTGATAAGTTGCCCCAGCATTCTTCAACCCAAAAGGCATCACTTTGTAACAGAAGGTGCCCCACTGTGTAACAAAAGTTGTCTTCTCCATGTCTTTAGGAGCCATCTTGATCTGGTTGTAACCAGAGAAACCATCCATGAAGGTGAAGATCTTGTGCTGTGCGGTGTTATCAACCAGAACATCAATGTGGGGGAGCGGGAAGTCATCCTTGGGGCTTGCCCTGTTCAGATTTCTGTAATCCACACACATCCTTACCTTGCCATCCTTTTTAGGTACCGGAACGAGGTTAGCAACCCATTGTGGATAAGAGGTGACAACTAAGAACCCTGCGTTGAACTGCTTCATGACCTCTGCCTTGATGTTCTCTGACATTTCAGGGTGCATACTGCGGACCTTCTATTTAACCGGAGGACAGTCTTCTTTAGTTGGCAGATGGTGTACCACGATGTCAGTGTCTAAACCAGGCATGTCTTCATAGGACTAGGTGAAGATTCCAACATAGTCTCACAACATCCATATTAGTTGCTGTTTGATCTTAGTCTCTAGATTCGCGCCGATCTTGACTTCTTTTCTGTCCATTTATGAGCCCAAGTTTATTGTCTCAACTGGCTCTTCATGAGGCTGTATAGCCATCTCTTCCTGTTGTAGCAGCCTAGCAAGTTCTCCGGGTACCTCACAATCATCCTCACCTTCGTCCTCAGCTTGGTTGATCGGATTTCTGAAGTCATAACTGGAAATAGCAGCATTGTTATCAATGGGATCCAGGGTGGATAGGGATCTGCAGTTTGATATGTGAGTATGTGTAAGAGCATAGCTGTATTGATAAAGTAAAGACAAAAGAAAAAACAGAGAGTGCAAAATTTTTATGAAAATAACGTCCAATGCTTCATTGATGATATATGAGATGACATATAATAACCCTCACAGATAGAATCATAGTGCCTTGGGTAAAACACAAGGCCAAAATGATCAAATTGTTCATTACAAACTTATAAAATAAGTAAGACAATTACTGCAGAACAAAAGAAACTGGTATGAAATCTCTGGTCGTCCAATTACTCAGTCCACCATTGGTAGTCGGGTAAATCCAGCTGTCAAAATCAAAGTCTTCCTCACTGTCTTCAATAGCATTGACCCCTCGATTTCTAATGCATAGGGGAGGTCCTCCAACTCGAGTGCGCCGAACAGGCCTCTAAGCCTATGAGGTAAAGCCCAAGCCAAATTTATCAGTTTTGTGAATAAACTCAGGAAGTTGTCCCCACTTGGTACTCCTACCTTCTTCAACTACTGCTTTAGCGTCTTTAAGAGAAGCCATCTGTAGAGGAGGTTTGGTGTTGGTAGTGGTCTCAATTGACACCAAAATATGGGGAAACTCTTCAAAGTTTTGACAAGGAGTCTCTATAAATTCTCCATCCATTTCTACATACCTAAAGGAGTTCAAGTGGCTCACCATATACTCCTCTTCGCCATGCACAATGACTATCTTCCCCTTTACCGGATACTTCAACATTTGGTGTAGTGTGGAAGTAACTTCCCCAGCCTCATGGATCCAAGGACGACCCAACAAACAAGAATACGACGGCCTGATGTCCATCATATAGAAAGTGGACTTGAAAGTATGAGAGCCTACCTTTACAGGGAGGTCCACTTTCCCATGCACCATTCTTTTCGACCCGTCAAAAGCCCTTACCACAATGTTTCTAGGCTTTAAAGTCAAAACCTCGCAATCCAAACGGTCCAACGCCTTCTTGGGCAGAACATTCAGTGAAGACCCAGTATTCACCAGTACATGAGCCATGGTAGTGCCACTGCATTCGATTGAGACATGCAGAGCATCATTGTGTTTCCTTCCCTTCGGTGTCAAGTCTGCATCTGAAAAACCCAACCCGTTGTCAGCAGTCAGGCTAGCCATGCAATCTTTAAATTGATCAGCTGAAGTCTCTTGCGGTACATGCGCAATTTTGAGGAATGCAATCAAAGCCTTCGCATGGGCCTCAGAGCATAACAACATGGATAACATGGGTATCTTTGAGGGGGTCTGCCCCAACTGCTCGACCATATTGTAGTCACTCTTTTTGATTATTTTTAAAATTTCCTCTATCTCTTGCTTAGAGGTTTCCACAACAACCTTTCTAGGTGCCTCCGTCCGGACAGGTTCACCCGCAACTTCTTTTCCTCGAGTCCCAGATGACTTATCGGCAGGGGTAACAGTTAGAGTAAGAACAGGAATAGTGTCTGAAGTACTAGCGGGAGTAGAAGATGAAATAACGATAGGATTAGTGAAAATCTTTGGGGAGATCTCAGGAGAGAAAACCCTTCCACTTCTAGTAATCTTGTTGGTCCCGACAATGTTACCGACATCAGGATCAGCTTCTTCGGTCTTCAATTTTTGTTTAACGCCATGATAGTAAACATCGGCGCCATAATGCTAGGGGACAACTTTGTCCGAGACATACGAGACAGGACCAAGACATGTGATTATCAACGGAGCGATTCTTAGAGCAGATGTAATCCTAACAGGGCTTCTCGAGGAGACTTTGTAAGGATTGGCAGAAATGGTTATAATAGCAATATCATCATATGGAACAGTTGGAATTAAAGTCTTTTCAAACAAAATTTCTCTGTTTTCCATCAGGCATTGGACACCTGACCTCAACAAATGGCAATCGGAAGGTAGAAAAGAACACATGTGGCAACCTTCACCATAACCCGGAAATAAACCGGCCAACAACAAATTCTTCTTAACAGTCACAAGAGGAGTAGAAACTTCGTCCACTGAGGTTACAAACAGATCGGTGTCAACGGCGTTAACTCCATGGTTGTGTTTAGGCATGGGAGCAATTATGACATTGGGCTTTTCCAGGGCGTTGAACTCAATCTCCTTGGCTTCAATCTAATCTTGCACTTTGTTTCTTAGAGCCCATCAATCATTTGTATCATGACCAGGAATCTCAGAATGATAGGCCCATCGAGCGTTCAGATTGTATCGAGAAGAAGAGGTATTAGGATTCTTGGGAGCCTCCTTCAAGGTCGCCAAATTGGATCTCAACAGATGGGGTAGAACCTCTGTCAATGTCATATTAATCAAGTGAACTGCCTTTATGGGGCAACTGTCGGTCTTGGTATCATCACAACACCTACTGTTGAATGGTAGTTAGTTCGGCTTTGACCTCTTGGGTTATAAATGGAGTTGACCTCCTTCTTAGAAGTGAAAGGCTTATTTGCTGAACTTGACGAGGTATCTTTATGTATTTTACCACTC
The DNA here is from genome assembly GCA_948472305.1 of Vicia faba. NCBI lineage: Eukaryota > Viridiplantae > Streptophyta > Magnoliopsida > Fabales > Fabaceae > Vicia > Vicia faba. The sequence continues at coordinate 162,466 of CATIWC010001853.1, forward strand.
CGAATCCCAACTCCTACCCTCTCTCTAGTTAAAATCAGCTCAGTAAAACCAGCCGATGAGCTACCAATCAAATGGTTGAAGAATGGACCAGACAGCATCCCAAGAAACATGTCAACCAACTCCCGGTCAGATAATGGGGGTTGAACTCTCCCATCCAAGTCTCTCCACTTCTGTGCGTAGTCCTTAAAGCCTTCACCTGCACCCATGGACATACTCTGGAGTTGAGTACGAGTAGGGGCCAAGTCGGCATTGTATTGATACTGTTTGTAAAAAGCAGCAACCAAATCTTCCCAGTTTTGGACATTGTTTCCCTCCAATTAGTAGAACCATTTGAGCTGAGTCCCTGACAGGCTGTCTTGAAAGAAATGAACCCATAAGTTTCTATCAGCGGCGTGGGGTTGGATCTTCCTTATATAGGAACGAAGATGGAGTTTTGGGCAAGACACCCCATCATACTTTGCGAAGACTGGAGCCTTAAATTTTCGTGGGATGACCACCCCGGACACCAAACCCAGTTCTTCAAAATCCAGCCCTGGTCTTCTCTGGATTTCCATAGCACTTAACCGATCCTCTAATTGTTTGTACCTATCCTCAGTGGGAGGATATTGCTCATCATTGTAGTCGGTATCATTGTCAGAGACTTCAGGACTGGGGTCCTCTTCCCTTGTCTGTCTCTCTTGATTTCCCCCTTCTTTAGATGAGGAAATCACATCAACTGATTGCTTTAGTGCCCCCCCAAATCTTCTGCCCATATTGAGGGTAACGACACACTTCTTCTTCTTCTTCTTCTCTTTCTCTTTCAGGATGAGGGCCTTCAGATCCTCCTGCCCTTTTGCCAGAGTTATGAACATCTATTGAAATTGGGCATTTTGTGCCTGAAGATCTTTGATGCTTTGTTCAGAAGACATATCTGCTGAAATAAACAGCGGAGGAGATGAGAAACTTGTAATAGTACCTGCTTATGCAATGTCATGGATGGTATGCGTATGCAATGATTTCAAGGATTCTTAAAAGCTCAAGTTTAATTAAACAAAAAGGAAACACACGTTAATTTCATTAATGAGTTTGAATTGTTACAAAAAAATGCCTTTTAGGCTTACAGTTTAAACAAAACAAAACTCAAAGCAAAAAGAAACTACGTTTCCCAGGAGCGCATCCTCTTTGGTGCAATGTAGGAGTTTATGTTCCTTTCTTCATGGAGTAGCCTAGTAAGCTCCAGGACCTTCTTCTCGCTGGCATAAAACTGAGCTTCAAACGTGTCCCACTCCTCTTTAAGTTGAACCCAGGATTTCTGCAACTCCTCGTGATCGGTTGGCATGTCAGGATGAAGAACAAGATAAGAAATGTCTCTTTCAGCAACTAGTTCCACAATCATTAGTAGGATAGCAAGGTAAGGCATCAAAAGGCTTTGAGCACGGGCTTGCACCCATTTTAGATAAGGCTCAAGAGGGATGGAATTCTTGTGCCCCAGCGTCTTGCTTTCAATTCTATGTACCATGCCCCAAGCTTTTATGAACCTTTTGCGGTAACCCTGAGCATTATTGTCATAGTTGAAGGAAATTCCTTGGATAAGTGTATCATGAGGAACATCTCTCCTTGCATAACCAAAATGACGCAAGGCCAAACAAGGGTTGTAAGTGATTCCCCCCCTAATGCCTAAGAGAGGGACATTATGGAATTCACCACAGTGATCGATAATGGTGATATCCTTCGAGAACTGTGAACACCAATGAATGTCTGAATGCTTAAGGGACATTAGCCTACGAGACCATTTCAGACCCTACTCGTTCTTCAAAACAGACCTGGGTAGGTGCGACATAAACCACCTATCCAAAAGAGGAGTGCAACATAGGAGGGTCCCTATTCTCTTTAGAGTGAGAGTATGCAAAGAGTGCAGAATATCCCCGAGTAATGTAGGTACTGGATTATGAGACAGGAAAACCTTGATAGTGCTCACATCTACGAGTTGATCAACATTAGGGAAAAGTACCGTCCCATAAATGAGAAGTGCCAGCACCTCTTCGAAAGCTTGTAAATCTAAGGTATCCCAAAAATGGTAAGCCTTTTCGAACATAAACTTAACCAAAATCCCTACGACGCTCCCTCTAGTCTCCCAATTTACCACTATGTCAAACCGTTGTAAAGACAGAGCTCTAGCAATTTCTTCAGGCTTTGGATGTTCTTCAGTACCGTTGAACTGTAGCTGGTCCAGAATAGGTACCCCCAACAGCTGAGAAAATTCTTCCATAGTAGGTACTAGCTGGTAATCCGGGAAGGTGAAACAATGGTGCACAAGATCAAAGAACTGGAACAAAACTTTTAATAATTCTTCATCAAGTTTGGCAGTGACCAAGTTGAGCAATTGACCATGCTTTTTAGTGAAATGAGAGCTTTCAAGAACCCTTAATGCCAGATCCTTCAGTTGGAGGGACACTTTCACAAGGTTGATCTGTATAGTGTTCCTATGGAGAATGACATGTCCTACAAACAAAGCAAAGATGAGCCCTATAAACCCTTAAAATGGTTAGTCAATGATATGCCATGTTTATGATGTTTATGATGTCCTGATAAATCACAAGTATAGCAAACACAGACAAATCACACCAAGTCCTTAAGTTTAAGGCCTGCTTGAGTTTTAAGGTCATACCCTCTTGAAGTTGGATTGTGTTGTACCCTAAAATTTTCCCTCTCATTTTATTCATTACACGTCCATTGAGATCTTCAATTTGCTCAAGATTGTCCAAGAGTTGACCAGACAAACTCTCTCTTAAGGAAATATACCTCAAACTAGGGTTTCTATTTTCATCAAGATGGGTGAGCCACAAAAGCCCCAAATTCTATCCATGGTCTTAATATGTTCTCAAGACCCTACATGTCAAGTTTCATGCCTTGCACAAGAAGTTTGCTCAGTCAACTGCTCAGAGGCTGGAGAATCGACTGTACTAGGTCAAAAGTCAACTGTGACCCACACACAGTCAAACTTCAAGATTTTTGGTTAACATCCACATTTTGAATTGAATTTCATCATTTGATCAAGGGTTGATCATGATTCCTCAAGGAATGCTCCGAATTCATCAAAACCCAAAAGTTGCTAAATTAGGGTTTTGCAGGAAAAGTCAACCCAACTTTGACCAAGCATAACTTCTTCACACTTTATAAGAAATTTTACATCCAAAGCTCATTATGAAGAGGATAAAATTCCCTACAACTCATTTTCATCTCACAAGTTCAAAATATGCACCCAAAAAAAGATATGAATTTCTACATTATAGGTCCTTGTGAAAAGTCAACAAAAACACCTTTTGGGTCAAAGCTTCATACATAAACATGGAAGACCCAATTGAGATGAAACCAAAAGGGTTGCTTAGGGGACATCCTAATATTTCTAAAAAGTCCAAGAACACATCTCTAGGGTCAAAATGAAGAGCGTTGTGCATTGTCAAATTTGGCAATTTTTGGAAAATTGTCAAAAGTCAACATTGATCAAATTTGCATTTTTTCCAAAGGGGCCCATGTTTTCTTGCTTGAAACATGTTTCTAATAGGACCCACGACCCCTGAGCTCATTCACCTCTTATTTTATTATTTTTATCATTTATTTTTATTTTTTATTCATTTAAATCAAAATAAATCAAATTAAATGGTAAAATAATGAAAACAAATCAAATCTTGAGATTTTTGTGCACATTTGGAATCCATCTACAACTAGCATGATTATCAATTCGTGCAAGGCTCATTAGGGTTGAAAAAGATTGGATTGAAGCTTGTTTTAGAAAGATATCATACATGAAGAAAATCAAATCCAATTTTCATAATTCTCAAAGATATGATACAATTTTGTTGACCTAATTCAGTCTACTATAAGTGCATATAAATTGTAGATAAAAAACACAAGGGTTGGAGGCGTAAAACAGTAAGAAGAAAACTCAAAAATTTGGACAAAGGTGTGAGATCAAAATTCATCTTAGAGCCATCCTCAAGGAGTTTCAAGGCTATCTATACGTTCTTGGACATCTCAGGAAGCTTCTCCATTCATTTGCAAGCCTCGACGCATCAAGAATCATCACATTACAGTATCACTGTTTGCACTAAGAACTCAAATTCGATTTCTATGATTTACGCATTATAAATGTATTTTACCCATATATTTGTGTTCATTATCATGTTTGCAATGTTTCTAGATAGTTTGATTTAAGTTACAGTGCAGGAACAAGCTTTTGCCATTGCTAGGGTTTCGTGCTCCAATTTGGGGTTTTGTGATTTAAGCAAAATTAGGCCTAATGATGGATACCATGGTGGTCAGGGCTTCACACCCAGTTGATCCATGGTATCCATTAGAATTTATATTGCGTGTATGTGATTTTTTGAATGTAACAGGGTTATACCTACAAACAAATGTCTGTAGGTAAAAGTTATAGGCCTAAGGCGACAGAGAATGGGAAGAAGAGAATGCGTGTCAGCCAACCATTCTCCCGTTTGAATTTCGCGCGTTTAGAATCAGCTTCTTTTATTTTCCATATATTATGTTTTGTTTTTATTATGTTAACAAGTTAACAATGCAGCTCAGTTGGCAAAACATCGTTGGTAGGGAGTACAAGGACCTGGGTTTGATCCCAGGTCCCAACAAAATGCATTTTCTTGTTTTACCTTTGCAGATCCAATATAATACTCCCTCACACGCCTTCCATACACCCTCAACGCCTGTCCACTAGATGCCCAGCTAGCCAGATCTAACGTCTCTCCCCTGAAGGCCCATGGTGCTCCTCAAGTCAACAATTGCACCTAATCCAATATGGTTGACTGGGCTTGATGCTTATTGGGCGAAAATTCATATTTTTACACCCCCTTCAGCTAACAACACAGGCCCATTTGGTTATTTCTTTCATTATTTTCTTTAATTTCTATTTCTTTATTTCTTTTCCTTTTTTTAATTAATACAAAAAAATCATTTTCATTAAATTAACAAATCAAAAATCAAAAAAAGATTTATTTTCTTAATAAATATTTTTTAAATTAATTAGTTTAATTAATTTAGGGCAACTTTAATTTCTTTCATAATTTAAAAATAATTAGACTTAGGATTTTATTTGTACATAATTTAATTAATTTTTGTCAAAAATACACAAAAATTATTTTTCTCATAAAATACTTTTTTAATTTAATTACTAAATTAGGTTAATTAAATTCTTTCATAATTAAAATTAATTTGAAATTAGATTTAATTAATTTGTAATTTAATTGTTTTCTCAAATGAAAATCCACAAAAATTTCTTTCTCTCAATTAGGGTTTTAAGTTACTAATTACCGTCCCCGCATTAAATTTTCCGCGCGCTTGTTAATTATTTTTCCATTATTTTGTAACTGCTTATTGGTTTGTAATAGTTAACCTAGGGTTTTTATTTACTGTTTAAATCCCCTATTTTTGGTTATGTAATTAATCCCCGAATCCTTGTAATAGCTAGGTATGGCTAATAGGATTGTATGACAAGAATGTTTGGAAAATTAAAACGGTAGATCACCTAATGTGCAAAGATTAAATAACTGAAACAAATCATATGCACATATTCACTCCTAGGGTTTACCTCACTTTGGTTGCCTTCGGTAAAAAATCATTAAGCATAAGAGGTTTTAGTGGTTGCCCTCCAGTCTAAAAAGATCAAATCGTCCCATTCGAATGTTTCCTCAGAAATATTGCCTCGGAAAGATCTTAAGACTCTAGGCTTACTAGTAAAGTTTTCTAACTATTGCTTTAGTGATTGTACTCGCCCCTTTCGAATGTCCTTTACAACTCCAACGACGATTCTACCTACTCCTTAATAGTAGGATAGCGTTGTCTAAAGTAAATAGAGCGAACAATCTTTTTTCGACTAGGTAGAATCTTAAGTACTTGCTCAATTTTCACACAAACACCTTTCAAAACAAATTTTCAAAACAAACTTCGTCACATCCTTGAGGGCTGATACAAGGGTTATCACGACGTAAAACATTTTCAAGACAAACACACACAAGCAATTTGAAAAATGAGCAAGTACCTAAGAGCCCGTAGATAACTACAGATAGAAAGGATGCTAACACCTTCCCTTTCTATAATCTACCCCCCGTACTCAGAATATCTCGAAAAAAGGTTTTTTCTGTTCTTTTTCCTTTTCCATGATTGAATGAAATAAAAGTCGATGGAGACTCTTGCTTACAGCGACATTTTGCGAACAAAAAACGCAAAACGCAAAATGCAAACCAGTATTAAACAGTCAGTTTTGCCACCGTATCACAGAACTGGCGACTCAGCTGGGGATATAATAAGTGGGGTATACCTTAGGATCTAAGTTATTAAATTGCTTCTCTTGATTGTCTTGATTGCTTTACTTTTGAGGGTTTTGTTTGGGGTTACTATAGATCCTACACCCGGATCTGGGGGCACTCATTAGGTAATCAACAATAGATCGTGGAGACTGTACGGCATAGACCGATATGGTTTAAGCGATGGCTGTATTGGTGTGGCACTTTGGTTGGTACCGGTATCCTTCATGGGGAAACGAGGAGAATACGGGGCCGTCGCATGGTGCCGTGAAGCACTAACGGACCTTAGAACCTTAGTTGAACAAATTGGCCATTAGAAAGTAGTGAGATAGCCAGCCTCGGTTTAGAGCTGAGAACTGGTTGATACTCGATGCTACACTCATTGAGACCAGACTTTCGGGATTTTGGCTGCAAGAAAAGATTGAGAGCTGAAATAATGCCCGATAAAGGACGGTCAGTGATATTGAGAATCTCTAGAACCTGGTTACTTTTTAGGAAAGGTTTGAACCAACTAAACTTCAAGAGGGTACTACCTTTAACCTCATGCAAGCCTTAAACCTAAGGGCTTGGTGTGATTTGATTGTGTTTGATATACCTGTGTTTGCTATACCTGTGGTTTATCATGATATCATGCATCATAACATGGCATCCATGCTTATTGCACTAACCATTTCAAAGACCAAGGGAATTTATCTTTGTTCATTTTTGCAGATTATGGCCTCCGTTAATAGAAATACCATCTGAATCATCTTTGTGAAGATACCTTCCCAACTCAAAGAGCTAGCGTCAAGGGTTTCTAAAACTTCTACGTTCACTAAGAGACATGGTCAACTTCTCAACCTGATTACTTCAAACTTTGATGAAAAGACGATGAGTGTACTCTTTCAGTTCTTTGATCCCAAGCACCACTGCTTCACCTTTCTAGACTATCAGTTGGTGCCTACCTTGGAAGAATTCTCTCAGCTATTAGATATACCTATTCTTGAACAGGTACCCTTCACAGGTCTAAAAGAAGTTCCTAAGCCAGAATTCATTGCCTCAACTTTGCACCTGAAATGGGCCGACGTGGTATCCAACTGGGAAACTAGAAGCGGAGTCAAGGGTTTTCTAGATAAGTTTCTGATAGACAAAGCCCATCGGTTTTGGGATAATATGGATTTTCAGGCTTTTCAGGAGGTCTTGGCTCTTCTTATCTATGGTTTAGTTATCTTTCCTAATCCGGACTCATTCATAGATGTGAACTCTATTAAGATCTTTCTCTCTCGCAACCCGGTGCCTATTTTGCTCGGAGATATTTTTCACACTCTCCATACTCGTACCATGAGGAGAAGAGGGAATCTTGTGTGCTGCATGCCATTGCTGTCAAGGTAGTTTATTTCTCACCTCCATAAGTCCATACTGAAGAATGAAGAAGGTCTGGTTTGGTCACAAAGGATAATGTCACTCGCTCATACGGATATTCTTTAGTGTTCTCGATCTATGGAAAACATTGCTATCATTGACCGCTGTGAGGAGTACCCTAATTTCCCACTGCTTGGTATCAGAGGGGGTATAACCTACAATCCTTATTTATCTCTGCGACAATTTGGTCACGCTCGAAGGGATGGTCTCCATGTGTTACTAATCAAAGGCATTGTGTTCAACTATGAGGAGGATATTCAAGAGTATCGCCGAAGGTTCATACGAGCTTGGGGCATGGTAAACAAATTGAGCGTCAGGGCTTTGGGGGCCAAAGACTTCATTCCAATGGAACCTTATCTATAATGGGTACGAGCTCTTTCTCAGCAGCTTATGATGCCCTATGTGGCTGTTTTGCCATTGATTGTGGAACCCACTACTGAAGAAGGAATTCCTTACACGATTCTCTATCCTTACATGCCCACTGATCTTGGGGAATTACAGAGATCTTGGATTCAGATGATGAAGGAGCGGGATACTTACAGGGATCAGTTCCATGCTCAGGAGAGAAAGGTCTTAAAGCTCACAAAGCAACTGCGTGAAGATAAAGGACTGAATGATTATCTCGGCGCAAAGAGGAAGCATCCATGGGATTTTTGATGTCTGTTATAGTTTTATATTTGTTTTTTAATTGTAACGCCTAAAAGGCATTTGAACTTCAAATTCAGCTAGTAAAGTTTTTGCTTATTTTGGTTTGCAAATTTAAATTTCCCGAAGTCTTTGAAATCATTTCATGTGCATCCCATTATCATACACATCATTACAGGTACAATTACAGGTTTCTCATCTCCTTCGCTATTTATTTCAGCAGAAATGTATTCCGAACAAAGCATTAAGGACCTGCAGGCACATAACGCCCAATTCCAACAAATGTTCATCAGTCTGGCCAAGGGGCAGGAGGATCTGAAAGCCCTTATTCTGAAAGAGAGGAAGAAAAATAAGAAGGTTGCTGGTATTCTGAACATGGGCCGAAGGTTTGGAGAACATTTGAAGCAACAAGTCGACCTGACCTCTTCATCTAAGGAAGGGGAGAATCACGAAGAAGAGAAAGACCCCAGTCCTGCAGTGTCTGACAATGATACTGATTACAATGATGAGCAATATCCTCCTGTTGAGGATAAATACAAACAGTTGGAAGATCGTCTGAGTGCCATGGAAGTTCAGAGTATACCCAGATTAGATTTTGAAGAATTAGGTTTGGTGTCGGGAATGGTCATACCGCAGAAGTTCAAAGCTCTAGTTTTTGCCAAGTATGATGGGGTGTCCTGCCCAAAGCTCCATCTCCGCTCTTATGTCTGAAAGATCCAACCCCACACCGCTAATAGAAATTTGTGGGTGCATTTCTTTCAAGATAGTCTATCAGGGACTCAACTTGAATGGTTCTACCAGCTGGAGGGAGCCAATGTCCGAAACTGGGAAGATCTGGCTGCTGCTTTCTACAAGCAGTATCAGTACAATGCCAACCTTGCTCCCACTCGTACTCAACACCAGAGTATGTCCATGGGTGCAAGTGAAGGTTTTAAAGATTATGCACAAAAATGGAGAGACTTGGCAGGGAGAGTTCAACCCCCATTGTCTGATAAGGAGTTGGTTGACATGTTTCTGGGGACGCTATCTGGTCCATTTTTCAATCATTTAATCGGCAGCTCATCAGCTGGTTTCACTGAACTGATCTTAACTGGAGAGAGAGTAGAAGATGGGATTCGAAGCGGAAAAATACAGAAGGATGCCTCGTCAAGTTCAGTAAAGAAGCCTTTTGCTGGTAAGAAGGAAGCCAGTGCCGTCTATAGCCCGAGGGGTTAGAACAGGGCTGAATAACGTCAGACAGTAAGTGCTGTGATGATACCTAGACCTACAGCTGCTCCACAATGCAACAATCAATAAAGGGTGGAAAGACCACAACAACAGTTTACCCGTATCAACATGACATTGGCTGAAGTACTACCTCACCTGCTGAGATCCAACTTGGCAACCTTGAGAGATGCCCCCAAGAATCCAAATACTACATCTCCTCGATATAATCCAAATGCCCGGTGCGCTTATCATTCTGAAAGTCCTGGCCACGATACAAAAGACTGCTGGGCTCTAAGAAACAAAATACAAGAATTGATTGAAGCCAAGGAGATAGATTTTGATGCTTCGGAGAAGCCAAATGTCATAACTGCTCCCATGTCTAAGCACGAACGTGGATTCAATGCTATTGATACTGATTTGTTTGTTACCTCTGTTGATGAAGTGTCTACTCCTCTCATGATTGTCAAGAAGAATTTGTTGTTGGCCGGTTTATTTCCAGGTTGTGGGGAAGATTGCCCCATGTGTTCGTTTCTACCTTCTGGTTGTCGTTTGCTGAAATTAGGTGTCCAACGCCTGATAGATAGCAAAGAAATTTTGTTTGAGAAAACTATGATTCCTGCTGTTCCAATTGAACACGTTGACATTATAACCATTTCCGCCAATCCTTCCAAGGTTTCCTCGATAAGACCTGTTAGGATTACATCTGCTCCAAGAATTGCTCCGCTGATAATCACTGTTCCTGGTCCTGTCCCGTATGTCTCCGATAAAGTTGTCCCATGGCATTATGGTGCCGATGTGTATTATCATGGCATCAAACAAGATCTGAAAGATGAATAGGCTGATCTTGATATTGATAACATTGTTGGAACCATCAAAATCACCCTAAGTGTAAGGGTATTCTCTCCCGAGATTTCCCCTAAGACTGTTAACAAGCCTATTATCATTACATCTGTTGTTCCTGCTAGTACATCAACTACTGTTCCTATTCTTACTCCAGTCGGCGAATCATCTGATACCTGCGGCAAAGAGGTTTTAGGTGAGTCTTCCCAGACGGAGGCGCCTAAGAAAATTGTCATGGAAGCCTCTAAGCAAGAAATAGAGGAAATTTTGAAAATCATTAAGAAGAGTGACTACAATGTGGTCGAGCAGCTGGGGCAGACCCCATCGAAGATATCCATGTTGTCTTTGCTGTTGTGCTCTGAGGCCCATGCGAAGGCTTTAATCGCATTCCTCAAAACTGCGCATGTGCCACAAGAGACTTCAACTGATCAGTTCAAAGATTGTGTGGGCAGCCTGACTGCTGATAATGGGCTGGGTTTTTCAGATGCAGACTTAACACCAAAGGGAAGGAAGCATAATTATGCACTATATGTCTCGATTGAATGTAGGGGCACCACTATGGATCATGCTCTGGTAGATACTGGGTCTTCACTGAATGTTCTGCCGAGGATGGCATTAGACCGGTTAGGTTGTGAGGGTTTAACTCTAAAGCCTAGTAATATTGTGGTAAGGTATTTCGACGGATCAAAGAGGACGGTGCACGGGGAGGTAGACATCCCTGTCAAAGTGGGTTCTTAGACTTTTGGGTCCACCTTCTATGTGATGGATATCAGGCCTTCATATTCTTGTTTGCTGGGTCGTCCTTGGATCCATGAGGCTAGGGCAGTTACCTCCACACTCCACCAAATGCTGAAATATTCGATGAAAGGAAAGATCGTCACAGCGCAGGGTGAAGAAGAATATATGGTGAGTCACCTCAACTCCTTCCTCTACGTAGAGATAGACGGGGAATTCATCGAAACTCCTTGTCATAATTTTTAAGAGGTCCCTCAGATCTTGGCATCAACTGAAACTGCTAGCAGCAAACCTTCTTTGAAGATGGCTTCTCTCAAAGACGCCAGGGCCGTGGTTGAAGAAGGTGGGTGTGCCAATTGGGGTCAGCTCCCTGATTTCACTCATAAAACTGAAAATTTTGGTTTGGGCTTTACTACAGGGGCTCAAAGGGCTGTTAGACACGCTCTGGCTGGAAGAACTCCCCTACGCATCAACAATCGTGGGATTAACGCCATTGAAGACAGTGAAGAGGAATTATACATTGACAGCTAGATATATCCAACTACCAATGGTGGATCGAGTAACTGGACAGCTAGGGACTTCATACCTGTTTCTTTTATTCCGCAGTAATTGACTTATTTGTTTTAAGGTTTGTAATAAACAATTTTAAACTTTACGGCCCGGTGCCTTGCCCGTGGCACATTGTCATTGCTTGTGAGGGCTGTTATTTGTCATTTCATAATCATTAATAAAGCATTGGACGTTTCTTGCGTACAAACTTTGCCCTCTCTGTTTTTCTTTTCTATTTTCACTTTATCAAAACAACTATTCTCTTACACACACTCACGTATCATAATGCAGATCCATATCCACTCTGGATCCCATTGATAACAACTCTGCTATTTCCAGTTATGGCTTCAAAAATCCGATCAACCAAGCCGAGGACGAAGGTGAAGAAGATTGTGAGGTGCCTGGAGAACTTGCTAGACTATTACAGCAGGAAGAAAGGGCCATACAGCCTCATGAAGAGCCGGTTGAGACAGTGAATTTGGGTACGGAAGAAGACATAAAAGAGGTTAAAATAGGTGCGAATATGGAGCCTAGCGTCAAACAGAGGTTGATACAAATGTTGCATGACTATGTTGAAATATTTGCCTGGTCCTATGAAGACATGCCTGGTTTAGACACTGATATTATGGTACATCGTCTGCCAACTAAAGAAGACTGTCCTCCGGTTAAGAAGAAGGTCCGCCGTATGCATCCTGAAATGTCAGAAAATCAAGGCAGAGGTCATGAAACAGTTCGATGCAGGATTCTTAGCTGTCACTTCGTAACCACAGTGGGTTGCTAACGTTGTTCCGGTACCTAAGAAGGACGATAAGGTACAGATGTGTGTTGATTACAGGGATATGAACAGGGAAAGCCCCAAGGATGAGTTCCCGCTTCTTCACATCGATGTTCTAGTCGACCACACTGCGCAACACAAAATCTTCTCCTTCATGGATGGTTTCTATGGCTACAACCAGATCAAGATGGCTCCTGAAGACATGGAGAAGACAACCTTCATTACACAATGGGGCACCTTCTGCTACAAGGTGATGCCTTTTAGGTTGAAGAATGCTGGGGAAACCTATCAGCGCGCCATGGTCGCTTTATTCCATGATATGATTCACCATGAGATCAGAGTTTATGTTGATGACATGATAGCCAGGTCTCAGACTGAGGAAGAGCACCTTGATTATCTCCAGAAATTGTTTGACAGGTTGTAGACATACAAACTGAGTTTGAATCCGAACAAGTTTACCTTCGGGGTAAGATCTGGTAAGCTTCTGGGTTTTATCGTCAGTGACAAGGGTATTCAGGTAGACCCTGCGAAGGTAAAATCCATACAAGAGATGCCGGTTCCCCGCACAGAGAAAGAGGTTAGAGGTTTCTTGGGATGTCTGAATTATATCGCCAGGTTCATTTCACATCTGACTGCTACTTGTGAGCCCCTCTTCAAGCTTTTGAAGAAAGATCAAGTGGTAAAGTGGAATGATGAATGCCAGACCGCTTTCGAAAGAATCAAGGAATTCCTTCAAGAACCGCCTATTCTGATGCCTCCAGTTGAAGGAAGACCTTTGATATTATACTTGACAATGCTAGATAATTCAATGGGGTGTGTGTTGGGGCAGCATGACGAGTCTGGCCGAAAAGAGCACGCCATTTACTACCTTAGCAAAAAGTTTACCGAATGTGAGACCCGATACTCATTTCTCAAGAAAACTTGCTGCGCTTTGGCATGGGCTGCTCGCCGGCTGAGACAGTATATGCTGACTCACACTACCTTATTGATATCAAAGATGAATCCAATCAAGTATATTTTCGAGAAGCCCGCTCTCTCTGGAAGGATAGCAACGTGGAAAATGATCTTAATGGAGTACAACATACAATATACAACCCAAAAATCTATAAAGGGGAGTGTATTGGCCGATCATTTGGCTCATCAGGCCGTGGATGACTACCAGTCCATGAATTTCGAGTTCCCTGATGAGAATATCATGTTGGTGATTGACTACGAAGAGCCTGGACCAGATGAAGGACCTGAGGAAGGATCCCGATGGTCTATGTATTTTAATGGAGCCTCGAACGCACTGGGTAACGGAATTGGTGCTGTAATCATATCTCCCGAGGGCTGTTATACTCTGTTCACCACCTGCTTATGTTTCAACTGTACCAATAACATGGCAGAGTATGAAGCATGTATCATGGGTCTTCGAGCTGCTATTGACCTGAGGATTAAGTTCTTAAGATATTCGGAGATTCCACTCTTGTGATAAGTCAGATCAAAGGCGAGTGGGATACGAAGCACCTGAACCTTATTCCTTACAAAGAGTATGTAATGACGTTGCTCCCACACTTTGAGGAGGTAACCTTTGAAAACTTCCCACGAGAGGAGAACCAGTTGGCGGGCGCGCTAGCTACCATGTTTTCTATGTTCAAGGTTAGGTGGGACAATGAAGCTCCCCAGATTACCATTGAGAGTTTGGATGAACTAGCACACTGCTGCGAGATCGATACCAAAGAAGTGGCAGACAAACCCTGGTTTCACGAAGTCAAAAGGTATCTCGAGGTTCAGGAGTATCCCGAAGGGGAATTCGTCAATGATAAGAAGTTTCTGAGAAGGTTCGTTGCGAAGTTCTTCCTTAGTAATGGGATCCTCTATAAACGCAACCATGATTCCACATTATTACTGTGTGTAGACAAGAGCGAAGCAGAGAGGATGATGACATATCTACATAAAGGAACTTTCGGAACCCATTCAAGTGGACATACCATGGCTAAGAAGATCCTACGGGCAGGATATTATTGGTCCACTATGGAAGCCGATTGTTATCAGCACTCTCGAACTTGTCATAAGTGCTAAATCTATGCTGATAAGGTGCATGTACCTCCAGTTCCTCTGAACATCCTGACAGCTCTGTGGCCCTTTGCAATATGGGGAATTGACATGATCGGCGAAATCATACCTACTGCGTCTAACGGGCATTGTTTCATTCTGGTAGCTATTGATTACTTCATGAAGTGGGTTGAGGCAGCTTCCTTTGATACAGTAACCAAGAATGTCGTGGCGCGGTTTATCTGACACAATCTGATCTGTTGATATGGTGTACCAGAGAGGATTATCACTGACAATGGTACAAATCTCAATAACACAACAATCACCGAGCTCTGTAAACAGTTCAAGATACAACATCATAACTCTTCTCCCTACCAGCCGAAGATGAATGGCGCTGTTGAAGCAGCTAACAAGAACATCAAGAAGATTGTACAGAAGATGATGGTGACATACAAAGACTGGCATGAGATGTTACCATTTGCTCTTCACGGGTACCGTACCTCAACACAGACATCAACAGGGGAAACACCCTACTCTCTGGTATATGGCATGGAGGTAGTCCTACCCATAGAAGTCCAGATACCTTCTCTAAGGATTATGAAGGATGCGGGTTTGAACAAGGACGACTGGATCCAAACCCGACTTGATCAGTTAAATCTAATAGATGAAAAGAGACTTACTGCTATCCGCCATGGTCAGACGTATCAAAAGCGAATGATCAAGGCTTTTAACAAGAAAGTCATGCGTCAAGAATATCAATTCAGAGATCTGGTGATCAAGCGCATCATACTACCACAAGGTGATCCCAGGGGCAAATGAACTCCCACATACGAAGGGCCATTTGTGGTTAAGAACATTTTCTCGGGAGGAGCTATGATTCTAGCCACCATGGATGGTGACGACCTTCCTCACCCTGTCAATGCAGACATAGTGAAAAGATACTATGCATAATCAAAGACCCGCTAGGTTGACTGGCTTAGGAAAAAATAAGGGCTTCCCGGTGAACCAAAAGGGTCCGGGCAAAAGTAAGGGAAGAAAATGAAAAATATGTACATCTGGCAAGTTGAAAACCCGAAAGGGAGGCTTGGGCAAAAAAGGGTATCCCGGTGGATTGAAAACCCGAAAGGGCAATCCAGGAAAAAGTTAGGGATTAAAGCGTATCGCTATGTCTCATTGGATCATCTTGCGACCAAACTTCGGTATCAGCTATCAAGCTCAGACGACGCCAATCAATCTGATCAACCTTCGGCCAAGTAGCAAAGTGATGAGACGCTTGAAGACATAAAGACAATAGTAGAGTAGGAACCTGTTGTACCCCAATTCAAAACAGGTTCAAAAATACTTTTCGCACCAACACATTTTCAAAAAGCTTTCGAAAGCATTTTTTCAAACACTCTTGAGGACCGATACAAGAGTCGAACTGGAATTTTCAAAGAAACCTTTTAAAAACCCACAGTTGAAAAGCAAACAAACAATTTTGAAAACACAAATGAGCAAGTATCTAAGAGCCCATGGATAACCATGGATAGAAAGGGTGCTAACACCTTCCCTTTCTATAATCTACCTCCCGAACCGAGAGCAATCTCTTTAAGGAATTTTTCTGTGCTTTTGTCCTTTCCATTTGGAGAAAATAAAAGACGGTGGCGACTCTTGCTTCCGCGACATTTCGCGAACCAGCGTTAAACAGTCAGTTCCAGATCCACCGATCACAGAACTGGCGACTCTGTTGGGGACTCTTATAAAAGTGAGGTGTACCTTAGGGATAATTCATAACTGTGTTTTCAATTGTCTGAATTGCTTGCTTTATATTGTGGGTTGCTTGGGAGTTCTATAGATCCTAACCCAGATCTGGGGGATACCTTCTTAGAAAGTAGCAACAAGGCTGTGAGGGAACTGTGCGGGGTATACCGACATGGTTGAAGCAGTCTGCTACGTTGATGTGGCACTTTGGTGTGTACCGGTAACCCTTGAGTTCAGTCAAGGAGAGTACGGGGCCTCCGCGTGGTGTCGTGAAGCATCAACAGACCATAGGAACCTTAATTGAACTATCTTGGCCTCTTTAGGGTAGTGAGATAACTGACTTTGGTGCAGTCCGAGGTTGGTTGATACTCGATACTACACTCAATTGAGGGTTGCTTTCCTGGAATATTTCGGTCGCCAGTTCAGTGGCTAAATCGAAACGATGAACAATGAAAGCAATCCGGTGATATTGGGACCCTTAGAACCCGGTTACTTCTAATAGGACAGGTTGAGCCCACCAACTTCAAGAGGGTAATACCCAGACCCCATGCTGTCCTAAACTCTAAGGGTTTCTCTTGTGTGACTTGTGTGCCTTCGTACTTGACTACTTGCATGCTTGTTATCTGACACATGAACTACTTACAGGTTTAGTTTATAGTCCTTAATTGGGACTCATAACAGGGTTTACTAAGTCTCTTGCAGATTTTGTTTATAGTCCTTAATTGGGACTCCTAACAAAGTGTACTGAGTTTCTTGCAGGTTTTTGGTTTGCAGTCCTTAATTGGGACTCATAACAGGGTTTACTCACATTACCCCATGCATACTATAACATCATACCATTGCATACATCCTAACTCATTTCAAGGATCTCAAGGGCTTGTGATGCAGGTCATGGTGAATCAACTATCCCAGCAAAGGGCAAAGAGGATTTATTTTCCTCTAGCCAAGGTTGTCAGGGGCTATGACCCACTTGATATGGTGAGCTCTGACTCCTGAAGAAGGTTCCCCTAACCAAGGTTGTTTGGAAATCAAAACCAGACATGATGATTAAAGTAAGGGGCTATGAACCACTGGATATGGTGAGCCTTTGACCCTTTGAAGAAGGACTCTCAACAACACGCAGTTCCTTCAATCAAACTACCGGACCCGAGTTCTAACAAATTTTCTTGTTTACCCCGCGGGATCCTTGGAAACATTGCATATGCATACATACACATCATTGCATGAAAGGTACCCTTGTTGCAGGTCACTTACCTTTCCCGCTGTTTATTACAGCAATGGCTTCCCAACAAGATAACCAGGACCTTCTTGCTCAAGAGACTCGGTTTGGGGAAATCCTCCTGAATCTATCCAAGGGGCAGGAGGAGCTAAGGACACTTCTCATGGAGACTTTTGTCAAGAACAGTGCTGAGGATGAAAGGCTGAAACACCTGCAAGCTGAGGTGGACGCCTTGAAAGTCCAGATGCTGGGGCAGGTGACTGCCATTCAAGGATTAGCTCAAAGACAAGAAGAGCTCGGAGTTCTCGTCAACCAACTGCTTCAGGGTAACCAACTGGGGCAAAAGTCTAAGGGTAAAAAGCCAGTCATCGTTCAACCATCTTTGAGACAAGGAAATAAGGGGAGAGCTCCTCAAATGGCTCCAGTGTCACCAATTCAGCATCAACCTCACCGGCTTCAGCCAGACAAGTCCAGGAGGCAATTCACTCAGCTCAACATGTCATTGTTTCAAGCTTTACAACGCCTGTTGAGATTGAATCTGATCATATTAAGGGCTCATCCCCAGAACCCCAACACAACACATCCTACTTATGATCCCAATAAAAGGTGTGCCTACCACTCTGCCAGTCCAGGACATGATACAAATGAGTGTTGGGCCCTGAAGAACAAGATCCAGGACCTGATTGATGAAGGAGCGCTGGAGTTCACACAAGATGGTCAGGCTGAATTTTTCTACCATCCCTCAAAGGCTCACCATTTGAAGTGACAAGCCCTGAGATGAAAAGACTTTTGTTCATTCGAATGTTCAAGTTGTGTTGTTCTTTGATTGTTTAGACATTTATTCATGTTAAACATTATTATTCCATTAATGCATCGCTTATGTCTATTTTGAATCAATATATTCGTATTCACTCTATGCAAATTATTTTCATATTTTTTCTGATGATCAACTCTCAATAATTCTAAGCCTCTTGAGGGAGGATAACGAAAACGATACCACAATCTTTACAGTATGCTTTTGAACAGACCCCGCTGATGAAGTACAGGCATTGTTTCAAATCCCTAAACACTGGAGTTATAAGGAAGATAATCCCTCGTCAACCCCTCTGAGCCAAAGAAGTAGGAGTTTTTCTTTTCGAAAATTAAAACCCTTTATCATAACCTGGGGCAGGGTAGTTCTCCCAGTTGATCCAAGTGCATAACAAATGGCACCAAAGAGGTCCTTACAAAATAAAGAAAGACAGTGATGGTTCCGAATAATCAATAAAGAAAGGCTGTCATTATCTTTCAAAATAAGAACCCATTAAGTCAAAACCTATGAAGGAGACTTACGAAACTGGGGCATCCCGCTGACTGTAATCACAAAAGAACAGCTCAGGAAAAAAAAAAGGGGATAGCAAAATCAAAAAAGAAAGAGGTCCTACAAACCCTCAACCAAAAAAGAAATGACTGCCTATCCATAAATAAAACTGTCAACATCCGAACCATCAATGGTATATCAAAGCAAAGACTCAAACAAGGTCTAACGCACGATCAACTGAGCTTAGGTTTGAAGAACATCACGAAGAGCGGGTGGGTATAAATAATTTGAGCCTTTATCCTTTGTTTCTTAAACCGTGAACCAGGCCACGTTATAACCCTTAAAAAGTCCTAGCTGAAGCATGGGTTAGTTCGAAGGCATACTGTTACGAAAGGTATCCTGACTCCTTAAGGCCTACGGTAAATACGAAGTTGACATCACGTTTTACAAACATTCACTTGTTTTATGAAAAAGAATGCATTTCCAAAATCTTTAAGACAGACATAAGCTTTGCATTTTTAACATAACTTTGTTTGCATATGACTTTTTGTTTGAACAACATAGAAATTCGCACGACGAATGCCTAATGAACAGAAGCACTTCCAATCAAGGGGCATGATTTGATCATGGTCTATCATCTGGGGAAATCCAATCAAGATTCAGAGAATCTCTCAAAGGCCAAGTAGCCTGGGGCAAATCTCCGCCTGAGTCACTTGGTGCATTCCAACAACGAATCTTGCCTAATCAAACACTTTCTGGTGGCATGACAAAACACTTCTAACAGGGGCAACTCCCTACATTCTGAAAGCATGGACATAGTCAAAAAGATACTACGCATGAAAAAGACCCGCTAAACTGACATGCCTAGGCAAAAATTAGGGCTTCCCGGCGAACCAAAAGGGTTCGGGCAAAATGAAGGGGTGAAATGAAAAAATCTGTACACTCGGCAAGTCGAAAACCTGAAAAGGCGGCTTGAGCAAAAATGGGTATCCCGGTGGACTGAAAACCCGAAAGGGCGGTCCAGGCAAAAGTTAGGGATCAAAGCGTACGACTATGTCCCGTCATCTTGTCACCTGCCTACCAGAAGAAGGTTTGTCCATCAACAACTATCAGCACCTCCACAGGTCTTCCTCTCCCACCTCAGAAACAGGGGCAATGATGAGCCGTCCAAGCGATCTAATTGCTTCGTCCACAAGATATAAGGGGATGTTTAGCTAAAGAACATAACCAGACATCTTAATTCCCCAGAGAGTGAGCCAGCAAGTCAGTACACTCTCCCCAAGCAAAGTTACAGTCAACCTTAAGGAAGTTGAGTATCCTCCAGCAGATCTCAACAGTCTCCAGCAGTATATACGCATTCTTAACAAGCATCCCCGGCAGTCTTGAGCTAAGATTGTTCCCCGGCGGCATATCAAACATCCAGTGGAGTTACTTCCAGTGCATCTCAAAACATCCCCAAGAGAGTCCAATCTAGCTCCCCCAGGAAAGTTGGAATCATCTCCCAAGCAGTTAAGCTTATCCCCAGTAGATTCTGGAAGCTTATCCTCGCAGAGCACGAACGCGTCCCCCGGCTTTATTCAAAGAGTTATTTCCTTACCAGGATATAACTGGGTTATCCTCAGCCAAAAGCCACGGAAAGAGCGTCCTCGACGAAGTCTCCTCTCCCCCAGCGAAGTCTATTAACACTTCCAACACAACAAGGGTATCCCCAGCGGAGTTATCATCATTTCAGCAAAGTATCCCCCTTCCCACAGGGTATTGCTCCCCAGCAAGATCGTTAGAGTACTTTTCTCCCCGCAGAGTAATCCATTCGCCAAGTTCATTCCCCAACGGAGTCATCTTCTCCTATCGGTTCATGCTTGCAAAGCGAAGAATTCTCTCTCCAACACCAGCCCAGGAGTTAACTGCCTGGCACCCGTCGAGGATTTATTTTCTTAGACAAAAATACATTCATGAACATTATATCTTCATACATTATAGCATGCATATGCATCATACTACACGAATCTCATCAATTTTGAGGACATCCTGAAATCATGCAGTTCATGCATCATGATCTTGCATACAACTGATGCTTTACCTTTTCAGGAAAGGTCAATACAAGGATGATTACTATCAACTATCGCAACTCCTTCCAGATATAGTTCAGATGTGAACCAGATATGGAAACGTTCTGATACTTCTTCCAGATTTCCTTCTAGATATAGTTCAGATGTGAACCAGATATGGCGACGTTCTGATACTTCTTCCAGATTTCCTTCTAGATATAGTTCAGATGTGACCCAGTCATGGCGACGTTCTGATACTTTTTCTAGATTTCCTTCTAGATATGGTTCAGATGTGACTCAGGCATGGCGACGTTCTGATACTTTTTTCCAGATTTCCTTCTAGATATGGTTCAGATGTGACCCAGATATGGCGACGTTCTGATACTTCTTCCAGATTTCCTTCCAGATATGGTTCGGATGTGACCCAGGCATGGCGACGTTCTGACACTTAGTCCAGTTGAAGATTTCAAGACCTAGACCGGTTCAGTTAAATCGACCCTAAGATTTCTCTGTTTCTTATCCAGTCCAAGGCCTTCTCTAGTCCAGTTAAATCGATCCCAAACAGATTTTCCTGATAAAGACTCAGTAGAAGATATCCAAGATTCTCTCAATGATTGCTATTGAGGTTGTAGTCGCCTATGGTTCTCTCCCCGATACTGCAGAGGTAGTAATCATCCCAAGATTCTCTCAACGATTGCTGTTGAGGTTGAAGTTATCCAAGATTCTCTCAATGATACTGTTGAGGTTGTAGTCGCCTATGGTTCTCTCCCCGATACTGCGGAGGTAGTAATCATCCCCAGATTCGCTCAGCGTTACTGTTGAAGTTGAAGTCGTCCAAGATTCTCTCAATGATACTGTTGAGGTTGTAGTCGCCTATGGTTCTCTCCCCGATACTGCGGAGGTAGTAATCATCCCCAGATTCGCTTAGCGTTACTGTTGAAGTTGAAATCATCCCAAGATTCTCTCAATGATTACTGTTGAGGTTGAAGTCGCCCAAGATTCTCTCAATGATTACTGTTGAGGTTGAAGTCGTCCAAGATTCTCTCAATGATTATTGTTGAGGTTGAAGTCGCCTATGGTTCTCTCCCCGTTACTGCGGAGGTAGTAATCGTCCCTAGATTCTCTCAATGATTACTGTTGAGGTTGAAGTCGCCTAAGGTTCTCTCGCCGTTCCTGTTGAGGTAGTAACCATCCCTGGTTCATTCATCACCTTTTGAAGCTCCAGATTCAGCTCCTGTAACCAGTCAGGACACATCCTTACAAAGAGTTTGAAGACCACTCCTGTAACAGGTTAGGTAAACATTTTTATTTTGCAGGTACGCAAGTTCTCGCTAAGGAATCTCTTACGCGATCGACACCCAGATGGCATCTATAAGCCCATCCACCTTCCATCATCTCTCAGCATGGCATCTATAAGCCCATCATCCTATTCATCAATCTCCAAATGGCATCTGTAAGCCCATTCCACCATCACACTACTATGTGAGCGCAAATTTCTGGGCACTCTAGTGTTCAATCATCTTCCACCTTCGGATTACGAAAGGCACGTCAGCCAATCTGCATCCTCAGGTCTAAGAAGATTGAACAGGGGCAACTGTTGTACCCCAAAATTTGCCCTCCCATATTTCTCAAAATATTTCAAGAAAAATTCACAAGTCCAACCCGGCGCGTCATATTCAGGTATTCTTTCGCCAAGATATCTCTGATAACGTATTCTCAAATTCAGGTTCGGCTCAAGAGTCAATTCTTTAAAGAAGGTATCCGAATATGTGAGTTTTCTCGAAGAAATATGGTGAAAAAGGGTGCTGAAAGTGCAGTTTTTACGCGCTAAAAAATTCATAACTTGAAGATCGTGACTCGTTTTGAACCCGTTCCGGTGGCCAAAATTCCGTCTTGACATTATCTACGTTTTCATATCTCACGGCTGGAAGCCAATTTCGATCAGAAGGTCTTCAAAAATGTGGATTTATCAAGTATTTTCGTGCAGAAAATTTGTGATAGAAATTTATTTGCGTCATGTTCAAAAAATCATAACTTGGTCGATTTTCATCGTATAGAGCTGGTTCCGGCGCCAAAATTTCACAAATTGAGGTGACTACATTTTCACAGAAGGTATTGAGTTCAAACGGTATTCAAAAGGCCTTCGTTTTTTGCTCAGAGTGCGTGACACACGGAAAATCCTGAATGCTGAATATTATTTCATCTGGGCCGAAACTTCGAAAATTCATAACTCGGTCAATTTTTATCGGATTGGGCTCATATTTTTACACAAGGTCCCTGACTCGTAGATCTACAACTTTGCTTCAAAAGTCGAGATCGGATTATGCTCCGATCAATACCAGTTTTTTATTGAAGAACGTGTCAGAGTCGACACTGAAGCCCAAAATAAGTTTGTCTGAGCTGAAACTTCAAAAATTCATAACTAATTCACCGTTTATCCGATTGAGTCGATTTTCGGACAGGAGTTAGTTCTCGATGTCGGCTACATTTTGTTTTCACATTTCAACTTCAAAAATTGCACTTAAGTCCCTGCGATTTAGCCTGGAAAGTGACGAATTCAAGTGAATATTGGAGGCCCAATTGCACATTCAAAGCCCATTTGCTTTACCCTAATTTCCATTATATAATCACCTTCTTTTCACACAAACCAGAGAAGAGGAGAAAAAAGAGAGAAAAAAACATTGTCATAACACTGTTAGAATATCAAATTCTTTCAAGAACCCTAAAACCTTGAAATCCTTATTACAAATCCCTCTCTCACTACAAACAAGCCATCACAGTTACAAACCAACACCTCACTACTTCTTCAGTAAGGATAAGGCTGGCCATATCTCCATGATCCTAATTTTCCAGTAAGGCATAAAAGCATTACGGTAACTAATTTTCCAGTAAGGGTAAGATTGATTTGATCTCCATGATCAAAAGGGTATAATCATTCATACATGCTGTTCTGGACTGGGCCCGACAGGCCCAAAAGCATTGCTAAGGCCCAGTCCAAATGGACTTACTGAGGACCACGCTGACCAAAGGGTCACAGCCGTGCCCGACATACTGCGGTCCAGCTCCACGTCCTGATATCCAGTTCGACATACTGCGGTCCAGCTCCACGTCCTGATGCCCAGCTCGACATACTGCGGTCCAGCTCGACATCCTGCTGTCCAGCTCGACATTGCCTCGAGCATCCCAACTAGGGCAGACTCAGTCCACTATTCCCTCAACGAGACTCCAGAAAGACCGCGTCTCCGTCCGCCCGCACTTCACGCAGAACATCCAGGAAGGGGACCACGTGCGGGTCCCCACTACCCATGTAGAACCTGGCAGTTCCTCCATTGGGCCAAACCTGCCCGGCCCAATGAAGGAACCTTGGCCCAGCGCTGGGGGCTATAAATACCCTCTGCTTCCAGAGGGTCAGGTATTCATCATTCTAACCTCAACTTGCTATTATCTGCTCGTACTCCTACTTACTTCAGCATTGGAGTGCCTTGCAGGTACCCCCCCCCCCCCCCCCCCCCCCGTTCAAAAAAGCTTTCTGCTCGGAGCCAGCCGTGACGGTCCATTTCTGATCAGGTCAGATCAGTGGCGCCGTCTGTGGGAAACAACTTCCCCGTATAACGAACAATTCTAAGGACCAAAGCTCAATCTAACTACCTGTCATGGCTGATCCAGCTCGCGACGAGCAGCCCATCCGTGTCGCCGACACTAATAACGGCCCTGCGGACAAGAATGGACACCTCGACAATCCCGGTGATCCCGGCCACAGTGCCATCCCTGTGACAACCGCCCCTGGACCTTCCACCTACAGGGACGGGGCTACTGCATCATCCTCTACGACCCCTCCAGCACTCGAAGACGACCCGGTAGCTCTCGCTCATCACAGAGCTGCCCGGTTCTATGAAGTCCCAGTTCCTGCCGGGGCAGATGCCACGACTCAGGCACTGTTCGCGGCCATTAATCAGACAAATTACCTCATCTTCGCCCAAGGAGAAAGATTAAGGGCACTTGAAGATGATCGACGACCCCCGAGGAGGCATCGGAGGCCACATTCTCCTCCTCCTCGGGTCACGGAAGCTCGACACCCTTCTCCCCCGCGGAGACACTATAGGGAGAAATCCAGGAGCCCCTCTCCCCGGCCAAAGCAGAGGCGGCCCTACTATGAGAGACAGCCCGTCATCCCTACCGAAGAACCCAGTCGCGACCCATCAAGGGACGACAAGAGGCACGCCGGAGACGGGCGTGTGACCTTCAACCACCGAGCATCACGCTCGAGGGAATCTCAGCACGATTATCGTGCCAGACATAACTACAGGACCCCTTCTCTTTCTCCGGAGAGGAGCGACGAGGATGACCCCCGCGGTCCCCTGTCGCAGGCCATCATGGACGCACCCATCCCCCCGGGCATGGAGAAGCCCCCACACTTGAAGGAGTATGACGGAGTAGCAGACCCGGTCGACCACATTGACGGGTTCGAAGCCATGCTCCACTATCATAATGTCGGGGGGCCCATCAAGTGCCGTCTTTTCCCCACGACTCTCAGGAAGGCGGCCATGGACTGGTATAAAGGACTCGCCCCGGGCTCAATTACGTCATGGCGGAACCTGAAGAACCAGTTCATCAGTTCCTTCACAGCTTCTCGGCGCCATCCGAAGACTGAGGCGGCCCTCGAGGCCATCATCCAAAGACAGGATGAAACCTTGAAGGAATTCATCAACCGCTTCAACCGGGAAGCAATACAGGTCCCCTGCGCGGACCATATGAAAAGATATTTGCTGGAGAGGGGCCTCCTCCCCGGCACAGAATTCAGAAAAGCTATGGGTATTGAACCACCTCCAACTTTTGATGCCCTCCTCGACAAGGCCCAAGCATACATGGACTACGAGGAGAGAGAAGCTGCCAACAGGGCCCGAGACTCCAGGGCTCGCGCTCCCAACAACAGCAGCAGCTCACGACAAGACCCTCCTCCCCGACGTACCGGGGAGAAAAGGAAGGAAGATCGACCCCGGGAGGCCCGGGAACAAAGGGGCCCCTCGGGCCGTTTCACCGAGTACACTCCGCTCACGGCTTCCAGCGAGCGTATTTTGGCGGAGTGTGCTAGTACAGATTTCAGAGACGGTGGCGTCAAGCGTGCCCGACCTGCTCCCGCCAAGCCAGGGGCAGACAAAAATAAATATTGTCAATACCATAGGAGTCATGGTCATTTGACAGAGGACTGCGTCCACCTCAAGGACTCCATTGAAACCCTCATCAAGGGAGGGAGGCTCGCACAGTACAGGCGAAACGACGCTCCCCGTCGTGACGCCCATGAAGCTAAGGAGCCCGAAGAAGATGCCCGACCATCAGACGAGTCGGTACCAATCCAGACCGCCTTCTCGGTAACCAGGCCCGAGGATTTCGACGTTCCCGAGCTCCTGCAGGAGCCCCTGACAACACACAGCAGGTGGGAATACTTCCCCTCCGCCATGGTCATCAACGGGGGCGGGTTCAACGACCTCACCATCAATTCAGCCAAGAGGAAGTTGGACGAACTGGTCGACATAGCTCCTCCACAAACTGTGACGTTCGAAAGGGTGAAGGGCAGGTCAGAGCCCATCACCTTCTACCTGGAAGAACTCCCCGGCGGAGCCCCGAACGCGGTCATCCCCTTGCTGATAAGGGCAAAAATGGCCAATTTTGACGTGCATCGCATCCTGGTCGACGAAGGGAGTTCCGTCGACGTGATGTACAGCCAGCTGTTCCGGACCTTGCAACTGGACGACTCACATCTCTCTCCGTATGTGGGTTCGGATCTTCAAGGCTTCAACGGCTCGACTTCTAAACCTTGGGGTTATGTCGAGCTCCTGGTGACGTTCGGAGAAGGAACGGCTACAAGACAGGTGAAGGTCCGCTTCCTCATTATTGATTGCCCGTCTCTATACAATTGCATCTTGGGGAGACCGACATTGGCGGAGCTGACAGCGGTGCCCTCGACTGTCCATCTGAAAATGAAGTTCTATACCAAAAGGGCACGGGTAGCCACCATCCAAGGAGACCTCGCCGCTGCCCGCAGGTGCTTCAATGCCGCTTCAAAGGGACGGGATACCGTCGACGTGGGGACCAGACCCACCAAGAGGACAAAGCAGGAGCCCGACAGAGCATCCCCCGAGGAAGAAGTCCAGAAGGCTCCACCAAAGGTCGACTCCATAGCCCTCGACGCTCGCTTCGACCAAGACGAGCCATCCAGCAGCGAGCAAATCCCACTCCGACCTATTCCGGACGGTGATTTTGAACTCGTTCCCCTCGGAGCAGACCCGACCAAGGGAGTGAAGATTGGCAAGGACCTCCCCGACTTGGCCAGGAAGCAAATTAAGGCCTGTCTGCGCGAGAATGCTGATCTCTTCACCTGGAGCGCTGCAGAGATGCCCAGACTCGACCCTGAGGTCGCCTGTCATCACCTCGCCATTGATCCAGCCGCCAAGGCCGTAGTACAACGTAGGCGTAGGCAGTCTCCAGAAAAAACGGAGGCTGCTGAAAAAGCTGTAAAAGACCTCCTAGAGGCAAATTTTATTTCTGAAGCCCGGTACTCCACCTGGCTGTCAAATGTTGTACTTGTTAAAAAGAATAATGGAAAATGGAGAATGTGTGTTGACTATATCGACCTCAACCGGGCTTGCCCGAAGGATGCTTTTCCTCTACCTAACATAGACATGCTGGTCGACAATTCGGCCGGCTACAAGACTTTGTCGTTCATGGACGCCTACTCGGGATATAATCAAATCCCAATGGCTCTGGGCGACAAACGCTGCACGGCGTTCATGACCAGCTCGGGCAACTATTACTACAACGTAATGCCCTTCGGACTGAAGAACGCCGGTGCAACTTACCAACGTATGATGAACAAAGTGTTCAACAAACAGATTGGCGACATGCTCGAGGTATATATGGACGACATGATCGTCAAATCCCGAGCAGACACCGATCACGCAGCTCATCTCAAGACAGTCTTCGCCCAAGCAAGACAGTGCAAAATGAGGTTCAACCCCGAGAAGTGCACGTTCGGGGTTAAGGCAGGAAAATTCCTTGGATTCTATCTAACAGAATGAGGGATTGAAGCCAACCCCGACAAATGTCGGGCATTCTCCGACCTCCCGACACCGACGTCGAAGAAGTCGATACAAATCATGAACGGCATGTTGACGTCACTATCCCGCTTCGTCGCGATGTCCGCTCAGCACGCCCTCCCCTTCTTCAAGCTCCTTCGAAAGGAAGCAGCCTTCGAATGGAACGAGGAATGCGAGCACGCACTTCGCCATCTGAAGCAGAGCCTGTCTCAACCGCCCGTGTTGTCTCGACCAGACGACGGGGAACCACTGTACTTATACTTGGCCGTTTCGAACGAAGCCATCAGCGCAGCCCTTGTCCGCGAGACCCCTGACGGGCAGAAACCTGTCTACTTCACGAGCAAAGCCTTACAGGGCCCCGAAAGCAGATATCAACAGATAGAA
Organism: Vicia faba; assembly: GCA_948472305.1. Lineage (NCBI taxonomy): Eukaryota > Viridiplantae > Streptophyta > Magnoliopsida > Fabales > Fabaceae > Vicia > Vicia faba. The sequence goes on from CATIWC010001853.1 coordinate 190,732, forward strand.
AAGGTTGCTCTGGCCCTCGTCAACGCTGCGAGGAGGCTCAGACACTACTTTCTAGCCCACACCATCATCGTGCGAACCGATCAGCCGGTAAGGCAACTCCTTGGTCGGCCAGATATGGCGGGCAGGATGCTGAAGTGGTCCTTGGAACTCTCCGAATTCGACATTCAGTACGAGAGCAGGAAGGCCCTGAAAGCACAAGCCTTGGCCGACTTCGTCACGGAGATGACCACTCACGACCTTCCCCCGGGGAAGGAACACAAGTGGACCATCTTCGTCGACGGAGCCTCCAGCTCTTCCGGTAGCGGCGCAGGGATCCTCCTGGAAAACGAAGAAGGTGTAGTGATCGAGCACTCCTTGGTTCTCTCCTTCCCGACTTCAAATAACCAGGCAGAATACGAAGCTCTGCTCGCAGGACTGAGATTAGCCGAGGACCTAGGAGCCCGCGAGGTTCAAATTTACACCGACTCCCAGCTCGTCGCCTCTCAAGTACAGGGAAGCTACCAGGCCAAAAATGACAACCTCATTGAGTATTTGAACTTAGTCAAAAAACACATGACAAAGTTCGTACGTGCAGAAATTTCTCATGTTCCCGCGATCAAAACACGAGGGCGGACATATTGTCCAAACTCGCGAGCACACGAAAGAAGGGCGAGAATAAATCCGTCATCCAGGAATCTCTGGCACGACCGAGTATCGAACTATCTTCGACTACGGTCGAGATCCACGCCATCGGGGATGCCACGTCCTGGATGACCCCAGTTTATAATTTCCTGACAAAGGGAGAACTCCCGTCGAACCAGGCCGAAGCTGCCATAATCAAGCGACGAGCATGTTCCTATGTTGTTCTCGAGCAGAAACTGTACCGAAGAGGATTCTCCATTCCCCTCCTGAAATGCATCGACGAGTCCGCCATCCCCGACGTACTGCGGGAGATACACGACGGGATTAACGCCCAGCACATGGGCGGTAAATCCTTGGCCAGGAAAGCCCTCCGAGCAGGATATTACTGGCCGACGATGCAACAGGACGCCAAGGAACACGTGAAAAAATGTGACAAGTGCCAGAAGCACGGGGATATGCACCTCGCCCCCCCGCACGAGCTGAACACATTGTCGTCCCCATGGCCGTTCGCCTGGTGGGGCATGGACATCCTCGGGCCCTTCGTGCAAGGAACCTACCAGAACAAATTTCTAATCGTCGCCGTGGATTACTTCACGAAGTGGATCGAGGCCGAGGCACTCGCAAAAATCACCTCACACAATATCCTCCGTTTCTACAAAAGAAACGTCCTCGCCAGGTTCGGAATTCCGCAGGCCCTGGTGACCGACAACGGTACCCAGTTCACCGACCACAGATTCCGAGACTTCGTCACCAAACTGGGGACAAAACAACATTTCACGTCGGTCGAGCACCCTCAGACCAACGGGCAAGCCGAAGCCGCGAACAGAGTCATTCTCCGAGGGCTCAAACGTCGACTCGGCGAAGCCAAAAGAGGATGGGTCGAGGAGCTCCACAGCGTCTTATGGGCATACCGCACCACACCCCACTCAACGACGGGTGAAACACCATTCCGACTGACATACGGCACCGAAGCTGTCATCCCGGTCGAAATCATGGAACCATCCCGACGAACGGAGGAACCCCTCGACGAAGAAACGAATGACGAGGCACTAAGGGATGAACTCGACCTTGTCGAGGAAATCCGATCGGGTGCTGCCCTGCGCGAAGCCACCCTAAAACAACGAGTGGCTCTGCGCCACAATGACAAGGTCATCAAGCGCGAGTTCGAAATAGGCAGCCTGGTACTATGCAGGAACCAGAAAGATTCCCGCGAAGGGAAGTTGGCCGCGAACTGGGAAGGACCTTACCGCGTCCACGGCACCACGGGTACCGGGGCGTACTACCTCGAGCAAATAGACGGAGAGCCATTATCACGACCCTGGAACGCTGCTAAACTGAAGCAGTACTACAGTTAGAAACTACCAGCACCTGGGACCCTCGACCAGCATAACCCGCGCTTGGTCAACGAGGAAAAAACGTCCAATTTCGTATAAGGCTAAGGTACAAGTCCGACATACGGCCAAAATGGCACAGCATCGCGCGGTAAACGATGACGATCGATAGTGCCCGACGTGGGCAGCTATACCGAGCCCCACCGTCGTTGTACCCATAAGGCAGAACACCCAGCTCGCAATGGGCAGTTCACGCCAAGGGCGAATAGTCCCTAACGGGCTTCACGCCCGACTGAGCAACTTCGCTCCGAAATGCCCGACATTCCATCAAGAATAAAGGGCCATCTAAAAGGGTCAAAGGGAAATCTCTCCCCTCGAGCACAACACTTAGGTGACTTTGGCCAGCGAAAAAGGGTCGGGCACGCATACAAACGGAGGCGGACATAATCGCTCGCCAAATCAAAGCCACTTACGGGCCCATGACTTAGGCTAAAAGTTCATGCAAATATATGATTTCAAACAAGGGCAAAACATCCAAAATGTAAAACAACATTGATATAAATGCCCGAAGGCGACAAAACAATAATAAACTGACCAAGAAGGCCGGCGATGTTCATAACGTACAATAAACGGGCACGCAGGCCCAAAGAATACAAATATCAAGGGCACGCAGGCCGGCTATCCTATTCAGATCTCCCCGGAATCATCATTGTCAGCGTTTGGAGAGTCGGGCGGAGGAACGATCACGCCATCCACGATCTGATGTGTGTGGCCGATACCCTCAGTGACCAGGCCAGGGTTTAGCAAGGAGAGTTGACCGACCGCAGAGTTGAACCCGTCCTCCAGGGCACCGACGCAGTCTACCTCGAGGAGCCGGATATGGGCGACCAGCTCCATCCGACTCTTCAAAGCAACTATGTCCTCGGGCTCGTCCTCGGCAGGTTGCAGGGCAGCATTCATTTCCTCGACCTGCTGGGTCAAGCGTTCGACTTCGGCCACCAGACGATCCCTGTCTGCCCGAAGAAGCTCCCCTTCCTCGGCCAACTTCCCCGACTTCTCCTTCTCCAGGGTCAACATCTCCCTCTCAGCATCGAGCATCGCAGTCTGCTCTCGGAACATCCCCTCGGAGCGTTCCAGAGCGACCTTCAACTTCCGCGAGCTCGAGGTCAGGGCCGCCTTCTCCTGCTCGAGTTCTTCAACACGGGCAGAATCCCCTCCATCCTCGGATAGCACCAAAGCCATCTCGGCCATTTTTACCAGCCCGTCCATGCTGGCGGCCAGATACGCCTTCCGGTCCTCTTTACTCATCTTTTTTATGGCTGCAGCTTCGTGGGCAACCACTGTCGGAGGGAATCGCTCGAAAAAGCCCGCCTCTTCGAAGCAAGGGGGGAAGGCGAAAGATTTAACAGCACCGGCGTCCTCGCCAACCGTCGGACCACCTTCCACACGGGTCCTCTTCCTCTGCATCAAAACGGCACTGGGGTCGATCTCCTCGACATCTGGGGTCCCATCCGACGCGGGCCCCGAGCTCGACGGCGAGTCCACCCTCACCGGCTGAGGAGCATTTGGACTGTGTGGTGGGCCCATCCTCGTCGCCTGTGGGGCCTTCACGACCCTCCTGCCTCGCCTCTGGTCGCAGGATAACTTCAAGAGCCTTTCATGTCGACTAGCCATCGTACCTGCACAAAATAAAGGTTAGGTCAGTATCGAGCAAACTTCATAAATAAATGACGAACAAAGAATTTCAAGCAACAAACAACCTAACAGGCGGGCAGCCTGCCTATACGTCGGGCACTCCACCAGCGCCTTGGTGTCAATCGGACGGGACTCGAACGTTGGGTAACCATCTTTGTCCAGGATATCATCCCCTTCCCGCGTAACCCACCGGGCGGGATGGAAACTATCGACAAACCGGCAAAGAGCACCGTACGCCTGCTCGTCTTCCGAGCACATGTCCCCGGCGGCAGTATGATAATAACCGGTCCCATGCTCGTAATGCCGGGACATCCAGTGCACAGGGACTTTAGCCGTACGGCCTAACACAGGGTTCCCATCGTCGCCCAACATCGCCTCCCCGTCCTCGTCGCTCACCGGCTCCTCCTCCTCGAAAAGGGAATTTAAAGCAGAATTGGTAACTGGCCGCACCACGTACCACTTGTCTTTAAACCCCCTCACGGAGTCCATATACATCTTGAAGAGTCTCCTCGACTGCTTCAGGGAGACCCAACTATGTTTCCCTCCTCGGGACTGACGCTGCAGGTGAAATATCCGGAAGAAAAGCGGGATGGTCGCCCCGATCCTCGGGTAGCGACACGTCAACTCAAACGCCCGGATGAAGGCGAGAGAGTTTGGATGTAGCTGGGACGGGGCCAGCTCCAGGTGCGTAAAGACCCCGGCCTGGAAATCAGTGAAGGGCAGCCGCAGCCCTAGGTCTTTGAACGCGATCTCATACATCGCGAAGCTGTATTCCGGATAAACCGAGCAAATCCTTGCACGGTATGACGGGCGCATGACTACAAAGTTCTTCTGGAAGCCGGGATGGTCTTGACCCTCTTCGATGACAGCGTATGGATGTCGGTCGTCCCGGCTGTAGACCGACGCTATTCCCCGTGGCTCGACGCCCACCCATTCCAGCAAAGGGTCGGTCACGGTATCAATCAGGGTGACCGACTCGTCGGCACTCTGTTCTTCACGGTCGCGGCGTCCGGAGGAGCTCGGCTCGTCCGCCATGGTTACCTGAAGAGCACGGGAAACCAGTCAGTGGAGCACGAAGCCATACGCTCGACAAATCACGTCGTCCCATGCACGACTACATAAGTCCGTTTCCACGTATGGTTGCCTCCCCGACATCCTGAACCCGATGTTCTTCCTCAAACCAACTGCGCGGTCAGTCTCCAAGCATGTCGACCCAAGGTATGAACATGGCGAGCCACACCATGAAGCCCACGGCCAAGACCATGAACATACCGGGCGCGATCATGAATCAGGCGCCCTGGATCATGAAGACCCCGGGCAGCTCTGAATTTTATCACCTAAAACTATGAATGCGCCGGCCACAAACATGCATTTGCCGGTCCTAGGCATGAATGTGTCGGGCTAAGCATGAGTTTACCGGGCTAATCCCACGCGCACGGCCCTAAAACATCTACAAACGCCAGAAATCATGCATTCTAAACAGAAAAATGAAGAAGATAGATCACTTACTTGGATCAAAGAGTGGGATTTGGCTACGGAATAGAAGAATCTGTGACGGAAAGTCGCAACTGGAGAAAATCTGGAAGAGCAGCAGCAGAGAGAGCACAGAGAGTGGAACGTATTATGGGGCCCAAGGTTCCTATTTATAGTGATGACGTGGAATACCAAACGTCACCTCGGGCAACCACGGACTCCATCTCCTCGACACGCTGCTCCCAACGCAATGATGACCCTATCCCCATAGGGTGGCGGCACAGTTCCCGAAAGATACCTCGTATGCTCGGCAGATGCGCCCGGTAAGGATCCTCCTCGCATCCACCGCCGAAGATGTCTCCGAGAACGACACGATGAGGCCCTCGAGGGCCCACACCTCTGTCCCGGGCACGAGACCTCGAGGAGGGAACGACTTGGGTTCAAGTCATGGCTCCTCGCAAAGGAACCACGACTTGGGGGGCTCCTGTTCTGGACTGGGCCCGACAGGCCCAAAAGCATTGCTAAGGCCCAGTCCAAATGGACTTACTGAGGACCAGGCCGACCAAAGGGTCACAGCCGTGCCCGACATACTGCGGTCCAGCTCCACGTCCTGATATCCAGTTCGACATACTGCGGTCCAGCTCCACGTCCTGATGCCCAGCTCGACATACTGCGGTCCAGCTCGACATCCTGCTGTCCAGCTCGACATTGCCTCGAGCATCCCAACTAGGGCAGACTCAGTCCACTATTCCCTCAACGAGACTCCGGAAAGACCGCGTCTCCGTCCGCCCGCACTTCACGTAGAACATCCAGGAAGAGGACCACGTGCGGGTCCCCACTACCCACGTAGAACCTGGCAGTTCCTCCATTGGGCCAAACCTGCCCGGCCCAATGAAGAAACCATGGCCCAGCGCTGGGGGATATAAATACCCTCTGCTTCCAGAGGGTCAGGTATTCATCATTCTAACCTCAACTTGCTATTATCTACTCGTACTCCTACTTACTTCAGCATTGGAGTGCCTTGCAGGTACCCCTCCCACCTCGTTCAAAAAAGCTTTCTGCTCGGAGCCAGCCGTGACGGTCCATTTCTGATCAGGTCAGATCACATGCCATATTGTGCCTAAACATTAAATTTCTTCATATATTGGCTTTATTTGCATTTTATGATTTTATTTAATGTGTTCGTGAGATTCAACACTGCAGATTTAGACAGGATCCCATGCAGGTTCATTAAGGAACGTTGAGGCCAAAAGCCAAATGGCCAAAAGCCAAAAGCCAAATGGCCAAAACAGAACATTTTACACATGACACCAATACGTGGCGAGACAGACATCCTGAGAAGATTAAGGAACGTTGAGGCCAGAACACAAATGGCCAAAAGCCAAAAGCCAAAAGCCAAATGGCCAAAGTAGAACAACTTATGCATGAAACTCAATCCAATGGCCAAAGAATGCAGACCACGATACTCAGGAGTCAATACTTCAAAAAAAACCTCCCCTTGGGCCAGACACCCCCTATGGTTTGCTCAATTTTTAATTTTTATTTGTTTTTTCCTTTTTATTCTTTTAATTGTTTTTTAATTGTTTTCTTTTAATTCCATAAAATAATTTTCATAATAAATATAAAATACAGAAAAATCAAAAAAATGTTTATTTTATTAATATTAATTTCACTATTATTATTTTTGTAAATAAACTTTAAACAATTAATTAGATTAATTTAGGTTTCAAAACTTTAATATTTTTCTTAATAAATTAAATATGTAGAAATTAGGGTTTTTAACTTTTTTATCACTTTTCTTAATAAATAATTTTCTCATCATTATTATTATTATTAATTACTAATTTATTTTGTAAATAAACATGTACATAAATTCTTTAGTAAATTAAGTTAAACTTTAACATTTTTCTCAAATAATTAAAAATAACTTAGAATTAGGGTTTCTTTTAATTTTAATTTTAATTTTCTTATTTCATAAATACAAAAAAACCTAAAAAAACACTTCTTTTATTTCAATAAATAATTAATTAATTTTTAATTTCAATTTAACTTCAAAAGGGTCCAACGCCCTCGTTTTCAATTTTAATTCAATTCGCGCATTTTATTTATTCCTTCTTTTAAATATTGATGTAATTCTCCCAAAGCCGTGTAAATATTTATCTTTCGCACTTTACTTTATTTCTTTATTTTATGTCAAATCGGGTCCTGGATATAATTTGGCGATGTGGACCCGCGCCTTTGTAATAGCTTAGGAACTTTACATTTCTCGCTCTTTTTTTTAACTGTTAATAATAGCATGCAAGAATGAATGACTAAAAACAAACGCGTAGATCACCTGACATGAACTAGACAAAAATAAATGAATCTGACACACAAATCACACACCACCCCTAGGGTACGCCTCACTGTTGCCTTGCCTCGAAAGGTGATCGTCGAGTAGAGGATGTCTTAGTAAGTCCTCATGATCCGGGAACCTGGCATGAGGGTAGCTTCTAAGGTGTCTTCCCATTGCTCTGGTGATCACCATGTCCCGAACCTCGAATTGACCCGAACACCTCCAACGGTGGTGCTACCTACCTCTCAATGGTGGGATGGCACTACTTTAAAGGACATTTACACAGACGAATTCCTTAGGGTAGGTAGGTTCTCGTAGATACTTGCTCTAATTTCAAAACAAATTCAAAAATACTTTTCACACCAACACATTTTCAAAAAGCTTTCGAAAGCATTTTTTCAAACACTCTTGAGGACCGATACAAGAGTCGAACTGGAATTTTCAAAGAAACCTTTTAAAAACCCACAGTTGAAAAGCAAACAAACAATTTTGAAAACACAAATGAGCAAGTATCTAAGAGCCCATGGATAACCATGGATAGAAAGGGTGCTAACACCTTCCCTTTCTATAATCTACCTCCCGAACCGAGAGCAATCTCTTTAAGGAATTTTTCTGTGCTTTTGTCCTTTCCATTTGGAGAAAATAAAAGACGGTGGCGACTCTTGCTTCCGCGACATTTTGCGAACCAGCGTTAAACAGTCAGTTCCAGATCCACCGATCACAGAACCCAATGGGGTTGTTTCACATAGCTATTTTTCTTTCTTTTGCACAAATTGTAATTTCTTTCGGCAAGCGTTCTCTTACTAGAACATCAACCTCTTTGTACAAAACGCCTATTACAGGCCAATTTCCAAATCAATACAAGACATTTTTACAAAACTTCAATTTGTTTCTTTTTATTTTTCTGTTTTGTTTTGCAAGAACGTCCAATGATTTATTTTTGATATATGCATTTGAAAATGATTGCTGCTCATAAAGATTTACATAAAAAACAAAAGGCAATTGCTCGTAATTCCAGAAACAGGGAAAAATAAGAAGTGCCAAACCCTACAGTTCCTCTGTCCAGTAGGTATCAGGATGGAGTCATCTTGGGAACATAATTGTGGGTACATACACTCCCCATAAAGTAAGAGTATCCGAAGGCATTGAAACAAGACATAACTATCCCCAGCTAAGGTTCATAATCGTGAGCGAGTCAGTAAATTTCATTCCCCAAGCAGAGTCTATTTCTACCAATGCAAAAGCTTAATCTCCAACAGAGCTTATCACTTACAGCAACAGAATTCCATCCCCAGCTGAGTTTACTCCTCCAGATCAGCAGGTCGACCAACAGAGTATCTCTTCCCCAAAGTTTGGTCCCCGCAGAGTTATTTTTTCCAGCATCTCTTCCCGGTAGAATATTTGCAAATCTCCAGCAACCGTCAGAGATTTATTTTCCAAGACGCGAGCATGCCCCGATAGCATTTCATGAACATACATCATGGCATACGCATACATATCATATACGACATAATCTCATTTATTTTGAGAACATAATCTCATTTATTTTGAGAACATCATCTCACCCTGCATTTCATGCATCGCATACAATTAACCCTGATATCTTTTCAGGAAGAGACGATTAGCTTCAACAAATCTAGTAGTTATACAGATCACATCTACAGACAACTAATGGAAACTTAGTTCCCGAAATCAAACGGGTCAACTAATCTACGTCATCAGATCAAAGTAACCTTACCCCAGTTCATCCTGAAGTTTTACACAAACCTATAACCTTACCCCGGTTCATTCTGAAGTTTTACACGAACTTACAACCCTACCCCGGTTCATTATGAAGTTTTACACGAACTTATAACCCTACCCAGGTTCATTCGGAAGTTTTACGCAAACTTATAACCTTATCCCGGTTCATCCTGAAGTTATACACAAACTTATAACCCTACCCTGGTTCATCCTGAAGTTTTACACAAACTTATAACCTTACCCCGGTTCATTCTGAAGTTTTACACAAACTTATCTCAAAGTAACCCTACCCAGGTTCCTTCTCGGTTCAGCTGGATTTTTACCCAAACTCCTCACGAAACAACCTTACCCAAGCTATCATATCAGAGTAACCTTACCCAGGTTCCTTTTGAAGTTTTACACGAACTTATCACAAAGTAACCTTACCCAGGTTCCTTTTGAAGTTTTACACGAAGTAATGTTACACAGGTTCCTTTTGAAGTCCTACACGAACTTATCACGGAGTAACCCTACTACTCAAGTTCCTTCTCAAAGCCCTAATATCTAGTCTTTCGTATCAAAGTAACCCTACTATCCAAGTTCCTTCTCACAACCCTACTATCCAGGCTTTCATATCGAGGTAACCCTACTACCCAGGTTCCTTCTCACGACCCTACTATCCAGACCCTCATATCAAAGCAAACCTACTATCCAGGTTACTCCTCATAACCTTACTATCCAGGTTCCGCCTCTCTTATCTCCAGACAGCAGTCCACAACACCGTAAGATCGGGACATAATCAAACACGATTGGTTTCACATTTCCCCAGTAGAGTAACGGACAACTGAAGCTCCTAAAACTCTATTTCTCAAGACAAATACCAACATTCCTCAATAGATTCCTCCTCAACAACGGCAACAGGGACTATCGTCAAAAGAACATCTCAGGAAATCCACATTCTCAAGATGGCATCTTTAAGCCCATCTCCAACAATTCTCTGTCGCATCCAGGATGGCATCTTTAAGCCCATGTCCGACAATCTTCTATCATCGACCTCCAAATGGCATCTATAAGCCCATTCTCGATGTCACAAGTCAAGTGCCACTTCATGCGAGTGCAAATTTCTGGGTAGTCTAGTGTTCAATCATCTTCCACCTTCAGATCACGAAAGGCAGAGCAACCAATCTACATCCTCAGGTTTAAGAAGATTGAATAGGGGAAGCTGTTGTACCCTAAAATTTTCCCTCTTATTTTACTCAATACATGTCCTTTGAGATCTTCAATTTGCTCAAGATTGCCCAAGAGTTGACCATACAAACTCTCTCGTAAGGCAATATACCTCAAACTAGGGTTTCTATTTTCATCAATATGGGTGAGCCACAAAAGCCCCAAATTCTCTCCATGGTCTTAATATGTTCTCAAGACCCTACATGTCAAGTTTCATGCCTTTTACAAGAAGTTTGCCCAGTCAACTGCTCAGAGGCTTGAGAATCGATTGTACTAGGTCAAAAGTCAACTGTGACCCACACAATGTCAAACTTCAAGATTTTTGGTCAACATCCACATTTTAAAGTGAATTTCATAATTTTATCAAGGGTTGATCATGATTCCTCAAGGAATGCTCCAAATTCATCAAAACCCAAAAGTTGCTAAATTAGGGTTTTGCAAGAAAAGTCAACCCAACTTTGACCACGCATAACTTCTTCATACTTTATCAGAAATTTTCCATCCAAAGCTCATTTTGAAGAGGATGGAATTTCCTACAACTCATCTTTATCTCACAAGTTCAAAATATGCACCCACAAAAAGATATGAATTTCTACATTATAGGTTCTTGTGAAAAGTCAACAAAAACACCTTTTGGGTCAAAGCTTCATACATGAACATGGAAGACCCAATTGAGATAAAACAAAAATGGTTGCTTAGGGGACATCCTAAGCTTTCTAAATTGTCCAAGAACACCTCTGTAGGGTCAAAATTGAGAGAGTTGTGCATTGTCAAAGTTGGAAATTTTTGGAAAATTGTCAAAAGTCAACATTGATCAAATTTGCATTTTTCCAAAGGGGGCTATGTTTTCTTGCTTGAAACATGTTTCTAATAGGACACACGACCCCTGAGCTAATTCACCTCTTATTTTATTATTTTTATCATTTATTTTGATTTTTTATTCATTTAAATCAAAATAAATCAAATTAAATGGTAAAATAATGAAAACAAATCAAATCTTGAGATTTTTGTGCACATTTGGAGTCCATATACGGCTAGTATGATGATCAATTCATGAAAGTCTCATTAGGGTTGAAAAAGATTAGATTGAAGCTTGTTTTAGAAAGATATCATACATGAAGCAAATCAAATCCAATTTTCATAATTCTCAAAGATATGATACAATTTTGTTGACCTAATTCATTCTACTATAAGTGTATAGCAATTGCAGATCAAAAACACAAGGGTTGAAGGCGTGAAAAAGCAAGAAGAAAACTAAAAAATTTGGACAAAAGTGTGAGATAAAAATCCATCTTAGAGCCATCCTCAAGGAGTTTCAAGGATATCTATACGTTCCTGGACATCTCAGGAAGCTTCTCCAGTCATTTGCAAGCCTCAACGCATCAAGAATAATCACATTACAGTATCAAAGTTTGCACTAAGAACTCAAATTCGATTTCTATGATTTACGCATTATAAATGTATTTTACCCATATATTTGTGTTCATCATCATGTTTGCAATGTTTCTGGATAGTTTGATTTAAGTTACAGTGCAAGAACAAGCTTTTTCCATTGCTAGGGTTTCGTGCTCCAATTTGGGGTTTTGTGATTTAAGCAAAATTAGGCCTAATGATGGATACCATGGTGGTCAGGGCTTCACACCCAGTTGATCCATGGTCTCCATTAGAATTTATATTGTGTGTATGTGATTTTTGAATGTAACAGGGTTATACCTACAAACAAATGTCTGTAGGTAAAAGTTACAGGCCTAAGGCGACAGAGAAAGGGAAGAAGACAATGCGTGTCAGCCAACCATTCGCCCGTTTGAATTTCGCGCGTTTGGAATCAGCTTCTTTTATTTTCCTTATATTATGTTTTATTTTTATTATGTTAACAAGTTAACAACGCAACTCCGTTGGCAACACATCGTTGGTAGGGAGTACAAGGACCTGGGTTCGATCCCAGGTCCCAACAAAATGCATTTTCTTGTTTTACCTTTGCAGATTCAATACAATACTCCCTCACACGCCTTCCATACACCCTCAACGCCTGTCCACTAGATGCCCAACTAGCCAGATCTAACGTCTCTCCCCTGATCCAATATTCAGATTTTTACACCCCCCCTTCAGCTAACAACACAGGCCCATTTGGTTATTTCTTTCATTATTTTCTTTAATTTCTATTTCTTTATTTCTTTTCCTTTTGTTTTAATTAATACAAAAAAATCATTTTCATTAAATTAACAAATCAAAAATCACAAAAAGATTTATTTTCTTAATAAATATTTTTTAAATTAATTAGTTTAGGGCAACTTTAATTTCTTTCATAATTTAAAAATAATTAGACTTAGGATTTTATTTGTACATAATTTAATTAATTTTTCTCAAAAATACACAAAAATTATTTTTCTCTTAAAATACTTTTTTAATTTAATTAGTAAATTAGGTTAATTAACTTCTTTCATAATTAAAAACAATTATAAATTAGATTTAATTAATTTTTAATTTAATTGTTTTCTCAAATAAAAATCCACAAAAATTTCTTTCTCTCAATTAGGGTTTTAAGTTACTAATTACCGTCCCCGCATTTAATTCCCCGCGCGCTTGTTAATTATTTTCCCCTTATTTTGTAACTGCTTATTGGGTTGTAATAGTTAACCCAGGGTTTTTATTTACTGTTTAAATCCCCGATTTTTGGTTATGTAATTATTCCCCTCCATGAAGCCTTGTAATAGCTAGGTTTTATTTCCCCGCACTTTTAATTTCCGCAATTTTTAACTGTGTAGATGTATGGCTAGTAGGATTGTATGGCAATAATGTTTGGAAAATTAAAACGGTAGATCACCTAATGTGCAAAGATTAAATAACTAAAACAAATCATATGCACATATTCACTCCTAGGGTTTACCTCACTTCGGTTGCCTTCGGTAAACAATCATTAAGCATAGGAGATTTTAGTGGTTGCCCTCCAGTCTAAAAAGATCAAATCGTCCCATTCGAATGTTGCCTCGGAAATGTTGCCTCAGAAAGATATTAAGACTCTAGGGTTACTACTAAAGTTTTCTAACTATTACTTTACTGATTATAGTTGTCCCTTTCGAATGTCCCTTACAACTCCAACGACGGTGCTACCTACTCTTTAATAGTAGGATAGCGCTTTCTAAAGGAAATAGAACGAACAATCTTTTTTTGAGTAGGTAGAATCTTAAGTACATGCTCAATTTTCACACAAACACCTTTCAAAACAAATTTTCAAAACAAACTTTGTCACATCCTTGAGGACTGATACAAGGGTTATCACCAAGTAAAACATTTTTAAGACAAACACACACAAGAAATTTGAAAAATGAGCAAGTACCTAAGAGCCCGTAGATAACTACGGATAGAAAGGGTGCTAACACCTTCCATTTCTATAATCTACCCCCCGTACTCAGAATATCTCGAAAAAAGGTTTTTTCTGTTCTTTTTCCTTTTCCATGATTGGATGAAATAAAATTTGGTGGCGACTCTTGCTTACCGCGACATTTTGCGAACAAAAAATGCAAAACGCAAACCAGTATTAAACAGTCAGTTCTGCCACCGTATCATAGATTGGTTCAACCTGTCCTATAAATATGTAACCGAGTTCTAAAGGGATCTCAATATCACTGATCCTTCCCCCAGCTTCGTTCAATAGGCGATTGACTTGCAACCAAACTAAACTCAAGAGTCAAACCTCAATGAGTGTAACAACGAGTATCTGTCGACCTTGGGAATACACCAAGGCCGGCCACCTCGCTACGTCCTACTGGCCAAGTTGTGCAATTAAAGGTTCTAAGGTCAGTTGATGCTTCACGACACCACGCGGCGGCCCCGTACTCTCCCTGATTAACTCAAGGGTTACCGGTACCAACCAAAGTACCACATCAACGTAGCTACTGCTTCAACCATGTCGGTATACCCCGCATAATTCCCTCACAGTTTATTGCTACTTACCTAAAAGGTGTCCCCAAATCTGGGTGTAGGATTTTTAACAGTAACCCAAACAAGGACCCAAAACATAAAGCATACAAGTCAAATAATAAAAGAAAATAGATATGATCTAGCCATAAGGTAACCCCACTTTAGAATTATGTCCCCAGCAGAGTCGCCAGTTCTGTGATACTGAGGGAGATTTGACTTTTCGTTTCGTGTTTGTGTTTGCAAATGTTGCGGTTTAGAAAGAGTCGCCACCGACTTTTCTTTTATCCATAACGAAAGGTGAAAAAGCACAGGAAAGATCATTAGAGATGTTTTCTTGGGTTAGGGGGGTAGATTATGAAAAGGGAAGGTGCTAGCACCCTTTTCATCCATGGTTTTCCATGGGGTCTTAGTTACTCGCAAGATCACTTGCTTTTGTTTGAATGTGTGCTTGTGATGTGGGTTTTGAAAGTATTTTGAAAATGTGACTTTGTAATGATTCTCGTCTCTATAAGAATGCGTACAAAGTATTGTTTTGAAAATAGTTCAAAGAGGTGTTTGTGGGACGTGTTTTTTTGAAAGTGACTTTGAAAAGGGTTTTCTTTGTAATGGCTCTCGTTTCTATAAGAACACGTACAAAGTGTTTTTCTTTTGAAAATATTTCAAATGAAAGTGTGGGTGTATAAATTTTTGTTGTTGTGAGCAAGCGAGCAACTAGGAGCAAATCTACCTACTCAAAAGGTCTTAGATGTTATTTTCCTCATCCTTTAGACGTTGCTATATTACCATTGTTTTGATAAGAAGCCCCGTCGTTGGATGTGAAGGGACGAATGTTGGGACATTTGTATAGTCATAGAGGGCAACCTATGGGACATTTTAGCAATGTCATTTAGGGACTAGATCGTTTTCCAGAGGCAACATCGAGGGTCATCGAGGGACTACGATCTTTTATCGAGGGTCTTTTGCTAAAACGCCCATGTTCGAGGGACATGACTATTTTTCGATAGGCCACAAATTGGGATTACCCTAAGGGTGCTAGTGTGTAAGTGGGTTTGATTGCATGCATTTTAGTCTTGATTAGGGTGATTTATTTGTTGATTTCATATCTTTCCATACACACCATAGTTACTAACAATGTATGAAAGCGATAAAAGTGCGGAAAGTAAGGATTCTACGCTATGACAATCATTAGGGGGATGGGGTGTACAAATTTACAAATGGGGGGTTGCGAGAAAATAAATCCTAATTATTTATTACAACCATATTGAAATAATAAGGCAAGAAAGAAAAGGGACCTTGTTATAAAAAAGGGTTTTCTGTGTTAATGAATAAAAAAGGGAAATGAATTAGCTTAGTAAAAAAGAAAATATTTTTATGCCCTTTTTATATTGATGAAAAGAGTTTTAATGTTGAAAGTGATAAAAAGGAGAATAAATGAGATATATACTCAGCGTGTTTCTACAAGCAAAACAAACGGAATCAGAAGTTCTGGAGACAAGAGCGCTGTGAATCAGTAGGAAACGTCAATGGGTATCAGAAGTTCTGAGTTGGTAAACTCTGAGGTCCTGCAAGAAACGTTAGAGGGAAAACACAAAAGTTTTGGGTGGTATTCAGACAGTAGACCACAAGTCAGAAGTTCTGTATTACACTAAAATAGTGAGTAAACCCCATAAATTCAGTGTATTGTCAGCATGTGAAAATTAGAAACTCTGAGTGTGTAAAAACAGCGAGTGGAAACATCAGAAGTTCAATATGTTTGACATGTAGAGAGAACTTAGAAGTTTTGTGGTGTGTTAGAATAGTGAGTGAATCATGGAAGTTCTATGTGTTATAATGGTGAGTGAAAAACAGAAGTTCTATGTATTAGAATGGTGAGTGAAAAACAGAAGTTCTATGTGTTAGAATGGTGAGTGAAAAACAGAAGTTCTGTGTTACATTTCAACTCTTTCCTTATATCAATCAACACAACAATAACTTATTCGGTTTTCAGCAAACAGCAAATCAGAAGGATAAAAGCACAATAGTTTATAGATGTTCTGATCCTGATCTTGAGTCTAACCTTAATCAGGAAGTTCTGATCCACAGTCTTTCTACTTACACAATGATATGGTCAACATCAATAATGTGATATTTACATGTTTAATGATGTTCTGAATGAGAAGATGCAGAGTCAGGTAGACTTACCTTGAGCCTAGAGCGTGTGTTTGGCACTTGAGCTGCTGCCTTCAGATATTCTGGAGTCAGCAAGAGCAACGAAAGGGAAAATACCAAGTTCTTTTACTTCAAGGGAAGAACAAGGATTTTGGTTTTCTGTTTAGGAATTATGGATTTTTTATGGAGGTATCACATCTTTCTTTTATCTCTTTTGACAATCCCCTCTCCAAAAGCCAACAGGTTTTTTTTTTGTTTTTTTTTTTTGCAGTTTTAGGACTCTTGATTTTTTGGCAGGGGTTCAAGGCTTTTCTTTCTCAAATTTTCGACCTCTTTACAGTTGCCAATGGAGTTTTTTTTATAGGCAACGATTTTCTCATTTTTTAGAGGTCATGTGGCACCAACCTCATATGCTAGGCGCTGACTTGCTCTTGAAGTAAGTTTAAACAAGCATGGTTCAAGGCACAAAGCAGGATGGCTAGTAGGTTTAGCAGCGCCTAAGCTGGATTTGTCAGTCAAAAATAAGGAAAAGCAAAAGCAACACATGGGCCTAGCACCCTTTTGCATAAAAGTTTACTTTCCCAAGACAGTAGAGGTACACGTGGGGGAAATCCTTTGGATAAAGACTCAAAAGTGGTTGTGAGCATTAAATGAGCATTAAATGATGATGAGATTTATCAAATCAAAAATCCTGCCATGTGAAACTCTGCATCATTACTTAATTCTGGATCAGAAGTTCAGCTTCAGCGTAATTCAGAATGAATAACCAACTTCTGATCTTTGTATCTCCTTGCTCCAGCATGTTCTGAAGGAGCTCTCAGACTTTCTACGAAGCTTGTAGCACGCTTCTTAACCTTCTTTGAATTACCATGGAAAACTCTGATTGAACCTTTGTGAAAACTTGCCCAAAGGTTCTGACCAAACTCTGTCTTGAAAGTGTCCAGAATTTGCTGAGTGTTTCAGTTTCAAGGACATGTCTTTGAGAAGTTATAACTGGAAATCCCAGTATTTCTAGGAGAAGTTATGTTCTGCAATGCTTTAGATCTTGTTGAAATCTATAACTATTGAATCAGAAGTTCTTCCAGAATCAGCTTGCATCATGGTGAAAATCTTACCAGAAGTTCTGAGCTTGTCCTATTTCTTAAACACTTAGAAAAATGCTAAGTATTTATAAATTTGACTTGTCCAAAGTAACTTTTGACTTTTGAATTTCTAGATGAAACAAACTCCATAATTTAACATGTCTTGCTGAAATATGAATCTTGAAACTTGATTTTGACCCAAAAGTCAAAGCTTGACTTTTCAGTGTGCAAATGACCATTTTTCCCTTGTGGACGATTTTCTTGGAAAATTTGTAATTCAAAGCTTGAAATTGGACGGTGTGATACGGTGTCCAGAACCGGGACGTGTTTCCCTTTTTAAGGAATTGCTGGTTTGCGTTTTGCGTTTGTGTTTGCAAAATGTCACGGTAAGCAAGAGTCGCCACCGACTTTTATTTTATCCAATAGAAAAGGAAAAAAGCACAGAAAAATTCCTTTTTCGAGATATTTCTGAGTACGGGGGGTAGATTATAGAAATGGAAGGTATTAGAATCCTTTCTATCCATAGTTATCTACGGGATCTTAGGTACTTGCTCATCATTTTCAAAATTGTTTTCTTTGTTTTTGCAAGATTTGAAAAGTTTTTATTTTGACTTCGATTTAACTCTTGCTTCTGTCTTCAAGAGTGTAATGAAGTGTTTTTGAAAACTTTGTTTGTAAAGGAGTGTAAGTGTGAAAAATGTTTGTTTTGTTTGAGCAAGTACTTAAGAACTAATCTACCTACTCGAAAACAGAATCGTTCTATATTCGTTTCCTTTAGACACCGCTATCCCACAATTAGTGAGTAGGTAGCACATTCGTTGTAGTTTTGAGGGTCAATTCGAAAGGAACGTACGGTCACTAAAGCAATGTTAGGACATCTTAGTAATAACCCTAATGTCTTAGATCAATTATCCGAGGAAACAATATCCGAGGCAACCTTTCCGAGGCAACTATGAACTTTGGACAAAAGGAAGATCATTAAAATATCCTATACTCAATGACTGTTTACCAAAGGCAACCAAGTGGGAGTGTACCCTAGGAGTGCGCATGTGCGATTGATTCAATTTCAGATTTATTATCTTTGCACATTTAGGGTTGTCTAACTGTTTTAAATTTTTTCGAATACATTCTTGTCATGCAACCCTAATTATTCATACATCTAACAGTTAAATATTTGTGGAATTTAAAATGCGGAAATTAAACTAAGCTATTACAAGGCTTCAGGTATTTACATAGCCAAAAACAAACCCTTGAAAAGTAAAGCGGTAAATGAAAATAAAGTCCTAATTTAAACTATTACAACCTTGTGAGCAATTACAATAATGGGATAAAAATAATAAAATAAAACGCGCGATGAAAATTAGAACGAATGCGAACTAGGGTTTTGACCCTTCTATCCTAATTAAAAGAGAAATTGTTTTTGTTCTTTTTAATATTTTGTAAGAAAAAGATTAGGTTTTAAAAACAAAAGTACAAATTAATTAGTGATTAAGTTAATTAATAAAAATAATTACATAGCCTATTTTTGGTTTTCTTGTTATTTTTAAGAAAAGAAAGAAAAATTAAATTTGGAATAAAAACCGAATTTTTCTAATTATTTTTAATTATGTACAAAAAAAGAAATTAAAGTTATCTAAATTAACAATCCTAATTAAATTAATTAATTAATTTTTAACAAAAATAAAATCTAGACCTAATTTATGAAAAGTAATATTTTTTGTGATTTTTTTGATAAAAAGAAAATAATTTAATTGGTTAGTAAATAAAATAAATAAATTAAATGAAATAAAATAAAAATATAGAGAAAGAAATTTGGGCCTGAGTTTAGCAGTTTGGGGGGTGTGAGAAGCAGTTTTGGGCCCAAAAACAGGGAGGTCCGTTTGACCTTCCAGATCACTTGCTTCTGCGTTGACTAGGCTCCATGGTGCTCCTCCATTGCTGGCCATCAGATCTGGATCTCAAACCACTTGGCAAGCTGGACTATGAGGACTTATGGTGGATCTTGGCTTTGTGTACGTATGTGATCTTGAAAAAGAAAATAATATGGAGAAATTGGTGGACCTGGGATTCGAACCCAGGTCCTGAGGCATGTTCCATGCACTCCATTGCCACTATGCCACTTGTGTTTGTTTGTATATAAAATATATAATAATGATAATATATGAAAAAACAAAGCACTGAATTCAAAACGCGTGAAAATTCAAATGCGCGAATGGTTGGCCGCCACGTCTTCATCTTCTCTAAGGATCTGTTGTTTTAGACAACAGACCTATACCAACGGACGTTCTCTGTAGCTAAAACCTTGGCCATATCAAAAATCACGTACAAGCACAATAAATCAATGGTGATGGTACCAATCCATTCGTCTCAGTCTCACGAACTTCATGGTACCCTAATCGTGGTCCAATTTCAGTTGTACACCAAGATCCCAATTTGAATCTACAAACCCTAACAATGGTGAAATCCAATATAGGCCATATAAATGCAATTAAACAATACAGAAAGCTTGCACATGTCTTAAGGATCAAGAATATACCATTAGTTCATGCTATCAATGACTAAATCATGGAATTCGAATTCAAGAAAAGTTGGGTATCGTGACTGACTTACAGTGAGATATAGGGCTCGAAAATGCTTGCTTTGGACTGCTTTAGCTTGATGAGGATCCCAGGAAACGATTGGAATGGTTCAAAGGTCCTGAAATTGCCTCTAAATGGGAATTCGTGTTTGCCCTTTTTCTTGATTTTTCAAGTTTGTGTTCTTGATGCTGCGCCTCCTTCTAACCTAGTTTTGAGTCTGCACACGTTCTATATGTATCAAGGAACGGATTAGGGTTGATAACTGATCTCAATCTTCTTCCATCAATGAATTGGATCTTGATTTGATACACCTTAAAAATCTTTCCAAAAATGGCCTATTTCAATCTTTTTGTACACACCATGCCTTGATACCAATTTGAATACTTACTAGCTGTAATTAAAACCTGAAACAAGCACAAAATCTTTAGTTTTCAATATTTTGGATTTTATATGATTTATTTTGATTAAAATTGATTTAAATTAAATAAAAATCAAAATAAATAATAAAAATATGATAATGACAAGTGGCAAGGGCTAGAGCTCGTGGACTATGTTGCCAACTCAAAACAAGTGAAAAAGATTGGGCCCATTTGGCAAAATTTGAAGTTTTAGGCATAGTTGACTTTTGGCAATTTTGCAAAAAGGGTCAACTTCACCAATGCATAACTTCCTCAATTTTGACTCTTTGAAGGTGTTCTTGGACTTTTTAGAAAGCTTAAGATGTCCTATAATCAACATTTTTGGTATGATCTCAATTTGATATTCCATGCTCATGTATGAAGCTTTGACAAAAAAAGGTGTTTTTGTTGACTTTTCAAAATGACCTATAATGTCCAAATTCATAACTTCTTGTGGGTGCATATTTTGAACTTGGGAGATGAAGATGGATTGTGGGGAATTGAATTATATTCAAAATGAGCTTTAGATTGGTCATTTCTCATAAAATTTGAGAAAGTTATGCTTGGTCAAAGTTGAGTTGACTTTTCCTACAAAACCCTAATTTAGCAACTTTTGAGACTTGATGAATTATGAGCAATCCTTGATGAATAATGATCAACCATTTATCAAATGATGAAATATACTTCAAAATGAGGATGTTGTCCAAAAATCTTGAAGTTTGATTGTATGTAGGCCACAGTTGACTTTTGCCCTAACACAGTCGATTTTTAGGTCTTTGAGCAATTGACTGAGCAAACTTCTTCTGCAAGGCTTGAAACTTGACATGGATGATCTTGATAACATATTAAGACATTGGTGAGCATTTGGGATCACTTGTACTCAAGTGTCTTGATGCAACATGAAACCCTAATTTGAGGTAGACTGCCTTAGGAGAGAGCTTGTCTGGCCAACCCTTGGACTACCTTGAGCAACTTGGGGATCTTTCTTGAAATGTTTTGAGAAATATGGGAGGGAAAATTTTGGGGTACAATAGCTGCCCCTTTTCAATTTTCTTAAACCTGAAGATTTAGATTGGCTTGTCTGCCTTTCGTGATCTGAAGGTGGAAGATGATTGAACACTAGAGTGCCCAGAAATTTGAATTCGCATGAAGTGGTAATTGTCGTGTGATGTCGGGAATGGGCTTATTAATTCCATTTGGAGACTGATGGCGGGAGATGGGCTTAAAGATTCCACCCGAAGGAGTGTCGATTGCATAAGAGATTCCTTAGCGAGAGCTTGTATACCTGTCGTCGAGGAAGATTCCGCTAGGGAAGGCTGATCTTTGTTGAGAGAAGTAGAATTTTAGGAGCTTCGTCGTCCGTTATTCTACTGGTGAGTCGTCTCTGTTTGAATTTTAGGAACTTCGGTCGCCCGTATTCTACTGAGGAATCATCTCTTTTGAATTTTAGGAACTTCGGTCGTCCGTATTCTACTGAGGAATCATCACTGTTGAATTTTAGGAACTTTGGTCGTCCCTATTCTACTGAGGAATCATCTCTGTTGAATTTTAGGAACTTCGATCGTCCTTATTCTACTGAGGAATCATCTCTGTTGAATTTTAGGAACTTCGGTCGTCCGTATTCAATGGAGGAATTATCTTTGTTGAATTTTAGAAACTTCGGTCGTCTGTATTCACTTGAGGAATTATCTCTGTTGAAGAGGAAAGTTGAATTTTTAGGAACTTCGATCGTCCGTATTCAACTGAGGAATCATCTCTGTTTAATTTTAGGAACTTCGGTCGTCCGTATTCAACTGAGGAATCATCTCTATTGAAGTGGAAAGTTGAATTTTAGGAACTTCGGTCATCCGTATTCAACTGAGGAATCATCTCTATTGAAGAGGAAAGTTGAATTTTAGGAGCTTCGGTCATCTGTATTCAACTGAGGAATCATCTCTATTGAAGAGGAAAGTTTAATTTTAGGAGCTTCGATCGTCCGTATTCAACTGGGGAATCATCTCTGTTGAATTTTAGGAACTTCGGTCGTCTGTTATTCAACTGAGGTAAATGCTTCATAGCTTGAATTTTGTGAGAATTTGATTGTATCTTTCCTGAAAGGTAAAGTTTAACTGTATGTAATGCATGATATGTATCAGGCAATGATGTTCTCAAAATAAATGAGACTATGTTGTATGATGCGTATGCATGTCATGATGTATGGAAATGTGATGCTTTTAGCTGGGGAAAATAAATCCCGGATAGCTGCTGGAGAAAAAGAGTTGAATTCTTCGTTTCCGCTGGGGATAGTGAATGATGATGTCTTTGAGAATAAATCTGCAGGAGAGGATAACTCCGCTGGGGAATAAACTGATGAGGAAATGACTCTGTGGGGAGGACATATTCTGCTAGAAGACCTGTTGATTTGGAAGAATAACCTCAGCCGGGGATGAATTATCATTGCTTGTGATAATGAAACTTGTTGGGGATTGAATTTTTGTTTATGAAAGGAATGAACTCCGCTGGGGATGATTTTCCAGTTGCGACTTCACCAGGGATGACCTTTTAGGATCTACTGGGGAAAATCCTCCAGCCTCCACTGGGGATAACTTTCCAGTGCTGATGATAGATAAACTCTGCTTGGGAAGAATTTTACCGACTCATTCACGGTTGTGAGTCTCAGCTGGGGAGAGTTAACACTACCGTCTTTCTCTTACTCTGCGGGGAGTGAATGTACCTTAGTCATATTCTTTAGCTAAATCTATCCCTGTACCTGGTGGACAGAGCAACTGTAAGGTATGGACAATTCTTATTTCCCCTATTCCTGATATTACGAGTAATCGTCTTTTGTTTCGCATGTAAATATTTATGAACAATTATTGTCAAATGCATATATCAAAAATGAACATTGGACGTTCTTGCAAAACAAAACAGAAAAAAGAAAAACCATTTGAAATTTATTTGTGAAAATGAATTGTATTGACTTTGAAGTTTGGCCCGTAAATAGGCTTTTTTGTACAAGAGGCTGACGTCCTAGTAAGAGAACACCGCCGAACAATAGAATTTATACAGTTTGTGAAAACAAAGAAAAACAGCTATGTGAATAATCCCACTGGGTTCCAACTCTTCTATTTCCTTCATATCCTCGAGCATCTCATCACTTTGCTACTTGGTTGAAGATAGATCAGACTGATTAGTGTCGTTCGAGCTTGATAGTCGATACTGGAGTCTGGTTGCAAGATGATCCAATGAGACATAATATTACGCTTTAATCCCTAATTTTTGCCTGGACCGCCCTTTCGGGTTTTCAGTCCACCTGGATACCCTTTTTTGGCCAAGCCGCCTTTTCAGGTTTTCGACTTGCCGGGTGTACATGTTTTTTTCGATTTCATCACTTATTTTTGCCCGAACCCTTTTGGTTCACCGAGATGCCCTTATTTTTGCCTAGGCCAGTCGACCTAGCGGGTCTTTAATTATGCATAGTATTTTTCACTATGTCTGCATTGACGGGGTGAGGAAGGTCATCACCATCCATGGTGGTTAGAATCATAGCTCCTCCTGAGAAAATGTTCTTAACCACAATGGCCCTTCATACGTAGGGGTCCATTTCCCCCTGGGATCACCTTGAGGTAGGATGATGCGTTTGATCACCAGATCCCCAACTTGATACTCTTGTCGTCTAACTTTCTTGTTAAATGCCTTGATCATCCGTTTTTGATACGTTTGACCGTGACAAATAATAGTAAGTCTCTTTTCATCAATTAAGTTCAGCTGATCGAGTCGGGTCTGGATCCAATCATCCTCGCTCAAACCTGCATCCTTCATAATCCGAAGAGAGGGTATCTGAACTTCAATGGGCAAGACTGCCTCCATACCATATACCAAGGAATATGGGGTTTCCCCTGTTGACGTCCGCGCTGAGGTGCGGTACCCATGAAGAGCAAACAGTAACATCTCGTGCCAGTCTTTGTATGTCACCGTCATCTTCTGCACAATCTTCTTGATGTTCTTATTAGCCGCTTCAACAGCCCCATTCATCTGCGGCCGGTAAGGAGAAGAGTTGTGATGCTGTATCTTGAACTGCTTGCAGTGCTCGGTGATTATTGTATTGTTGATATTTGTACCATTGTCCGTAATGATCCTCTCCGGTACACCATATCGACAGATCAAATTGTGCCGAATAAACCGTGCCACGATGTTCTTGGTCACTATAGCAAATGAAGCTGCCTTAACCCACTTCGTAAAGTAATCAATTGCTACCAGGATGAAACGATGCTCGTTAGACGCAGTAGGCCTGATCTCGCTGATCATGTCGATGCCCCACATTACAAAAGGCCAAGGAACTGTCAAAACATTCAGAGGTACTAGAGGTATGTGCACCTTATCAGCATAGACTTGGCAGTTATGACAGGTCCGAGAATGCTGATAACAGTCGGCTTCCATGTGTTTCCAGTGATTTCTGGTAAACAACCGCTAGTCTTCCAAACTATCGAATAATCTTTGTTAACGCTACTCAATCTCTTTGGTAACTCACAGGATCGACTAGATTGATCCTAGGACTCCTTGGATATTAAGGTTACTCTCACAATCGAACAATTATTCATGGGTGCTATTGTACAAATGTTTGGTTTATTTCGATCCCTCTCTCTAAGAGTTTAAAAATATGGTCAAAATGTATGTGAAAACTAATTTATACGAATAATTGCTAATTGTAATGCTGATTGAAAAGACATATAAAACTGTATGGAAAATGAAGTAACTGGTTTCGACCCATAAAACATTTAACACAAAAGGTTTCTGGAATGTGGAAGTTTAAAATGTGAAGAAAGCGTTTAATGCAAGAAATCTAGAAATGACTTTAAGTGAAAGTACATGTTTGAAGAATAATACTTGAAAGTAAAGGTATTGAGAGCGTACAAGTTCTCTGAAATATAGAGTGCTCGAAATATAAAGAAAGCAATAAAATGTAAAACTTTGAAGAAAAGACTTTGAAATGAAAAGACAGTAGATAAAGAAACTTGCAAATGTTATTCGACAGAAAGAAAAAGAAGGAAAGTGCTGGAAATGGTAAAAAGGCTTTTATTAAATTAGAAATACATGGTGCTATCATACATACATATCTCTTGCATTCGTTTCCCTTGCCATGTGGTAGTTTGAATGTTATTGAGTATTTTGTATAACAGATATGACACACTGAAATCCTAACACTAAGACTTCTATTTATACTAATTCGACCCTAACGGTCTCGCTACAAGATCATGCCACGTTTCTAACATGCAAGACAATGCTTCTTTCATCTTTCCACGTGTCCCCAAATGCTCCAACACATAACTTTCAAACTTTGAAAGTCCCGCTTTCATTTAAATTTTAAATGCTTTGGTGTTTCTCTGTTTCGAACGCTCTTCTCAGACCTAGCTTCGCTGCTGTTTCGAGACCCCTTTGGACACGCTCCCATGATCACCGTTCGAAGCTTCAAGCTTTGACACACTCATTCGAAACACTGCTTCTGCAATTTCGAAGCGTGGTGTTTTAATTCCATTTTGATCAGAACTTCTAGCTCTTTTTGAATTCTAAATAACACTATCAAAATCTTCAGCCAACAAATTGCCCCTTTAAAATATGTATTTCGATCTCTCTGAGAAATACCTATTTTAAACATTTATACAAGATTTTGATAGGATTTTCGAATCATCATAGCATTTAATGCGTTTGACCCTAGTCACATCAATCATAGCACCCTTTGGGTACCTCAACCGCCCAGAGTCACTTCACAGCATGGTGCAGTTATAAGTAATGATTGTTTTTAAAATCACGCCTATTACCTATATCAACTTCTCGCCACCTCTTCATCACACCAATCCATGATCTCCACGTATCATACTTTCACTCGGTGGACGCTTAATCTTCTTATTATAAAACGTCAATCTAACCTTCCTTTTTCCTTCTTTACACTCTAACTCTTTCAAACTCTGGCATTTTACTCTTCTTCTCTCACAAACAATCTAAGCTCTCAAACAACAAAAATGTCTTCTTCCACATCATCCCAACTCAAGAAAGTCTCCAAGAAGAAAGGAAAAACTACAGGAGCAACTATGGAGAGTAAAATCGTCACCATTCAAGGCCAATCTGCTCTTGCTCCTCAAATGATTTCCAAAGAAAAAGAAATGATGTACGCATCACAGGTACTCATCCCTACCCATGTTGCAGGTAAGAGGTTAGCCTTAAATGGCCCTCTTACAGTTTTTGAAATACTAAAGGACACCAGGACCATTTTTCCCGTGTGTTATAACTTCAAACCTTTATTCAACAAAATGGATGCCCCTAGGGCAGTAGAATCTCTTAATCCGAACACCACAGAAACCCCAACTGTTTATCCTAAGGACCCATTTATCTTGGATTATGTAAAAAGCAATTTTAAACCATTCCGATCTTGCCCTACTGCTGATGTTGCTTATCAAAACTGGTTCACGAAAGTAGAAGCCAAAAAATCCCAGCAATGGGAAGAACTAGGCATTTATAACCTCATTAAGCTATCGAAACCTGGATTCACCTATAGTCATCCTCTGCTATTTGCGTCCCTCTATTTCTGGGATAGTACCTACAACACTTTCCATCTTCCAGGTGGAATGATCACCCCAACCTTCTTCGATATAGCAGCCATTACTGGGCTGTCGCCAGTGGGGGAAACTTATGTTCCTGACAATGAAGAGCACTCAAGCATAATTGACTTCGAAGTCAAGTTGGCCAGCTTCTCCAAATTTATCGGCCATTATCATGCTGAAGGGGATAATGTGTCTGACACATAGCACATTGCTTTCTTAACCCTGTGGCTGTCTAGGTACGTTTTCTGCAGTAGATCCCTGCAGGTAGCTAGTAGGTTCATTCCTTTAGCTAGGGATTTACATGAAAATCGCAAAGTGTGCCTAAGTGAATTACTCTTAGTTGACCTCTATGAGAGCCTGAGGTCAGCTGTTTCGAGCCTCAAATCCCACACTTCCAAAAACATTCTTTTAGCTGGCCCATTTTGGTTACTTCAATTATGGCTCAACGCCATGTTCGAACCTTCTTTATCAACCGCCAACACCATAGATGAACAAGATTCAGAAATAAGTGATAGGATAGTCGAAGGCACTAGGCTTCGAAGACTAACCCCTAATGATGACAAGGACGACTTCAAGGTTCAATTTTCGAAGTACATCCTGATACTCTCAAAAAGACATAAGTTCGAAGAGAGCATGGCGCCCTTTGCTTCGAGGGCTCATGGACCTTCTTGGTTCACCATGGCTCTTTCAGAAGCCATCAAGAGTAAGGAAATCCAAGATGTGTGGAGAGCTTTCTTGCTTCCTAGACTTATCTCTTCAAGGATAACCCCAGCTAAGAACCAAATTCTTCTCTTTGCCTACCAACCAAACTTCGTTTCGAGGCAGTTTGGCCTATGCCAACTGATTCCTGAACCTTTGTTCCAGACTGAGAGTGCCATCACATCTGGTCGAACTTTCAAGGCAAGGGAAGCCAAGATCCAGCAAGAACAATATCAGGGCTTTGCCCAATTTGAACTGATAGCCTTCGAACCTACCCATCTCGCGGCCAAAGGATTTCTGGAGTGGTGGATTAAGTTTTATCAAGCTTGTATGTTCGATACACTTACTATTGGACAGAAACTAATTGATGCCTTCGATGTGCAGGTACCAGCAAAGAAAGGTATGTTTACTCATGCCAAAGAAATAAAAGCTTTTCAAAATTACTTCGAAACTACTTACGACCCCACACGCTTGGACTCCACTGTGCATCAAGCGGCTGAGACCTTGAAGGAAAAATTTAAACAAAAAGTTTCTAAGCTAAAACTTCCTTCAGGGCTGTCACCTGAGGATAGGTATAGGTTGGCATTCGAAATGCATCCACCTAAATTTCCCAGATTACCTACCTCAGAACTGGCTCTGGCTTGGTTTCCCCCATATCCATGGTGGTTTACTTGCAAAGAGATGTTCAAATATCTTCAAAGGAAACCAAAGCCATCTGAGACTGTGACATGGGCTCGACACTGGCTTCATGATTTCCCAGGACATCTTCGATATGACCTTTCTGCCATGTCAATTAAATCTGATCAAGGCACAGGTGCGAATGCTTGGGAACAATCCCAAATGTCTTTTATTTTCCATATCTTTAACCTTTGCCTTAATTGTTTTGATTTTCAGCTATCAGGATAAAGACTGCTGCCTCGAAATCGAAAGAAGGGAGTGCCTCTCAAACCTCCATTGAAACTACTGAAAAAGCTAATCCACCCGAAACGACTACTACTGCTGCAACTACACCAACAACAACAACGCCAACAACAACAAGTGCCCCGATTCCAACGGTAATCACTTAGTTTTTTTATGCTTCGAATTCACTCAATCCTTTTATATCTAACTTCGTTAAAATTCGTTCAGACCAACAAGCTTCCCCCCACTACTCCCAAGAAGCGGAAACCAAACACCACTGGGGAAGATCTTACTGCTGGAGGAAACTCAAATACTGCTTCGAAGAAGAAGCTAAAGAAAGCTACACCCAAAAGTACTGTTCCTACTAGTGTCTCTGGACTCGACTCCAGGGATGCTGCTCCCTTACCAAAATCCAAAAATCCACCTTCGACCTCCAACCCACAGTTGGAACGCATAGCTAGTAACCTCTCTTCTGAGGGCCCACAGGTAAATCGAACTTCTTTAAAAATGTTTAACTTCTTATTACCTTGGGGAGTGTCATCCTTTAACATTTTGCTGCTCCTTGCAGAACATCCTGAATCCCACTTCTACTATTTCGACCTCACCGTCCAGGGCTGCTGTTCCGCTTAACTCCTCTCCTCAAGGAGATTCCAGCAATTTGGTCCAAAACAAAGGTTCTTCCAACGTGGCGGTTTTGGCTGGAACTTCTGAGCAGCCAGATGACCAAGGTACCTCCATTCCTCTGAAAGAGGTGAACGAAACCATACCTCAAACGTCTGCAGAGGATTCACAAAGGGTTCTTCAAAAGTCCCCTCTTGAAACTCTTCAAGAGGATCCAAAGGATACTCAGATTGAAGAGGAAAAAGCTGATTCTGGGCAAGGATTCGAAGAATCTGCAGACGAAGAATCTGAGGAGGAAAACGCCAATGATGGGGAAAACGACAATGATGGTTCGACTGCCGAGACGGAGTCTAATGCACATAGCGGTGAAAAGGATGGTATCGAAGTGGTAGATTTGGACGAGGATGAAGAAGACCAAGAGCACGAAGCAAATGAAGGGGATGGTGATACAATCAACGAAAACCCAGAGGTTGAAGCAAACGTGGTTCCCCTACGCGTGGAATTCCCCCAATCCTCTCCGTCTCGAATGACTGACGAGGAACTGGCACTTCTGAGGCGAAATGACCCTATTGGGTACATGAAGGCAAAGTTGGCCCAGAGGGACATCCCACTCGCTAGGGCTGGCACAAGTTCAACCAGCTATCCTCTTCCCACAGATGAAAGAGTTGTTCTTCTCAACAAAATTAGGAGAACTATTCTCAATGTGGATATCTTCGAAGTGCTTAAGCAAGATAGTACTGCTTGCTATACTATGAAGGAGCTGCTCACAAAGGTTAATCTTTCCAACTGCTCTTTGCCAGTTAGTACTCTCTTGTTTGATCTTCAGAATTTGCTGGACAACGTAACTGGCTATCTTCTCCAAGACGAATCTGCTGCCAAGAAGGTTCACGAGAAACGCATTGCTATGGATGCCGCCTATGAACAAGCTTCGAAGCTTTCTCAAGAAGCTGAAGATCAGGCTATGCATCTGAAGCAGGCAAAAACTGAATATGAGGCTCGAGCTGAGTCCATTCTTATTTGGGAAAGGCAGATTCTGGAACTTCAGCAGAAAGTTAAGGAGGCTAAGGAACAACAATTAGCCTTCGAAACTAATCCTGCAGGTAACCAATTCGAAGAGCTTCTCAACCGGGGGCTTGCAGAAATGGAGACTGCAGAACAACTTAAAGGAGAAGTGGCAACCTTGGAAGGTGCCAGGCGGTTTGCTCAGCAGAAACTTGAAACATTTCGAAGTACCTTTAATCGATTGAAAAATAATGTTTATTTCTAGATTTTTAGTCTATCTGACCATAACTTTGGTTCTTTCAATGTAATATTCGAACAACGCCATTTTGGCATTCTTATCTTGCCATCTTGGCTTTTTTATAATATTTTGTTTACGTTGTTACTATTCGAATTTCCCGCAGGCTTGGTTTATATTTCTTTAAATATTTCCCATTAACCTTTAGGACACGTTTATCATCCAAGAGTTCTTCGACTTCGTATGCATTGTTTGAGAAAACTTTTAATACTCGAAAAGGTCCTTCCCAATGAGGTGACCATTTACCTAATGCTTTGTTCTTCTTATCCATAGGCAATATGACTCTCCAAACCAAGTCATTAATAACGAATACTTTTTACTTCACCCTCTTATTGTATGTTCTGGCCACTCTTTCTTTTTGCCTCATCAAAATCTCCAACGCACGTAATCTAATTTCGTCCAATTCAACTAATTCATTCATCATCATTTCCCAATATAACGCGGCTGGAATTTCGTTTTGTTTCTGTATTCGAACTGATTGCAGATGAATTTCTACTGGTAACACTGCATCATGGCCGAATGTAAGTTGGAAAGGAGTAGTGTTAGTGGCTTCCTTTGGAGATGTTCTACAAGCCCATAATACTTGGTCCAGAGTTTTGTGCCAATTTCTTGGCTTCTTGCCAATATGCTTCTTGATTAATCCTATTATTACTTTGTTTACTGCTTCGACTTGTCCGTTTGCTTGAGCATAATATGGTGTTGAAGTTAGCAATCTAAACCCCATTTCTTGGGCAAATCCTTGCATCTTTCTACCAGTAAATACAGAGCCTTGGTCTGTAGTTATACTTTCTGGTAATCCAAACCTATAGATAATGTGCTTTTGTATAAATTCGATAACTGCCTCTTGATCAGCAACTACCAAAGGTATAGCTTCGATCCATTTGGTAAAATAATCTACTCCTACCAAGATATATTTCTGACCTTTGGACGAAGCAGGATTTATTTCGCCTATCAAATCCAATGCCCATGCTCTGAATGGCCATGGTTTGATGATCGAATGCAGCTCACTTGCAGGGGCGTGTTGAATTCCTGCATGTTTCTGACATTCCTCACATCCTTTCGCAAAGTCTATGCAATCTTTGAGCATGCTAGGCCAATACAAACCATATCGAAATAGCAACCATTTCATTTTATGGCCTGCTTGGTGTGCCCCACATGCCCCATTATGGACTTCGGACAATGCTAAATATGCCTCACTTTCTCCTAGGCATTTCAATAAAACACCTTCTTGGGTCTTTTTGAACAATTCGTTCCCCATGAGGAGATATGACAATGCTCTATATTTTGTTTTTCTATCTACTTTTAGAGTTGGGTCTGCTAAATAACTCTTTAATGGACTTCGCCAATCTGTATCTGACAAAGTATTTATGGCTAGAATTTCGAATCCCTGTTTCTCGGCATATCCCAATCTCATACTTTCCAGATCCGATGGTGTGAATCTAGTAGCCATAACTCTTCCCCTTATTTCGACCAAATCCTTAAGATTCTTGGTAGATACTCTATAACCTGAAGCCAACTGCGCTAAGTCATTTGCTTCTTGGTTTTCTAATCTTGGTATGTGTTGAATATCCATGTATTCAAACTTTCTCAATAGCCTATTGACTATGACGAAGTATATCATTAGATTTTCCTTTATGCACTTATATTCTCTTGTGATTTGTTTGACCACCAACTCAGAATCTCCTTTAATTTCGACTCTGGTTGCCCCCAATTCCAACAAAGCTTCAAGTCCAACAATGAGCGCTTCATACTCAGCTTCGTTGTTCGAACAACGAGGACCATCCAATTTATACTTGAATTTTGTTGGAATTCCTTCAGGAGAAATTAGAAGGACTCCAACACCACTTCCATTCTTGTGGGTTGAACCATCAAAGTACAATTTCCATGGTTGCATTTCGACGTAACTCATGCTTGTCTGCTCAACCAACGAATGATCCACAATGAAATCAGAAATCACTTGACCTTTCATAGCTTTTAAGGGCATGAACGTCAATGAATATTCTGTTAAGGCTAGAGCCCACTTTCCAACTCTACTATGCATTATTGGCTTTGAAAGCATATGTTTAATGACATCGAAGTGAGACGAAACATAAACATCAACAGGTTTTATATAATACTTGAGTTTCGTACAAGAGAAATACAAACAGAGACATAGCTTTTCTAAATTGCTATATCTGGTCTCTGCATCATTCAGCACTCTACTTAGATAGTATATGGCTCTTTCGACGCCATTGTTATCTTCTTGTGCTAACATACTACCTATGCTAACTTCAGAGGCAGATATGTACAATCTCATGGGCTTCCCCCATGATGGTGGAGACAACATAGGAGGCTGGGAAAGATATTCTTTTATTTTGTCAAACGCCTCCTGGTGAGCTTCGTTCCATTCGAAGGCCTGACCTTGCTTCAGACGAAGTAACGGAGAGAAAGCTTGGGTCCTTCCACTCAGGTTCGAAATGAATCTTCTGAGGAAGTTAACTTTCCCTAGTAGAGATTGCAACTCCCTTTTTGACGCAGGTGCTTTCGTCTCCATTATGGCTTTGGTTTTGTTCTGGTTGATTTCAATTCCTTTCTTGTGGACCACAAAACCAAGAAAATCTCCAGCCTGCACAAAAAATGCACATTTAAGGGGATTCATTTTTAAGCCATGTTTTCTCATTCGCTCGAATGATTGGCTTAAATGATGCAAATGTGCTTCTGCAGATATAGATTTGATGACTATATCATCAATATACACCTGCATGAAGGTTTCGATAAAGTCATGAAAGATTGAATTCATCGCCCTTTGATAAGTTGCCCCAGCATTTTTTAAACCAAAAGGCATCACCACCCATTCGTAGGTGCCTAAGGCTCCTGGGCAACGAAATGCTGTTTTTGCAACATCTTCTTCAGCAATGAAAATCTGGTTATATCCAGAGTATCCATCTAACATGCTCAAGTATTCGAATCCTGCAGCAGAATCTACTAGCATTTCTGCCACGGGCATGGAATATTCATCCTTAGGGGTTGCAGTATTTAAATCCCTAAAATCTATGCAAATCCTTAAAGAACCATTTTTCTTGATAACAGGTACTATGTTTGCTAACCATTCGACGTACCTTGTTGTTCTGATGAATTTGCAACGCAGCAACCTTTCGATCTCAGCTTTAATTTTTGTGAGAACCGCTGGCGCGAATCTTCTGGGAGTTTGTTTGATGGGCCTCTTGCCATCTTTGATTGGCAGCCTATGTTCGACCAACTCCCTCTTTAAACCAGGCATCTCATCATAATCCCATGCGAAACAATCTTTGTTCTCCTTAAGGATTTCGATCACTTTTTCCTTGAGGCCTGGGCTAAGTTTAGCACTTACGTAAGTTACTCTTTTCGTTTTGTCATCCCCTAAGTTGACTTCTTCGAGCGGGTCCTGTGCCAACATTTTGACACCTGAGTTTATGGGATCCCTTTCGAAGCCTAAGGGTTCTTTGTCATAGATGGCATCCAACCTTTGATCCATCTCCAACTCTTCGCTGGGTGAGCATTTCGAACCCCCCCCCCCCCCCCACTAACTTCATTCGTTTTTTCAAATGATTCATTTATTTCAGCCTCTAAGGCCGCTTTCGATTCATTCTCAGCCATATAGGCCGAAATCCTTTCGAAAAAGGTAGACTCAGTCATGGTTAAGGTTGTCGAAGTCCCAGCCTGCTGGCCGTTTTTGGATAGCACCTTCACCTTCCTCTTCTTTACTGATTATTGTTCTATCCCAGTAAAGTCCATCATGACGAAGTGTCATGTAGTAGTGGGCATTTCTAGTTTCATTCATCTCATCATTTGGGACACATGGAGCAATCTTTGCCAGATTTTTATCATAATCCCTTTTGTCAACTAAATTGACAGTTGACATGAAGTAACTCTGGTCTGCTTCGATATTTTCCACGATTCCGTCATCTCTCCACAGGACTAGTCGTTGATGCATTGACGAAGGAACTGCTCCCACGCCATGGATCCACTCTCTTCCTAGCAGTAGGTTATAGTTGGCCTTGGCTTCGACAACCATAAACATGGTGGGCCTGCAACTTGAGCCTATTGTCAATTCCAACTGGACCACCCCCAGTGTTTTACCCACTTTTCCTTCATAATTGGATAGAACCATATTATGGGGCTTGATATCTCCTTCGCGGATTTCCAACCCTTTTAGCATGAAATGGGGAATCAGATTGACTGCAGCACCCCCATCCACTAGAACTTTGTTCACACCATGGACACCTACTTTCGCCCGAATGAAAAGTGGCTTGAGATGATTCTTCATTGTAGGCTCTGGACGTTCGAAGAACGCATTTTGTTCTTCAATAGCCCCATTGTCCATCACGTAGTAGCATACGGGCCTATGTTTCATTAAATCTGTGGTGTCTTCTTCCTCATATTCATTGATTTCGGTTTCCTGCCCGAATTCGCAGGGAAGCACGGACACTACGTTACAGTTCAGGTTAAATGAAGACTCCCCCTCCGATTCGAAGTTATCTGTTATCATATCTTCGTCCTCTTCCGGGCCCGGAGTGTATTCCTTTGGTCCGTCTTGTTGGTCTTCAGAAAAAAGCCTTCTGTTGACTGGAGGTTTCTCTTCCGTCTGACCTTTTGGTTTGTTGGTGCTCGATTCACCTTGTATCTTTGTTGAAGTATCCCCTTTGTTTGCCACAGCTTCTCTTTCAGCCTTTCGAATCCTTTGCTGTCTGCGCCACTGGGATCTTGA
Source organism: Vicia faba (assembly GCA_948472305.1). Taxonomy (NCBI): domain Eukaryota; kingdom Viridiplantae; phylum Streptophyta; class Magnoliopsida; order Fabales; family Fabaceae; genus Vicia; species Vicia faba. Next base: position 226,085 of record CATIWC010001853.1, read on the forward strand.
CATGGGGTTCCTTCCTTTGTAATTTTCTAATCTGACTTCCTCCCTTTTTTGTGTGTTGAATTGCCTCCTGTATGTCACAGCATGGCGTGCATTTCGTTCAGCATTCCTCCATTTGTCTTTGCCTTTGTCATTTCTGGTTTGCAGCCATCTATCGGTTGGTACTTCAGCAGGGAGTTTGAAAGTCACTCTTCGAGCAACTTTGGGGTGAGGGCTATCAGGTCTTCGCTGTTTGTATCTGCTATCGAAACGCGGACCCATCTGGGCAGTTTCTTGATGGCTCCAGCAAGGGGCGAAGGGGATCGTTTCGAAGGCCCTAGCCATGCTTTGGTCATACACAGCAGAACATCTTGGGCACACCAAGCACTTAGTTGCCCCCTTGTAGCAGCGAAAAACAAACTCTAACAAACTCTCTCCAGCCTTGGGGTAGCATCTAAAAAGTTGGTTATCCTGGCGCCAATTGTTGCCAGTTCGAGCCCTCTGTACCCTTTCGAAATTTGCAGCAATTCTTTGGTTGCAGAGGATGCTGCACCTAGGGCACAGTATCATGCCTGGATCTCCTTTGTGGCATGACATGAGATAGTCTTTGAGAGTATCATCTCCAGTGTGATTGTCCCCCATCCTATGCTTTTCTTTTTCTAAGTATTTTTCCACTTCCTTCATCTCAGAACGGGGTCTTTCCATGTCCACCATATTTATTTCCAAATCCCCCTCTTTTGTTTCGTCATCGCCCCATCCTGTGGGCTTTATATCTTCGATCTGGACCCTCGAACTTTCTGGGGCAGAATATTTGACCAGATAGTCATATTTTCCACTGGGTTCCCCTAGAGTGTCCCATATTTCCTTCTGAGAGGGAACTGGCTGCGTAATTTGGACTTTCTCTAATTCCAACCTCAAGCCCTCAGTGACTTGTGTAAATCCTTCATTTTGCTCCCCTTGGCCTTCAGTAGCCTGGGTTTCTCCTGCAACAACCACAGGTCCAGCAATCGAAGTGTCTGGTGTATTCTGGATGCCTTCAATGACTTCCTCGCTGACTTCGACCATCACCCAGTTTTCGACTCCAATGTCCTTCTCTCCTGTTAGGGTGTCGCTTCGATCAATTTCCACCATGTTGACTTCTCCAACGCATGCAGGCTCGGAGTAGTTGGTGTCTGCGACGTCCAAAGGATCTTCGTCCACTTTCATCTTCACCTTATCAGCAAACTTTAATCTGCCATCTTTGATTGCGTTTTGAATCAAATCCCTGAAAAGAAAACATTGTGAGGTCTTGTGGCCTAGGAAACTATGATATTTGCAAAATCCCCTTTTCTTCCTCTGGTCCAAAGGGGGTATTTTGACATTTGATGGCACAATTAGTTGGCCATCTTTGACAAGAAAGTCAAAGATTTCGTCACATTTAGTGACATCGAAGGTGTAAACCTTCTTTGGAAACTTATCACTTTTCTCATTTTCAACAATATCTTTCCCTTTCGTAGGAACTAACATTTTGCAGGAGTAAGGCGGGGCCTGTTTTAATTCAGCGAGGTCGATTTCGACCTCTTCGAATTCGAATTCAGGATATTCTTCTACTTCCTCAGTTCCAACATAGGAAACCCTTTCTTTCTTACTATTCTTAAAGACTCGGGCTTTTTCGGCTTTTAGTCTTTCGACCTGTCGAACCCTATCGGCTAACTGAGCCATATCCCTCAAATGCTGAGTATCTAATTTCTTTCGAATAGAGTAATCCAATCCCCCAGCGGCCATTTCGACTAACTCATGCTCAGGCACTACTGTGTAACATCTGGATTTTAACAGCCTAAATCTGTTCAAATAGTCATCAATGGGTTCAGTGAACTTTCTCTTAACACTGGCCAATTCCTTCAAACTTATTTTCGATTGTCCCATGTAAAATTGTTCATGGAATAATCTCTCTAAAAGGGTCCAAGTGTCAACAGACCCAGGAGGCAACGTGGTAAACCAAGTGAAGGCATTTTTTGTCAAGGAACTTGGGAAATATTTGATTCTGAGATCTTCATTATTGGCTATATCCCCCGCTTCGGTTAAATATCTCGCTATGTGTTCGACTGTTGACTCGTTGGTATCCCCAGCGAACTTTGTAAATTTAGGGACTTTGTATCCCCTTGGTAAATCAGTATGCATTATACAATCTAATATAGGAGAAGCGTAGTTTGGCCTCCTCATTCCCATATTGAGGCCGTTTTGGGTCATGATCCTCTCTATCATGGTGGTCAGATTATTTTCTGCCAAGATGTTATCGTTTCGAATCCTATGAACGACAGCATCGGCATCTTGGTTTCGACCAACCAAAACAACTCCCCTAGGTTGTTCTCCTCGAAATTCTGGGGCTTCTGGTCTTTCGATCCTTGCCCCTGGTTCCATAACTTCCCTTTGTGGGCCCGGAATTATTGGGGCTTCTAACCTTGGTGCTCTGGCCCCTAAGTTAACCTCTTCTCTGGGTGGTCTATGAATTGGGTCGTTGGCAATTTGTTCTATAACAGGCACGTTTGTTCGAAATCCCGCCTGGTTCTGCCTACGCCTTTCTGTGGGAGCAAAGAAATCTGCTATTCGACTCATATTGTCAGCGTTTTCCCTGTTCGTCACAGTCACATTCTGAACTATTGGGGCGAATATTTCCTGCATGGTTTGCGCTAACACCAGGTGTGCCAATTTGTTTCCAGTGATTTCTGGTAAACAACCGCTAGTCTTCCAAACTATCGAATAATCTTTGTTAACGCTACTCAATCTCTTTGGTAACTCACAGGATCGACTAGATTGATCCTAGGACTCCTTGGATATTAAGGTTACTCTCACAATCGAACAATTATTCATGGGTGCTATTGTACAAATGTTTGGTTTATTTCGATCCCTCTCTCTAAGAGTTTAAAAATATGGTCAAAATGTATGTGAAAACTAATTTATACGAATAATTGCTAATTGTAATGCTGATTGAAAAGACATATAAAACTGTATGGAAAATGAAGTAACTGGTTTCGACCCATAAAACATTTAACACAAAAGGTTTCTGGAATGTGGAAGTTTAAAATGTGAAGAAAGTGTTTAATGCAAGAAATCTAGAAATGACTTTAAGTGAAAGTACATGTTTGAAGAATAATACTTGAAAGTAAAGGTATTGAGAGCGTAAAAGTTCTCTGAAATATAGAGTGCTCGAAATATAAAGAAAGCAATAAAATGTAAAACTTTGAAGAAAAGACTTTGAAATGAAAAGACAGTAGATAAAGAAACTTGCAAATGTTATTCGACAGAAAGAAAAAGAAGGAAAGTGCTGGAAATGGTAAAAAGGCTTTTATTAAATTAGAAATACATGGTGCTATCATACATACATCTCTCTTGCATTCGTTTCCCTTGCCATGTGGTAGTTTGAATGTTATTGAGTATTTTGTATAACAGATATGACACACTGAAATCCTAACACTAAGACTTCTATTTATACTAATTCGACCCTAACGGTCTCGCTACAAGATCATGCCACGTTTCGAACATGCAAGACAATGCTTCTTTCATCTTTCCACGTGTCCCCAAATGCTCCAACACATAACTTTCAAACTTTGAAAGTCCCGCTTTCATTTAAATTTTAAATGCTTTGGTGTTTCTCTGTTTCGAACGCTCTTCTCAGACCTAGCTTCGCTGCTGTTTCGAGACCCCTTTGGACACGCTCCCATGATCACCATTCGAAGCTTCAAGCTTTGACACACTCATTCGAAACACTGCTTCTGCAATTTCGAAGCGTGGTGTTTTAATTCCATTTTGATCAGAACTTCTAGCTCTTTTTGAATTCTAAATAACACTATCAAAATCTTCAGCCAACACCATGGTAGACCAATAATATCCTGCCCGTAGGATCTTCTTTGCCATAGTGTGTCCACTGGAATGAGTTCCGAAGGTACCTTCATGTAACTCCGCCATGATTCTTCCCGCCTCGCTCTTATCCACACATCACAGTAAGGTTGAATCATGATTACGTTTGTAAAGGATGTCATTACTGATGAAGAACTTTGCCGCGAACCTCCTCAGAAACTTCTTATCATTAACAGATGCACCCTCGGGGTATTCCTGAGCCTTAAGATACCTCTTTACCTCGTGAAACCAGGGTTTATCTGCAACCTCTTCAGTCTCAATGTCACAGCAATGTGCGGGTTCGTCCAACCTTTCAATGGTAATCTGGGGAGCCTCGTTGTCCCACCTGACCTTGAACATAGAAGACATCGTAGCTAACGCGTCCGCCAACTGATTCTCCTCCCTGGGGAAGTGTTCAAAGGTTATCTCCTCGAAGTGCGGAAGCAACGTCAACACATACTCTTTGTAAGGAATAAGATTTGGGTGCTTCGTATCCCACTCGCCTTTGATCTGACTGATCACGAGAGTGGAATCTCCGAATACACTTAAGAACTTAATCCTTAGGTCAATTGCTGCTGGAAGACCCATGATGCATGCTTCATACTCCACCATATTGTTGGCGCAGTTGAAACATAGTCGGGCGGTGAACAGAGTATGAGAGCCTTCAGGAGATATGATCACGGCGCCAATGCCATTACCCAAAGCGTTTGAAGCTCCATCAAAGTACATAGGCCATCAGGATCCCTCCTCAGGTCCTTCATCTGGTCCAGGTGTCTCACAGTCAGTCACCAACATGATATTCTCATCCGGAAACTCGAAGTTCCTAGACTGGTAATCATCCACTGCCTGGTGTGCCAAATGATCTGCCAACACACTTCGCTTGATTGCCTTTTGGGTCGTGTATTGGATGTCATACTCAGTCAAGATCATCTACCATCTCGCTATTCTTCCGGAAAAGGCAGGCTTTTCGAAGATATACTTGATTGGATCCAACTTTGATATCAATAGAGTAGTGTGAGTCAGCATATACTGTCTCAGCCGGCGAGTAGCCCATGCCAAAGCGCAACAAGTTTTCTCAAGCAACGAGTATTAGGTCTCGTAGTCGGTAAACTTTTTGCTAAGGTAATAAATAGTATGCTCTTTTCGGCCAGATTCGTCATGCTGCCCCAGCACGCACCCCATTGAACTATCGAGTACTGTCAAGTATAAGATCAAAGGTCTCCCTTCAACTGGAGGTATCAGATTAAGTGTATCTTGGAGATATTCTTTGATCCTTTCGAAGGCGGATTGACATTCATCATTCCATCTTACCACTTGATCTTTCTTCAACATCTTGAAGATTGGCTCACAAGTAGCAGTCAGGTGTGAGATGAATCGGGAAATGTAATTCAACCGCCCCAAAAAGCCCCTGACTTCCTTTTCTGTTCGGGGAACTGGCATTTCCTGTATAGCCTTCACCTTTGCAGGATCCACTTGAATACCTTTATCACTAACGACGAAATCCAGTAGCTTACCAGATCTCACCCCGAAGGTGCACTTGTTCAGATTTAACCTCAGCTTGTACAATTTTAACCTGTCAAACAACTTCTGAAGATGGTCAAGGTGTTCCTCCTCAGTCTGGGACCTTGCAATCATGTCATCAACGTATCCCTCAATCTCATGGTGAATCATATCATGGAACAAAGCGACCATGGCGCGCTGATACGTTGCCCCAGCATTCTTCAATCCGAAGGGCATGACTTTGTAGCAAAAGGTACCCCACTGCGTAACAAAAGTTGTCTTTTCCATGTTCTCGGGAGCCATCTTAATCTGATTGTACCCGGAAAAACCATCCATAAAGGAGAAGACCTTATGTTGTGCGGTGTTGTCAACCAGAACGTCGATATGAGGCAGAGAGAAATCATCCTTGGGGCTCGCCCTGTTCAAATCCCTATAGTCCACACACATACGAACCTTACCATCCTTCTTCGGCACTGGAACCACGTTGGCAACCCACTGCGGGTAAGAAGTGACTGCTAGAAAACTGGCATCAAACTGTTTCATAACCTCGGCCTTGATTTTCTCAGACATCTCTGGGCGCATTCGGCGAACTTTCTGTTTCATAGGAGGACAGTATTCCTTGGTGGGCAGGCGGTGAACCACAATATCAGTATCCAACCCAGGCATATCTTCATAAGACCAGGAAAAGATCTCAACATAGTCACGCAGCATCTGTATCAACCGTTGCTTAACAATAGGCTCCAGATTTGCACTGATCTTGACCTCTTTCTTGTCTACCTCTGTACCCAGATTTACTGTTTCCACTGGCTCTTCATGCGGCCGAATGGCCCTCTCTTCCTGAAGTAACAGTCTAGCAAGTTCCCCAGGCACTTCAGAATCATCCTCACCTTCATCCTCAGCTTGGTTGATCGGACTTTCGAAGTCATAACTGGCAGTAGCAGAGTCGTTATCAGTGGGATCTAGAGTGGATGTAGACCTGTATATGTGAGTGTATGTAAGACAAATAGCTGTTTTGCAAGATAGAAAAGAAAAACAAGGAGCACAAAATTTGTAATGCAAGAAAAATGTCCAATGCTTTTATTGATGATATATGGAAATGGCAAATATTAAGCCCTCACAAACAAAGCCACGGTGCCTCGGGTAAGACACCGGGCCATAAAGTTTAAGATTGTATATTTATAAAACTCAAACCAAAAGTCTTATTACTGTGTAATAAAAGAAATGGGCACGAAGTCCTTTGCCGTCTAATTGCTTAATCCTCCATCGGTAGTCGGGTAAATCCATCTGTCAAACTCAGACTCTTCATCATCATCTTCAATCGCATTCACTTCCGGATTACTGATACGCAGGGGAGGTCTTCCAATCCGCGCACGCCGAACAACCCTTTGAGCTTCTGCAGTAAAACCCAAACCAAACTTGTCAGTCTTGTGTGCAAAGTCATGGATTTGGCCCCAATTTGCACACCCACCTTTTTCGACAACAGCCCGTGCATCCTTGAGGGAAGCCATCTTCATTGGAGGATCTTCAACAACAGTTTCAATCGACGCCAATGTCTGGGGGACTTCTTCAAAGTTTTGACACGGGGTTTCAATGAACTCCCCATCCATCTCCACATACCGAAAAGAGTTGAGGTGGCTCACCATGTACTCCTCTTCCCCTCGTACTCTAACAATTTTCCCTTTCACTGGGTATTTCAACATCTGATGGAGCGTAGAAGTTACTGCCCCAGCCTTATGAATCCACGGGCGACCCAACAAACAAGAATATGATGGTCGGATGTCCATCACATAGAACGTAGACGTAAAAGTCTGGGAACCAACCTTAATAGGGACATCCACCTCTCCGTGCACCATCCTTTTGGACCCGTCAAAGGCCCTAACCATAATATTACTTGGCTTCAGCACCAACCCTTCACAGTCCAACCGGTCTAATGGTTTCTTGGGTAAAACATTTAACGAGGACCCGGTATCCACCAGCACGTGGCCAGAGTAGTTCCCCTACACTCGATTGAAACATGCAGAGCGTCATTGTGATTCTTTCCTTTGGCGGTCAAATCTGCGTCAGAGAAACCCAACCCGTTGTCAGCTGTCAAACTAGCGACACAGTCTTTGAACTGGTCAGCAGATGTCTCCTGCGACACATGTGCAGTTTTAAGGAAAGAAATCAGAGCCTTAGCATGGGCTTCTGAGTACAATAATAAAGACAACATATAGATCTTCGATGGGGTTTTCCCCAGCTGTTCGACTACGTTGTAGTCGCTTTTCTTGATGATCTTCAAAATTTCCTCTATCTCCTGCCTAGAGGTTTCAATAATAACTTTCTTCGGTGCCTCCGTCCGGGCAGGCTCACCGGTGATCTCTTTGCCCCGAGCGTCATATGACTCGGCGACAAGGGTAATGATTAGAACATGAACAGGGAAAATAGCAGATGTACTGGCAGGTGAAATAGCAACAGGTTTCCGAACAGTTAGTGGGGAAATTTCAGGAGAGAAAAGTCTTCCGCTTCGGGTGACCTTGCTAGACCCGACGATATTGCTGACATCAGTATCATCCTCTTTAACCTTCGAATCTTGTTTGATCCCATGATAATACACATCGGCCCCATAGTGCCACGGGACAGCCTTATCCGACGTATAAGGGATAGGTCCAGGAATAGTAATGATCAATGGAGCAATTCTCGGAACAGATGTAATCCTAACAGGCTTTCTCGAGGAAGCCTTGGAAGAATTGGCGGAAATGGTGATTATGGAAACATCTTCAACAAGAATCAACATAACCAAAGTTTTCTCGAACAAGATTTCTTTGTTATCCATCAGGCGTTGGACACCCGACTTTAATAGATGGCAACCTTCAGGTAGGATGGAACACAGATGGCAACCTTCGCCATAACCCGGAAATAAACCGGCCAATAATAGGTTCTTCTTTACTGTCATCAACAGAGTAGAAATGTATTTCACGGAAGTCACAAACGAGTCATCGTCCACAACATTCACTCCATGCTTGGGCATAGGAGCAGTCATGACATTAGGCTTTTCCGGCGCTTCAAACTCAATCTCCTTAGCATCAATCATATCCTGCACTTTATTCTTCAAAGCCCAGCAGTTGTTGGTATCATGACCTGGGCGATCGGAGTGATAAGCACAACGGGCATTCAGATTATACAACGGTGATGTAGTACTGGGATTCTTTGGAGCCTCCTTCAGAATCACCAGGTTTTTCTTCAACAATTGCGGCAGAATTTGAGATAGGGTCATACTGAGCCGAGTATACTGCCTTTGCAGTATCTCAACTCTTTGCTGAGTGTTGCATTGTGGGGCAACAATTGGTCTTGATATTACCACCACATTCACTGCTTGGCGGCGCTCAGGTCGGTTTTGGCTCCTCGAGTTATAAACTGCACTAGACTCCTTCTTGAAAGGCTTCTTATCTGTACTTGACAAAGCACCCTTTTGTATCTTGCCACTTTTAATACCAGCTTCAACCCTCTCCCCAGTCATAATCAATTCAATGAACCCAGACGATGAACTACTGCTCAAATGATTGAAATATGGACCAGACAAAGTCCCAAGAAACATATCCACCAACTCCCTATCAGCTAGAGGGGGTTGTACTCTTCCTGCCAGATCTTTCCACTTCTGAGCGTAGTCCTTAAAACCTTCGCTCGCACCCATAAACATACCCTGAAGTTGAGTACGTGTGGGAGCAAGGTCGGAATTATACTTGTATTGCTTGTAAAAAGCAGCAGCAAGGTCCTCCCAATTGAGGACATTAGCTCCTTCCAGTTGATAGAACCATTCAAGTTGAGTCCCTGACAGACTATCTTGAAAGAAATGAACCCAGAGGTTCCTATCGGCAATATATGGTTGAATCTTTCTAACATATGAGCGGAGGTGTAATTTCGGACAGGATACCCCATCGCACTTAGAAAAGACAGGTGCTTTAAACTTGTGTGGGATCACCACCCCAGATGCCAAACCCAAATCTCCGAAGTCCAACCCAGGGACTTTCTGGATCTCCATTGCACTTAACCGGTCTTCGAGTTGCTTATACCTATCCTCGACAGGAGGATACTGTTCTTCATCAAAATCTGTGTCATTATCAGAAACCATAGGACTAGGCGCCTTCCTTTCTTCTTGATTCTCTCCTCCTCCATATGAGTGAGATAAATCAACTTTCTGTCTCAACCTGTTCCCAAACCTGTGACCCATATTCAGGAGGATCACCTTCTTCTTCTTCTTCTTCTTCTTCTTCTTCTTCTTGTCCTTCAAGATAAGAGTCTTCAGATCTTGTTGACTCTTGGCCAAGTTCAAGAACATTTCCTGGAATTGAGCATTCTGAGCTTGAAGAGCCTTAATTTCTTGATCAGTAGGTGTTTCAGAAGACATTTTGTGCTGAAATAAACAGCGAAGAAGATAAGAAACCTGTAAGGGTACCTGTAATGAGGTGTATGGTAATGGAATGCGTATGAAATGATTTCAAAGACTTAGGGAGATTCAAATTTGTAAACCAAAATAAAACACACTTTATTAGATTAAAACTTGAAACAATGATTAACAAATGCCTTTAAGGCATTACAAAAGAAATATTGAAAAGCAAATCTAAACTAGAAACAATAAAAGACATCAGAATTCCCATGGTCATTTTCCTTTCGTGCTGACATAATCGTTGATTATCCTCTTATTCTCCAGCTACCTTGTAAGCTTCAGGATCTTCCGCTCCTGCTCATGATACTTCTCTCTGTAGGTATCCCTTTCTTCCCTTAGCTGGATCCAAGATCTCTTCAATGCCCCTAGATCTGTAGGCATATGAGGATGGAGGATTGTATAAGGAACACCTTCTTCATCAGTATGCTCCACAATCACCGGCAAAACAGCTTCATATGGCATTCCTAGCTTTTGAGCATGGACTCGAACCCACTAGAGATACGGTTGCATCGGGAGAGAAGTCTTCATTCCTAGCTCATGTGGATCAGACCTGTTCACCCTATCCCAGGCTCGTATAAATCTGCGGCGATGTCCCTCAACATCCCCCTTGAAGTCAAAGATAATGTCTGGAAGCGACAACTCATGAGGACCATCCCTTCGAGCTCGTCCAAACTGTCGTAAGGCCTAACAAGGATTATAGGTTATCCCTCCTCTAATTCCAAGCAATGGAACATTGGGGTATTCCCCACACCGATCAATGACGGCTACCTTTTTCATATCTTTAGTACTCCAAAGGATGTCCGTATGAGCATGGGACATGATTCTGTAAGCCCAACCCATACCTTCCTCATTATTCAATACAGATTTGGGGAGGTGAGAAATAAACCACCTCGCCAGCAGCGATGTACAGCACATGAGGGTTCCCCTTCTCCGAACAGTAAGGGTATAAAGAGCATGTAGAATATCACCCAAGAGAGTAGGCAGTGGGTTACGGGACATGAAGATCTTGACTGTGTTCACATCGACAAAAGAATCTGAATTTGGGAACAGAACCAAGCCATAAATGAGGAGAGCCATTATGTCTTCAAATGCTTGAAAGTCTAAAATATCCCAGAACTGTTGAGCTTGATCAATCAAAAACTTAGCCAAGAAACCCTTCTCCCTACTCCGAGTCTCCCAGTTAGATACTACATCAGCCATTGTCAGATGGAGGGTTGAAGCAATATTCTCTGGCCTAGGAGCTATCTCCAAACCTATAAAGGGTGTCTAATCTAGAATAGATATGCCAAGTAAATCAGAAAACTCCTCCAAAGTAGGGACTAGCTGATAGTCCAGGAAGGTGAAACAGTGATGCAACAGGTCAAAGAACTGGAACAAGACGCTCATCATTTGCTCATCCAACTTGGAAGTGACCAGGATGAGGAGATGACCATGTCTTCTAACAAAGGAAGAAGTATCAGGAACCTTTGAAACCAACTCTCTAAGCTGAGCAGGTATCTGCACGAAGTTGACTCGAATGGTATTTCTGCGCATAGAAGCCATGATCTGCAAAACAGAACAAAGATGAATCCCCTCGGTCTTTGAAATGGTTAGTCTAATGAAATATGCATGCGATGTCATGATGCATGATGTCATGATAAGAACACACCACAGGTATCACAGATAGCAAACATGATAAGGGAAAACAAGTCACACAATAGCCCTTAAATTTCAGGCTGGCATGGAGTTTAGGTACTACCCTCTCGCAGTTTAGTTGGTTCAACCTGTCCTAGTAATAGTAACTGGGTTCTAGAGGTTCTCAATATCACTGACCATCCTCGATCGGTTATAGTTTCAGCTTAGCAACCTTTTCTTGCAGCCGAAACCATCGCGAGAGTATGGTCTCAATGAGTGTAGCATACTGCTACTTTTCTATGGCCAAGTTGGTCAATTATAGGTTCTAAGGTCAGTTGATGCTTAATGACCCATTAGCAGCCCTATACTATCCTTGTTCCTCCACAAGGGATATCGATACCAACTAATGTGTCACACCAACGTAGCTACTGCTTCAAATGTATCGGTCTACGCCGTACGGTTCCCTTACAGTCTATTGCTACTTACCTAAAAGGTATCCCCAGATCCGGGTTAGGATCTATAGTAACTCCGATTCAAAGCCCACAAAGATAAAGCAAACAGATCAAACAATTGAAAACAATATGATGAACTAATCATAAGGTACACCCCACTTATTAGTCCCCAGCAGAGTCGCCAGTTCTATGATACGGTGGCCAGAACCGGGACGTGTTTCCCTTTTTAAGGAATTGCTGGTTTGCGTTTTGCGTTTGTGTTTGCAAAATGTCGCGGTAAGCAAGAGTCGCCACTGACTTTTATTTTATCCAACAGGAAAGGAAAAAAGCACAAAAAAATTCCTTTTTCGAGATATTTCTGAGTACGGGGGGGTAGATTATAGAAAGGGAAGGTATTAGCACCCTTTCTATCCGTAGTTATCTACGGGATCTTAGGTACTTGCTCATCATTTTCAAAATTGTTTTCTTTGTTTTTGCAAGATTTGAAAAAAAAAATTTTGACTTCGATTTAACTCTTGCTTCTGTCTTCAAGAGTGTAATGAAGTGTTTTTGAAAACTTTGTTTGTAAAGGAGTGTAAGTGTGAAAAAGGTTTATTTTGTTTGAGCAAGTACTTAAGAACTAATCTACCTACTCGAAAAAAGAATCATTCTGTATTCGTTTCCTTTAGACAACGTTATCCCACTATTAGTGAGTAGGTAACACCGTCGTTGGAGTTTTAAGGGTCAATTTGAAAGGGACGTACAGTCACTAAAGCAATGTTAGGACGTTTTAGTAATAAACCTAATGTCTTAGATCAATTATCCGAGGCAACAATATCTGAGGCAACCTTTCCGAGGCAACTATGATCTTTGGACAAAAGGACGACCATTAAAATATCCTATACTCAATGACTGTTTACCGAAGGCAACCAAGTGGGAGTGTACCCTAGGAGTGCGCATGTGCGAGTGATTAAATTTCATATTTAGTATCTTTGCACATTTAGGGTTGTCTAACTGTTTTAAATTTTTTCCGCATACATTCTTGTCATGCAACCCTAATTATTCATACATCTAACAGTTAAATATTTGCGGAATTTAAAATGTGGAAATTAAACTAAGCTATTACAAGGCTTCAGGTATTTACATAGCCAAAAACAAACCCTTGAAAAGTAAAGCGGTAAATGAAAATAAAGTCCTAATTTAAACTATTACAACCTTGTGAGCAGTTACAATAATGGGATAAAAATAATAAAATAAAACGCGCGATGAAAATTAGAACAAATGCGAACTAGGGTTTTGATCCTTCTATCCTAATTAAAAGAGAAAATGTTTTTGTTTTTTTTATAAATATTTTGTAAGAAAAAGATTAGGTTTTAAAAATAAATGTACAAATTAATTAGTGATTAAGTTAATTAATAAAAATAATTACATAACCTATTTTTGGTTTTCTTGTTATTTTTAAGAAAATAAAGAAAAATTAAATTTGGAATAAAAACCTAATTTTTCTAATTATTTTTAATTATGTACAAAACAAGAAATTAAAGTTATCTAAATTAATAAACCTAATTTAATTAATTAATTTTTTTTAACAAAAATAAAATCTAGACCTAATTTATGAAAAGTAATATTTTTTGTGATTTTTTTGATAAAAAGAAAATAATTTAATTGGTTAGTAAATAAAATAAATAAATAAACTAAAATAAAATAAAATAAAAATATAGAGAAAGAAATTTGGGCATGAGTTTAGCAGTTTGGGGGGTTTGAGAAGCAGTTTTGGGTCCAAAAACACGGAGGTCCGTTTGACCTTTCAGATCACTTGCTTCTGCGTTGACTAGGTTCCATGGTGCTCCTCCATTGCTGGCCATCAGATCTGGATCTCAAACCACTTGGCAAGCTATACTATAAGGACTTATGATGGATCTTGGCTTTGTGTACGCATGTGATCCTGAAAAAGAAAATAATATGGAGAAATTGGTGGACCTGGAATTCGAACCCAGGTCCTGCGGCATGTTCCATACACTCCATTGCCACTACGCCACTTGTGTTTGTTTGTATATAAAATATATAATAATGATAATATATGAAAAGAAAAGCACTGAATTCAAAATGTGCGAATGGTTGGCCGCCACGTCTTCATCTTCTCCAAGGATCTGTTGTTTTAGACAACAGACCTATACCAACAGACGTTCTCCGTAGATAAAACCCTGGCCATATCAAAAATCACGTACAAGCACAATAAATCAATGGTGATGGTACCAATCCATTCGTCTCAGTCTCACGAACTTCATGGTACCCTAATCGTGGTCCAATTTTACATGTACACCAAGATCCCAATTTGAAGCTACAAACCCTAACAATGGTGAAATCCAATATAGGCCATATAAATGCAATTAAACAATACAGAAAGCTTGCATATGTCTTAAGGATCAAGAATATACCATTAGTTCATTCTATCAATGCCTAAATCATGGAATTCGAATTCAAGAAAAGTTGGGTATCATGACTGACTTACAGTGAGATATAGGGCTTGAAAATGCTTGCTTTGGACTGCTTTAGCTTGCTGAGGATCCCAGAAAATGATTGGAATGGTTCAAAGGTCCTGAAATTGCCTCTAAATGGGAATTCGTGTTTGCACTTTTTCTTGATTTTTCAAGTTTGTGTTCTTGATGCTTCGCCTCCTTCTAACCTAGTTTTGAGTCTGCACACGTTCTATATATATCAAGGAAGGGATTATGGTTGATAACTGATCTCAATCTTCTTCCATCAATCAATTGGATTTTGATTTGATACACCTTAAAAATCTTTCCAAAAATGGCCTATTTCAATCTTTTTGTACACACCATGCCTTGATACGAATTTGAATACATGCTAGCTGTAATTGAAACCTGAAACAAGCACAAAATCTTTAGTCTTCAATATTTTGGATTTTATATGATTTATTTTGATTAAAATTGATTTAAATCAAATAAAAATCAAAATAAATAATAAAAATATGATAATGACAAGTGGCAAGGGCTAGAGCTCGTGGACTATGTTTCCAACTCAAAACAAGTGAAAAAGATTGGGCCCATTTGGCAAAATTTGAAGTTTTAGGCATAGTTGACTTTTGGCAATTTTGCAAAAAGGGTCAACTTCACCAATGCATAACTTCCTCAATTTTGAATCTTTGAAGGTGTTCTTGGACTTTTTAGAAAGCTTGAGATGTCCTCTAACCAACCCTTGTGGTATGATCTCAATTTGATATTCCATTCTCATGTATGAAGCTTTGACAAAAAAGGTGTTTTTGTTGACTTTTCAAAATGACCTATAATGTCTAAATTCATAACTTCTTATGGGTGCATATTTTGAACTTGGGAGATGAATATGGATTGTAGGGAATTGCATTATATTCAAAATGAGATTTATATGGGTCATTTCTCATAAAATTTGATAAAGTTATGCTTGGTCAAAGTTGAGTTGACTTTTTCTACAAAACCCTAATTTAGCAACTTTTGAGTCTTGATGAATTATGAGAAATCCTTGATGAATCATGATCAACCCTTGATCAAATGATGAAATGTACTTCAAAATGAGGATGTTGACCAAAAATCTTGAAGGTTGACTGTATGTAGGCCACAGTTGACTTTTGCCCTAGCACAGTCGATTTTCAGGTCTTTGAGCAATTAACTGAGCAAACTTCCTCTGCAAGGCTTGAAACTTGACATGGATGATCTTGATAACATATTAAGACATTGGTGAGCATTTGGGATCACTTGAACTCAAGTGTCTTGATGCAACATGAAACCCTAATTTGAGGTAGACTGCCTTAGGAGAGAGCTTGTCTAGCCAACCCTTGGACTACCTTGAGCAACTTGGGGATCTTTCTTGAAATGTATTGAGAAATATGGGAGGGAAAATTTTGGGGTACAACAGACGGGAAAAAACCTGAGGGATTAGGGTGATTCTTTGAGAAATGAGAGGGAGAAGTTTGGGGTACAACATAGCCCCGGGTATGAGACTGACCAATGTCGGGCCTTGAAGAATAAAATTCAGGATTTGATCGATAACAAGACCGTTGAATTTGATCATCCTCCAACTCTGAATGTAATCACCGCGCCTATGCCAAAACATGACAAAGGTGTCAATGAAGTTAACACCGTGGGTGATTCATATGAAGAAGCTGCATTTGAAGATTGGGTGTATCCAACTACAACGGAGCTGAAGAATTGGCATGCCAAGGACTTTGTGCCCATCTCCTTCCTTGAGGAGTAATCTACTTGTTATTGCTTTTCTTTCAATTCAAGAACATTTTTTCTGTAATATTTAACAATGAATTTTAAGCCATGTGCCTGGCCCGGGGCACTTTGGTCCATTTGTCAAGGGTTTTATTTATGTTCATCTAATCATATGATCATTAAATACAAATCATTGGACTCTTTTGCATTCAAATATTCGTGTTCATTGTCTTTCTTTTCTTTCAAATACATTTTTCAAAACAACCATGTATCTTACATGCACACACACACACACACATACACACACACACTCTTGCAGGTCCTCATCCACTCTGGATCCTATTGCCAATGACTCTACTATTGCCGACCATGACTTCGAATGTCCAATTAACCAAGCCAAAGACGAAGGCGAGGAAGATTGTGAAATACCAGGAGAACTAGCTAGACTTCTATTACAAGAGGAAAAAGCTATTCAGCCGCACGAAGAGACAGTTGAAGTCATCAATCTGGGTACCGAGATGGACAAGAAGGAAGTCAAGATCGGTGCTAACTTAGAAGACAGTGTCAAGAGCAGGTTGGTTCAGATGTTGCATGATTATATGGAAGTATTTTCTTGGTCCTATAAAGATATGCCAGGGTTGGATACTGACATCATAGTTCATCATCTGCCTACAAAAGAAGACTGTCCTCATGTTAAACAAAAGGTTCATCGCATGAGGCCTGATATGTCTGAGAAGATCAAAGCTGAGGTGAAGAAACAATTTGATGCAGGATCTTGGCCGTGACATCCTATCCCAAATGGGTTTCCAATGTGGTTCCAGTGCCGAAGAAAGATGGAAAGGTTCACATGTGCATAGACTATAGGGATCTGAATAGGGCAAGCCCTAAGGATGACTTCCCTCTACCACACATTGACGTCTTGGTCAATAATACTGCTCAGTATAAAGTCTTCTCATTCATGGATGGCTTCTCAGGCTATAATCAAATAAGGATGGCTCCCGAAGACACAGAGAAGACAACTTTCGTTACGCAATGGGGCACCTTTTGCTACAAGGTCATGCCGTTCGAATTGAAGAATGCAGGGGCAACATATCAAAGGGCTATAGTAGCTTTATTTCATGATATGATTCATCATGAAATAGATGTATATGTGGATGATATGATTACTAGATCACAAACTGAAGAAGAACATCTCGATCACCTGTACAAACTATTCGAAAGGCTGAAAAAGTACAAGTTAGGGTTGAACTCTAACAAGTGCACATTTGGAGTACGATCTGGAAAACTTCTAGGTTTTATTGTTAGCAATAAAGGAATTGAAGTTGATCCTGTCAAGGTAAAGGCCATCCAAGAAATTCCAGTCCCCCACTCTGAAAAGGAAGTTAGAGGATTCTTGGTCCGTCTCAATTACATCGCCCGCTGCATATCTCACTTGACTACTACTTGTGAGCCAATCTTCAAACTATTGAAGAAAGATCAGATAGTCAGATGGAATGATGAATGCCAAGCTTCCTTCGAAAAAATCAAAGAATATCTACAAGAGCCTCCTATTCTCATGCCTCCAGTTGAAGGAAGACCCTTGATCATGTACTTGACAATACCAAAGAACTCTATGGGGTATGTTTTGGGCCAACATGACGAGTCTGGCCGAAAAGAGCATGCTATTTATTACCTGAGCAAAAAGTATACCGATTGTGAAACCAGATATTCACTGCTCGAGAAAACTTATTGTGCTCAGGCATGGGCTGCTCGCCGGCTAAGACAATATATGTTGACTCATACCACTCTGTTGATTTCTAAGATAGATCCAATCAAGTACATCTTCAAGAAACCTGCTCTCTCTGGACGATAGCCAGATGGCAAATGATCTTAACTGAGCACGACATTCAATACACATCGCAGAAAGCCATCAAAGGAAGTGTACTAGTAGATAATTTGGCCCATTAAGCTGTTGATGATTATCGGTCTATGAAATTCGACTTCCCTGATGAGAACATCATGCCAGTAACTGACTATGCGAAACCTGTACCGTATGACGGACCTGAACAAGGATCCCGATGGACTATGGTCTTTGATGGGGCTTCCAACGCCTTGGGTAACGGTATTGGTGCTGTGATCATCTCTCCTGAAGGTTTCCACACTCCTTTCACTGCCAGGTTATGCTTCGATTGCACTAAGAACATGGCTGAATACGAAGCGTGCATCTTGGGTCTGAAAGTTGCCATTGACTTGAGGATCAAGCATTTGAATGTGTTTGGGGATTCCTCTCTAGTCATTAGCCAAGTAAAAGGAGATTGGGTCACTAAACACCTTAATCCCATCCCTTATAAGGAACTTGTGTTATCCTTGATTCCTCACTTTGAAGATATCACCATTGAACACTTCCCCAGGGAAGAAAATTAGTTGGCTGACGCTTTGGCAACCATGTCTTCAATGTTCAAGGTCAGATGGGACAACTAAGCCCCTATGATTACCATTGAGCGATTCGATGAACCTGCACATTGCTGTGAGCTTGACACTGATACAGAAAAGCCATGGTACCATGAGGTGATGAGATATCTTGAAGCACAAGAGTATCCCGAGGGAGAATCCATCAATGACAGAAAGTTCTTACGAAGATTTGCAGCCGAATTCTTCCTAAGTAACAGACTATTATACAAGCACAACCATGATTCTACTCTACTCCGATGTGTGGACAAGAAGGAGGCAGAGAAAATCATGGAAGACATGCATGATGGTCTCTTTGGTACTCATTCAAGTGGACATACGATGGCCAAGAAAATCCTGAGAGCTGGCTACTATTGGTCAACCATGGAGACTGATTTCCATCAACATTCAAGAACTTGTCACAAATGCCAAATCTATGCTGACAAGGTCCATGTGCCTCCTAGCCCTCTGAACGTCATGACCGCTCCGTGGCCATTTTCAATGTGGGGCATTGATATGATTGGAGAAATCAAGCCAACCACTTCTAATGGACATCACTTCATTCTTGTCGCTATCTAATATTTCACCAAATGGGTCGAAGCCGCCTCATTTGCCTCAGTCACCAAGAATGTCGTAGCCAGATTCATCAAGCACAACCTCATCTGCCGCTTTGGTATCCCCAAAATGATCATCACCGATAATGGGACTAACCTCAACAATGCTATGATTACTGAGCTTTGCACTCAGTTTAAGATTAAGCATCACAATTCTTATCCATATAGACCTAAAATGAATGGCGCAGTCGAAGCGGCCAACAAAAACATTAATTGCAGAAAATGGTAGCAACCTATAAGGATTGGCATGAGATGTTACCGTTTTCCCTTCACAGCAACCGCACTTCAGCTAAAACATCAACTGGGGCAACTCACTTTTCCTTAGTCTATGGCATGGAAGCTATTTTGCAAGTGGAAGTTCAGATTCCCTTGTTAAGGATTATGAATGAAGCAAGCTTAGGCGAGGACGAGTGGATTCAAACGAGATTGGATCAGCTGAACTTAATCGATGAAAAACGACTGGATGTTGTTTGTCATGGTCAGACGTACCAAAAACGTATGATCAAGGCTTTCAACAAAAAGATCAAGCCTCGAGTATATCATGCTTGTAACTTGGTTATAAAGCACATCATTCTGCCACAAGGCGACCCCAGAGGCAAATGGACTCCCACCTACGAAGGGCCATTTTTGGTCAAGAGAGTGTTCTCTGGCGGTGCCATGATGCTGACTACCATGGATGGTGAAGACTTCCCACACCTTATAAACGCGGACATAGTTGAAAAATACTACGCATAAAGGACCCGCTAGGTTGACACACCTAGGCAAAATAAGGGCATCCCGGCAAACCAAAAGTTTTGGGCAAAAGTTTAGGATATATGCAAAAGTTTGTACACCCGGAAAGTTGAAAACCCGAAAGGGCGACTTGGGCAAAAATGGGTATCCTGGTGGGCTGAAAACCCGAGAGGGCGGTCCAGGAAAAAGTTAAGGATTGAAAGCGTATAACTATGTTTCATGGATTCACCACAGTCAACTTTATCATCAAGGTCCAAGTTCAAACGGTCCAAGATAATTCCAATCAACTTCTGTCAACGGGAAGGGGCATTCGAATACATTGGGGCAATAGTAGAGTTGGAATGCAATGAGATCATTTCACATGGCTATTTGTTTTGTTTTCAATTTTTTGTTTTCCTTTCGATGATTTCCTCTTAATAGGATCTCTGTATCTTTGTACAAAGACGCCTATTCATGGGAAAAATATCAATACAAATATACTTTGAAGTGCAAACTTTCTGTCTTTGTTTTGAATGCAAATTTGTCCAGTGACTAAAATTGAACAAACATATGCATATGAACATAATTAAAATTGTTTGGCACATATGACCTAAGCAGTAACAAGCATCTCTTTAATGTATATGGAGTATCCCCAGAGTTATTTCATCAACATCATCCTCAACAAAGTTATTCACAAAGTCTCTTTGCATAGGATAATCTCCAACCAGATTCTCAATCTCATGGAAGCTCTCTCCTCAGCTAAGTTGATCCTACAAGTAGAGGCCTTGTGGATCTCTTCCTCAAAGAACTCACTCCATCAGCAGTACATCGAGTATTCATCAACATGGATTATTTCCCCAACAAGGTTTATTTCCCCAACAAACAGCAGAGTAGTATAACTCCCCAGCCGAGTACAAAATTCCCCAGCTTAGTCTATCTTCCCCAGCTGAGCCTATTATCCCTAGTTGAGTATATCTCCTCAAGCTGAATCTGTCTTCCCCGACTGAGTCGACACTCTTCAGTTTTAGTTTGCTTTACAGACTATTGCAAATCATAGGGCCATAACCCCTAATCCCCAGTAAATTCATCAACAAAACCTTTACTATCTCCAAAAGCTACTATGAAGCCTGGACCCGACCAGATATTAATACAAATTTCAAACTACCATGAAGCCTGGGCCCGACCAGATAATTGTCAACTTCTCAAGTCACTATGAAGACTGGATCTGACCAGATAATAGTTAACTTCGCAAGATACTATGAAACCTGGACCCGGCCAAATAATAGTTTAACTCTTCAAGATATAGAAGAACCTGGGCTCAACCATACCAAGGTTTAATTCCTTTTCCCCAGTAGAGTTTTCCTCTACCCCAAAAAGTTATTATGAAGCCTGAATCTGACCAGATAGCAATTCCTCTAAGAAGTTTGTTGCGAAAACTGGAATCCGACCAGATAACAACTAAATCCCCAAATAGTTTATTGTAAAACCTGGACTCGACCAGATAATAATTAACCTCATCCACCTCAGAAATCTGCAAAGCCTGGACCCAACCAAATATCAGTTTTCAAGCAAGTTATTATGAAGCCTGGAGCCCGACCAGATAACAACTAACTACGATCCCCAGAGAGACACTATAAAGCCTGGACCCGACCAGATAATAGTACAACTTTCCCAAAAAAGGACCATGAAACATGGACCCAGCCAGATAGTAGTTACCACTCTAAGTTACTACAAAGCCTGGGATCCGACCAGATAACAATTAAACTTCCTTATCCCCAGCAAGTTGTTGTGAAGCCTGGAACCGACCAAATAACAATTTAATTTCAAGAAATTTTCTACAAAGCCTGGAATCCGACCAGATAACAGTTAATTTATCCTTCCCCAGAAAGTTACTGTGAAGCCTGGACCCGACCAAATAGCAGTTGACTTCCTCATCCTCAGCAATTGTGAAGCCTGGATCCGACCAGATAACAGCTGACATTCAAGAGATCTTCCCCAGCGGAAGCATCCTTTCAGCAAATTTTGAAGATATGTATATTCTTCATCCTCAACAATAATCAAGGATTCAACTCCCCAGAATTTCCTCAGCAATAGTCATGGATTTATTTTCCCGGACAAACATACTTCTCACATTCATACATCATGACATATACATACAAAATTCATTTAACATGATCTCATTCATCTTGTGAACATCATGCATACATCTGCATTTTACTAACTCTTTTTTCCACAGGTAAAACATCAAGTTTTAGAATAAATCGACCAAATGCATGTGTTGATACTTCTTCCAGTATTTACCAACATTCCTCCAAATGTAATCTATAAGCCCATTCACAATACATCTTCGAGTGCAAATTTCTGGGCACTCTAATGTTCAATCATCTTCCACCTTCAAGTCACGAATAGCGGATTCGTCAATCTAACTCTTCAGGTTTAAGAAGATTGAACAGGGGAAGCTGTTGTACCCCAAAATTTGCCCTCTCATTTCTCAAATAATCTCTCACAAGATCTTCTTGGGTTCAAGACTGCACAAGGGATGATCAACTCAAGACACCTCCTCTAGCATTGATGACTGAAAATTAGGGTTTAAGATTGCACAAGGACGATTGAACTTTTAATGCCTCATATGACTTTCATGGATCATTTTGGACTCTCAATATTTCTCATATCAAGTTTCAAGTCTTGGATCACATTTTTGCCCAGTCAATTGATCAGTTGACCTAAAATCAGCTGTATTGGAGAAAAAGTCAATTATGGTCAATTTACAGTAAAACTTCATAATTTTTTATCCATATCAACATTATGAACTCATATATGTCAATTTATCAAGTTTGTATCACAATTCCTCAAGAAATTTGATCAGATCATCAAAAGGGAAAAATGGTCAAAATTAGGGTTTTGATTGAGGAAGTGCAATTTCTGATTTTTGACCTAGAAAATGACTTATTGGTTTGAGACATGGTCTCAAGGATTCAATTGAATCATTTTCAAATAATGGCGTGGCTCAAAACATCTCTCAAGATCAATTGGTTGACAATTGAATTTTCAGTCAACTAATCAAAAGTCAATTGTACACTGAAAAGTCAAACTTTGATTTTTTTGGTCAAAATCAAGTTCCAAAGATCACAATTCATCAAAACATGTCAAAATATGAACTTTTTCATCAAGAAATTAAAAAGTCAAGATTTCATTTTGAAAAGTCAAAATTTCTAAACTTAGAAATTTTTCTAAGTGTTGAAAACTTCATATTTTTTCACAACTTTGAGTCAATTTTTCACTATGATGCAAGATGATTCAAAGGAAACTTTCAACATGAAAGTTGTAGATCTCAATAAGATCTAAAACATTGTAGAACACAACTTCTTCTATAAATGCATGGATTTCAAGTTATGATTTTGAGAATACATGTTCATGAAATATGGAAACTTAGTGAAATTTTGCCCTAGTTTAGGAAGGATTTTGACCTAACTTCATGGAAATTTTTCACATAGTTCCAAGAGGAATTTTCAAAAATGTCCAACATAGAGGTTGTAGAGGATTTTACAAGCTTTCCAAAATGTCCAAGAACTCATTGAGATCATGTTTGAGCAAAGAGAATCGAAGACAAGAAGTTGGACATTCATTCTTGAATTATAGGTGTGTTATGGTGGCAGAACCGACAGTTTGATACTGGTTTGCATTTTGCGTTTGCAAAATTTCGCAGTAAGCAAGAGTCGCCACCAACTTTTATTTCATCCAATAGAAAAGGAAAAAAGTATAGAAAAAAAATCCTTTTTCGAGATTATGAGTACGGGGGGGGGGGGGGGGGGGGGGGGGGTAGATTATAGAAAGGGAAGGTGTTAGCACCCTTTCTATCCGTAGTTATCTACGGGCTCTTAGGTACTTGCTCATTTTTCAAATTTCTTGTGTGTGTTTGTCTTGAAAATGTTTTACTTCGTGATAACCCTTGTATCAGTCTTCAAGAGTGTGACGATGTTGTTTTGAAAGGTCTTAGTGTGAAAAGCTTTGATTTGAGAAAGTACCTACTAGCATCTACCTACTCGAAAAAAGATTGTTTCTGTTCTTTTTTCCTTTGGACAGTGTTATCCTACTATTGAGAAATAGGTAGCACCGTCGTTGGAATTTTTAAGGGTCAATTCGAAAGGGACGTACGGTCACTAAAGCAATATTAGGACACCTTAGTAGTAACCCTAGAGTCTTAAGATCTTTTTCGAGGAAACATTTCCGAGGCAACATTCGAATGGGACATTTGATCTTTTTAAACGGGAGGGCAACCACTAAGACACCCTATGCTTAATGATCATTTACCGAAGGAAACCAAAGTGAGAGTATACCCTAAGAGTGAATATGTGCGAGTGATTTGTTTCAGTTATTTAATCTTTTCACATTAGGGTTTTCTAACTGTTTTAATTTTTCATGCATTCTTGCCATACAATCCTATTAGCCATACATCTAAATAGTTAAATATTTGCAGGAATTAAAAATGCGAGAAGATAAACCTAGCTATTACAAGGCTTTGACAGTTACATAATTATTTTGACGGGAAATAAAAAGATGCGATATTTAAAACCCTGATCAAAACTATTACAACCTCGAAACAATTACAATAATAATAAAAACAAATAAAAGCGCGCGCGGTAAATTAAATGCGAGGGATGTTGAAAAATAACCTAATCTGGCTAAATTAAATAATTTCAGGAAAATAAAATATTTTACAAAGAAAACAAGATTTTGTGTATTTTGGGTTTTTTATTTGAGAAGAAAGAAATTTAATTGTAAAATTAAACCTAATTTCTATTTGATTTTAATTATAGAAAATAAATTAAATTAACCTAGATTTCTAATTAAATTAAATAATTTAAAAAAATGCTTTTTTTGGTAGTTTGTGATTTATAGATTTTATGATTAAATAAAAAAAAGTGATTAATTTTTGTGAAAAAATAATTAAATAAGGAAATAAAAATAAGAAAGAAATAAAATTGGGCCTGTATGTTGTTAGTAAATCTGGGGGTGCACCTCTGAATTTCTAGCCCAAAGTTGATGGCCCAAACCCTGCGTTGAATCCCATGCACGGATCTTCTGATGGTCCATGGTACATTTGTGTGTATGGGACGTTAGATTTGAATCAGGGACGATTTACTGGCTAGATCTTGTGAGCGCATAGTATAGGCCTGGGCGTGAGATGCATGGAATCTACGTGAGATAAATCAGAAAACATGAAAACATTTGGACCTGGGATCGAACCCAGGTCCTTTCTCTCATATACCTCCATTTGGACCATCTGCGTTGGCTATTCAATTATGAATATAATTACACAAATAAAAGATATAGAAAACAAGGCCCTTAAGTCTAATCAGCAAAATTAATTGAGTCAGTAACTTAAGGGACCAATTAAAACACGGGAAAGGGCCACACACGCATATGCCGGAGTCAGCTGGGGTCAACGACGCTGGAGCTGTGCTCTGGTCGTCTTCTCCGACCGACCCCAACATCCAAACCTGCAAAATATGAGGATTAAGAAGCCCAAAAAGATCCTATCCCCCTTGAAATTTTCTTAGGAATCCAAATATGGCCTTAGTTTCGCCTGAAAGTGCTTGTATCATCGCGTTCGTGCCATGGCTGTTTTAAAGCCCTAACAATGGCAATCTCTTAAATCTGCATCCATACTCTCATGTTTCACGTTAAAAAGGATCAAAATAATGATATGAGCATGAAAATGCAAGGAAAACTAATT
Organism: Vicia faba; assembly: GCA_948472305.1. Lineage (NCBI taxonomy): Eukaryota > Viridiplantae > Streptophyta > Magnoliopsida > Fabales > Fabaceae > Vicia > Vicia faba. The sequence goes on from CATIWC010001853.1 coordinate 251,608, forward strand.
TATATTGTGTCTTTGCAAAGTTTTAAATTTCAACCTTACCACAAATAGGAGATGTTTGGCTCGAGCGTTTGAGGGGTTACCGGCCTGGAGATTAACAAGGATGTAATCCAGACACCTTCAGGAGTATGATAGAAGGCTTAGGTTGGGTGAAAATTGCTTGGATCGTGTGGTATCTGCTTGTACTTTTTTTGAGAAAATTTAAACACTCTTAGGTTTTAGTGAAGCAGCTATGCGTGTGTTCCTTCCCCCCTAGGGTTAACATCATTTGTTTATATATGAGGCAACAAATAGGTTAACATTTGTGGAGAAAATCAAAAGAAATATGGAGTTTCTAATTTTGCTTCAAATCTTTCTATTTTCAAATACTTTCTTCCCTTTCATGGCATGACACGATTTCCTTGCCTATTTTCAGCATATTTGATCCATCATTCAATGCAAAAATCATATCAAAGCAAATCTTCATTATTTATTTAGTTTAATTTGATTTTTTAAAATGATTGAAACCAAGATAAATTAAATGAATAAGAAAATAATGCATGGATGGTTTTATGGGTCATGGCCTATATTATAATTGAGGTGCAAGCATAAAAAGTTGGGCCCATTTAGAAAAAAATGCAAATTTGTGCACATTTGACTTTTGGCAATTTTGCAAAAATGGTCAACTTGGCCAATGCATAACTCTCTCAATTTTGACCCTAGAGAGGTGTTCTTGGACTTTTTAGAAATCTTATGATGTCCTCCAAACAACCCTTATGGTCTCATCTCAATTGAGTCTTCCATGTTCATGTATGAAGCTTTGACCCAAAAGGTGTTTTTGTTGACTTTTCAAAAGGACCTATAATGTCAAAATTCATATCTTTTTGTGAGTGCATATTCTGGACTTGGTAGATGAATATGAATTGTAGGTAATTGCATCCTCTTAAAAATGATATTTTTATGGGTCATTTATGATAAAGTATGAGAAAGTTATGCTTGGTCAAAGTTGAGTTGACTTTTCCTGTAAAACCCTAATTTAGCAACTTTTGGGTTTTGATGAATTGTGAGAAATCCTTGAGGAATCATGATAAACCCTTGATAAAATGATGGATAATAATTCAAAATGAGGATGTTGATTAAAAATCTTGAAGTTTGATTGTATGTGGGCCACAATTGACTTTTGACATAGTATAGTTGATTTTCAGGCATTTGAGCAATTGACTGAGCAAACTTCTTCTGCAAGGCTTGAAACTTGACATAGATGATCTTGAGAACATATTAGGACAATGGGGAGCATTTGATTCCTTTGTGGTTCAGACATATTGATGAAGATGGAAACCCTAATTTGAGTTATACTGCCTTAGGAGAGAGTTTGTCTGGTCAATTCTTGAACTTCCTTGAGAAATTTGGGGACCTCACTTACCATGCGTTTAGAAATATGGGAGGGAAAATTTTGGGGTACAACATCTGCCCCTGTTCAATCTTCTTAAACTTCCGGATGTAGATTGGCTTGTCTGCCTTTCATGATCTGAAGGTGGAAGATGATGGAACACTAGAGTGCCCAGAAATTTGCACTCGCATGAGGTGGTACTGATGGGAGCTATCGGGAATGGGCTTACAGATGCCATTTGGAAGTTGAGGATTGAAGATTTTCACGGATGGGCTTTAACATGCCATCCGAAGAGGTGTCGATCGCATAAGAGATTCCTTTACGAGAACCCATATACCTGTTGTTGAGGAGGACTTCGCTGGGGAATGCTGGTCTCTGTCTTGGGAGAAATCGAGTTTTAGGAGCTTCAGTTGTCCGTTAATCTACTGGGGAATAACTTCGGTTTGGGGAAGCAGAAGTGAAATGCGTATCTGGTCGGGGTATATGCTGCACCGCGACTTACTGGAGAGATGCGAAACCAATCGTGTTTGATCGGGTCCCGGTCTTAAAGTGTTTTGGACTGCTGTCTGGGGATAAGAGAGGAAGAACCCGGATAGTAGGGTTATAAGAAGGAACCTGGATATTAGGGTTACTTCGAGATGAAAGCCTGGATAGTAGGGCTTGAGAAGGAACCTGGATAATAGGGTTACTTCGAGATGAAAGCCTGGATAGTAGGGCTGTGAGAAGGAACCTGGATAGTAGGGTTACTTCGATATGAAAGCCTGGATAGTAGGGCTGTGAGAAGGAACCTGGGTAGTAGGGTTACTTTGATATGAAATCCTTGATAGTAGGGCTGTGAGAAGGAACCTGGGTAGTAGGGTTACTTCGAGATGAAAGCCTGGATATTAGGGCTGTGAGAAGGAACCTGGATCGTAGGGTTACTTCGACATGAAATCCTGGATAGTAGGGCTGTGACACCTGGATCATAGGGTTACTTCAACATGAAAGCCTGGATAGTAGGGCTATGAGAAGGAACCTGGGTAGTAGGGTTACTTCGATATGAAAGCCTGGATAGTAGGGCTGTGAGAAGGAACATGGATAGTAGGGTTACTTTAAGATGAAAGCCTGGATAATAGGGTTGTGAGAAGGAACCTGGATAGTAGGGTTACTTCAAGATGAAAGCCTGGATAGTATGGATGTGAGAAGAAACCTGAAACGTAGGGTTACTTGGTGATAAGTTCGTGTAAAACTTCATAAGGAACCAGGTTAAGGTTATAAGTTTGTGTAAAACTTTAGGATGAACCAGGGTGAGGTTACTTTGGGATAAGTTCGTGTAAAACTTCAGGATGAACCGGGGTAAGGTTACTTTTGTCGCACCAATGATTACTCTGTTTAACTTTGAGTGTTGATCATGGACCTACTGGAAATTGTTGATAATAACTGTCTTTCCTGAAAGAAATACAGGGTTAGTTATGTGCGATGCATGAGATGCATTGTGATGAGGTTCTCAAAATAACTGAGATTATGTTATATGTAATGTATGCACATGTCATGATGTATGAACATGAAATGCTGACGTAATAATCTGAGTCCGAGAAAATAAATCCCTGACTGCTGTTTGGAGAGTATGAGAAATGGTATTCTTGACTGCTATAAAAAAAAACATAGCTCCTCTACTTCTATTGGGGATGGAGAACAAACATGACTAGCTGGGGATTCACATCCATTCGGCCGATGAATATTCTGCCGGAAGAGACCCTGTCTGAGGATAACTCTGCGGGGAATAACTCTGTTGGAGAGGAGATACTCTATTGATAGATCTACTGATTTGGAGAAATAAACTCAGTTGGGGATGAATTTCCGTTGCTGGTGATAATGAATTCTGTTGGAGATTGAATTTCTGCTTGTGAGAGAAATAAACTCTGCTTGGGGAAAAATTTACTGACTCACTCGCGGTTGTGAACCTCAGTTAGGGAGAGTTATGTCCTGTCTGGGAAAGCTAACATCACTGTCTTTGGATACTTTTTACTCTGTGGGGAGTGTATATACCACTACTCATGTTCTCAAGCTGGCTCTATCCCGGTACCTGATGGGCATAGTAACTGTAAGGTTTGGGCACTTCTTGTTTTCCCTGTTTTTGGCATTACGAGTAATCATCTCTTGTTTCTTGTGTAAATATTTATGAGCAAACATTATTTTCAAATTCATATATCAAAAATGAATCATTGGACGTTCTTTCAAAACAAAACAGAAAAAGGAAAAACAAATTGAAATTTCTTGTGAAAATGAATTGTATTGATTTTTGCAATTGGCCCGTAATAGGCATTTTTGTACAAAGAGGCTGACGTCCTAGTAAGAGAACGCCGCGGAAAGAAATTGCAATTTGTAAAAAGAAAACAATTATGTGAAACAATCCCATCGGGTTCCAACTTTGCTATTGCCTTCATATCTTCAAGCGTCTCATCACTTTGCTACTTGGCCGAAGGTTGATCAGATTGATTGGCGCTGTCCGAGCTTGATAGTCGATATCGAAGTCTGGTTGCAAGATGATCCAATGAGACATAGTGTTACGCTTCGATCCCTAGTTTTTTCCTGGACCTCCTTTTTGGGTTTTCAGTCCACCGGGATACCCTTTTTTGCCCAAGTCGCCTTTTCAGGTTTTCGACTTCCCGGGTGTACAGTTTTTCATTTTCATCCCTTACTTTTTCCCGAACCCTTTTGGTTCGTCAGGAAGCCCTTATTTTTGCCTAGGCCAGTCAACCTAGCGGGTCTTTGATTATGCATAGTATCTTTTCACTATGTCTGCATTGACGGGGTGAGGAAGGTCATCACCATCCATGGTGGTTAGAATCATAGCTCCTCCCGAGAAAATGTTCTTAACCACAAACGGCCCTTCGTATGTGGGGGTCCATTTGCCCCTGGGATCACCTTGCGGTAGTATGATGCATTTGATCACTAGATCCCCAACTTGATATTCTTGACGTATGACTTTCTTGTTAAAAGCCTTGATCATTCGCTTTTGATACGCCTGACCACGACAGATAGCAGTAAGTCTCTTTTCATCAATTAGATTCAGCTGATCAAGTTGGGTTTGGATCCAATCGTCTTTGTTTAAACCCGCATCCTTCATAATATTGAGAGAGGATATATGGACTTAGATGGGTAGGACTGCCTCCATGCAGTACACCAAAGAGTAGGGTGTTGCCCCTGTCGACGTCCGTGCTGAGGTACGGTACCCATGAAGAACGAATGGTAACATCTCGTGCTAGTCTTTGTATGTCACCGTCATCTTCTGTATAATCTTTTTGATGTTCTTGTTAGCCGCTTCAACAATGCCATTCATCTTCGGCCGATAGGGAGAAGAGTTATGATGCTGTATCTTGAACTATTTACAGAGCTCGGTGATCATTGTGTTGTTGAGATTTGTACCATTGTCAGTAATAAGCCTTTCTGGTACACCATATCGACAGATCATATTGTGTCGGATAAACTGCGCCCCGACGTTCTTGGTTACTGTAGCAAAGGAAGTTGCCTCATCGTACTTCGTAAAGTAATCAATGGTTACCAGAATGAAGCGATGCCCGTTAGACGCAAAAGGTCTGATATCTCCGATCATGTCGATGCCCCACATTGCAAAGGGCCAAGGAGCTGTCAAGACATTCAGAGGGACTGGAGGCACATGCACCTTATCAGCATAGATTTGGCATTTATGACAGGTTCGAGAGTTCTGATAACAATCGGCTTCCATAGTGGACCAGTAGTATCCTACCCGTAGGATCTTCTTAGCCATGGTGTGTCCACTAGAATGGGTTCCGAAAATGCCTTCATGTATATCCGTCATGATCCTTTCTCCTTCGCTCTGGTCTACACACCGTAGTAGTGTGGAGTCATGGTTGCGTTTATAGAGGATTCCATTTTCTAAGAAATAATTTTGACGTGAACCTTCTCATAAACTTCTTATCATTTACAGATGCCCCTTCGGGATACTCTTGAGCCTCGAGATACCTTTTGACTTCGTGAAACCAGGGTTTATCTGCCACTTCTTCGGTGTCGATCTCATAGCATTGTGCGGGTTCATCCAACCTCTCAATGGTAATCTGGGGAGCTTCATTATCCCACCTAACTTTGAACATAGAAGACATGGTAGCTAGCGCGTCCGCCAACTGGTTCTCTTCTCGTGGGAAATGTTCAAAGGTTATCTCCTTAAAGTGTGTGAGCAATGTCAGTACATATTCTCGGTAAGGAATGAGATTCGGGTGCTTCGTATCCCACTCGCCTTTGATCTGACTTATCACCAGAGCGGAATTCCCGAATACACTTAAGAACTTAATCCTCGGGTCAATAGTAGCTCGAAGACCCATGATACATGCTTCATACTCTGCCATGTTGTTGGTGCAATTAAAACATAATCGAGCAGTGAACGGAGTATGATAACCCTCAAGAGATATAATTACAGCGCCAATGCCGTTACCCAATGCATTTGAGGCTCCATCAAAATGCATAGACCATCGGGATCCTTCCTCAGGTCCTTCATCCGGTCCAGGTTCTTCGTAATCAGTTACTAACATGATATTCTCATCCGGGAACTAGAAATTTATGGACTGGTAGTCATCCACGACCTGATGCGCCAAATGATCCGCCAATACACTCCCCTTGATTGCTTTTTGGGTTGTGTACTGGATGTCGTACTCGGTTAAGATCATCTGCCATCTTGCTATTCTTCCGGATAAGGCGGGCTTCTCGAAAATATATTTGATCAGATCCATCTTTGATATCAACAAGGTAGTGTGAGTCAGCATATGTTGTCTCAGTCGGAGAGCAGCCAATGCCAAAGTGCAACAAGTTTTCTCGAGCAATGAGTATCAGGTCTCACAGTCGGTAAACTTTTTGCTAAGGTAATAAATGGCATGCTCTTTTCGACCAGACTCGTCATGCTGCCCCAGCACACACCCCATTGAATTGTCTAGCAATGTCAAGTATAATATCAAAGGTCTTCCTTCAACTGGAGGCATCAAAATTTGTGGTTCTTGAAGGTATTCCTTGATTGTTTCGAAAGAGGTATGGCATTCATCGTTCCACTTTACCACTTGATCTTTCTTCAGCAGCTTGAAGATTGGCTCACAAGTAGCAGTCAGATGTGAAATGAACTTGGCGATGTAATTCAGACGTCCCAAGAAACCTCTAACTTCCTTCTCTGTGTGGGGGACCAGCATCTCTTGTATGGCCTTTACCTTTACAGGGTCCACCTAAATACCCTTATCACTGACGACGAAACCCAGAAGCTTACCAGATCTTACCCCGAAGGTGCACTTGTTCGGATTCAACCTCAGCTTGTACATCTTCAACCTGTCAAACAGTTTCTAGAGATGATCAAGGTGCTCTTCCTTAGTCTGGGACCTTGCTATCATATCAACATAAACCTCGATCTCGTGGTGAATAATATCATGGAACAAAGCGACCATGGCACGCTGATAAGTTGCCCCAGCATTCTTCAACCCAAAAGGCATTACCTTGTAACAAAAGGTGCCCCACTGTGTAACGAAGTTTGTATTCTCCATGTCCTCAGGAGCCATCTTGATCTGGTTGTAGCCAGAAAAACCATCCATGAAGGAGAAGATCTTGTGTTGCGCGATGTTGTCGACTAGAACATCACTGTGAGGAAGTGGGAAGTCATCCTTGAGGCTTTCCCTGTTCAGATCTCTGTAGTCCACACACATCTGTACCTTACCGTCCTTCTTAGGTACCGAAACAACGTTGGCCACCTACTGCGGATAAGAAGTGACAGCTAAGAATCCTGCGTCGAACTGTTTCACGACCTTTGCCTTGATTTTCTCTGGCATTTTAGGGCGCATACGGCGAACCTTCTGCTTTACCGGAGGGTAGTCTTCTTTAGTCGGCAGTCGATATACCACAACATCAGTGTCCAAACCAGGCATGTCTTCATAGGACCAGGCGAAGATCTCAACATAGTCGTGTAACATCTGTATTAACCTTTGTTTGACACTAGGCTCCAGATTCGCACTTATTTTAACATCTTTCATGTCTTCCCCTGTACCCAAATTCACTGACTCAACTGGCTCTTCATGAGGCTGTATGGCCCTTTCTTCCTGATGTAATAGTCTAGCAAGTTCTCCAGGCACCTCACAATCGTCCTCACCTTCGTCCTCAGCTTGGTTGATCGGATTTTTTTAGTCATAACTGGCAGTTGCAGAGCTGTTATCAATGGAATCCAGAGTGGATATGGATCTGCAGTATGATACGTGAGTGTGTGTAAGAGAATAGCTGTTTTGATAAATTGAGAGACAAAAAAGAAAAACAAGGAGCGCAAAATTTGTATGCAAGAAACGTCCAATGCTTTATTAATGATATGTGAAATGACAAATAATAGCCCTCACAAGCAAAGTCGAGGCGCCTCAGGCAAGGCAGCGGGCCATAAAGTTTCAAATTGTTTATTACAAATCTTAAAACAAATGAGTCAATTACTACGGAATAAAAGAAACAAGTATGAAGTCCCTAGCTGTCCAGTTATTCGGTCCACCGTTGGTTGTTGGGTAGATCCAACTATCGATGTCTAAATCCTCTTTATTGTCTTCAATTGCATTAATTCCCCGATTGCTGATGTGTAGAGGAGGTCTTCCAGCCCGAGCGCTCTGTAGTAAAGCCCAAACCAAACAAAATTTGTCAGTTTTGTGATTGAAATCAGGGAGCTGACCCTAATTGGTACACCCACCTTCTTCAACCACAACCCTGGAGTCCTTGAGAGAAGCCATCTTCAATGGAGGTTTGTTGGTAGTAACTTCAGTTGATGCCAATATTTGAGGGACCTCTTCGAAATTCTGACAAGGAGTTTTTATGAATTCCCCGTCCATCTCTACGTATCAGAAGGAATTGAGGTGACTAACCATATTTTCTTCTTCACCTTGCACTGTGACAATCTTTCCCTTCACCGGATACTTCAACATTTGATGGAGTGTGGAAGTAACTGCCCCAGCCTCATGGATCCAAGGACGACCCAGCAAGCAAGAATACGACAGCCTGATATCCATTACGTAGAAGGTGGACCCAAAAGTATGAGAACCCACTTTGACAGGGATTTCCACCTCCCCGTGCACCATTCTCTTTGATCCGTCAAAAGCCCTTACCACAATGTTACTAGGCTTTAGAGTCAAATCCTCACAATCCAAACAGTCCAACACTTTCTTCGGCAGAACATTCAGTGAAGACCCGGTATCTACCAGCACATGAGCCATAGTGGTGCCCCTGCACTCAATCGAGACATGCAGAGCATCATTATGCTTCCTTCCTTTCGGTGTCAGATTCGCATCTGAAAAACCCAACCCATTGTCAACAGTCAGGCTGGTCACACAATCTTTAAACTGATCTACTGAAGTTTCCTGCGACATATGCACAATCTTGAGAAATACAATCAAATCCTTCGCATGGGCTTCAGAACACAACAACAAAGACAACATGGATATCTTTGATGGGGTCTGCCCCAGCTGCTCGACCACATTGTAGTCGCTATTCTTAATGATTTTCAGTACTTCCTCTATTTCTTGTTTAGAGGCTTCCACAACGATTTTCTTAGGTGCCTCCGTCCGGGCAGGCTCACCTATAATTTCCATGCCCCAAGTCCCAGATGACTCAGCAGCAGGGGTAACAACTGGAGTAGGAACAGGAGAAATGTTAGGAGTGCTGGTTGGAGCAACAGTTGGAATAACAGTAGGCTTGATGATCTTCGGAGCAATCTCAGGAGAGAAAACCCTTCCACTTCGGGTACCCTTACTAGTCCCGACAATATTACTGACATTAGTATCAGCTTCTTCATTCTTCAGATCTTGCTTAATGCCATGATAGTACACATCAGCACCATAATGCCACAGGACAGCCTTGTCTGAGGTGTACGGGATGGGACCAGGAACAATGATTATCAGCAGAGAAATTCTTTGAACAGGTGTAATCCTAACAGGTCTTCTCGAGGAAACCTTGGAAGGATTGGCGAAAATGGTTATAATAGCGACGTCTTCAATGGGAACAACAGGGATCACATCGTTCTTGAACAAAATCTCTTTTTTATCCATCAGGCGCTGAACACCTGACTTCAACAAACAGCAACCAGAAGGTAGAATCGAACACATGTGGCAACCTATACCACAACCCGGAAATAAACCGACCAATAGTAAATTCTTCTTAACAGTCATAAGAGGAGTAGAAATTTCTTCAACAGAGGTCACAAACAAATCAGTGTCAACAGCATTAACTCCACGACCATGTTTGGGCATGGGAGCAGTTATAACATTCGGCTTTTCTGGAGCATCAAACTCTATCTCCTTGGCTTCAAGCAAGTCTTGTACTTTGTTTCTCAGAGCCCAACAATCATTTGTATTGTGGCCAGGACTCTCAGAATGGTAGGCGCACCGTGCGTTGGGATTGTATCTGGGAGAGGTAGTGTTTGGATTCTTGGGGGCCTCTTTCAAGGTTGCCAAGTTGGATTTTAATAAATAAGGTAGAACTTCAGCCAAAGTCATGTTGATGCGGGTAAACTGCCGTTGTGGTCTTTCCACCCTTTGTTGATTATTGCATTATGGAGCAACTGCGGGTCTCGGTATCACTACAGCATTTACCGTTTGACGGTGTTCAGATATGCTTTGGCCCCTCGGGCTATAGACCATATTGGGTTCCTTCTTACCAGCGAAAGGCTTCTTTGCTGAACTCGAGGAGGCATCCTTCTGTATTTTACCACTCTGAATTCCAGCTTCTACTCTTTCTCTAGTTAAAATCAGCTCGGTGAAACCAGATGATGAGCTGCCGATTAAGTGATTGAAAAATGGACATGATAGCGTTCCTAGAAACATATCAACCAACTCCCTATCAGAAAAAGGGGGTTGAACTCCCCCAGCCAAATCTCTCCATTTTTGAGCATAATCTTTAAAACTTTCACCTGCACCCATGGACATGCTCTGGAGTTGAGTACGAGTGGGAGCAAGATCGACATTATACTGATACTGCTTGTAGAAAGCAGCAGCTAGATCTTCCTAGTTTCGGACACTGGCTCCCTCCAACTGGTAGAACCATTCAAGTTGAGTCCCTGATAGACTATCTTGAAAGAAATGCACCCACAAATTTATATCAGCAGTGTGGGGTTGGATTTTTCTGACATAAGAGCGGAGATGAAGCTTTGGGCAGGACACTCCATCATACTTGGCAAAAGCCGGAGCTTTGAACTTCTGAGGGATTACCACTCCCGATACCAATCCTAATTCTTCGAAATCCAGGCCAGGTATCCTCTGAACTTCCATGGAACTCAGACGGTCTTCCAACTGTTTGTATATATCCTCAGCGGGAGGATATTGCTCATCGTTATAATCAGTATCATTGTCAAAGATTGTAGGACTAGGGTCCTTTCCCCCTTCTTGGTTCTCCCCTTCCTTGGACGAAGAGGCCATATCAGTTTTTTGCTTCAACCTTTCTCCAAACCTTCTGCCCATATTCAGAATACCGACAACCCTCTTCTTCTTCTTCTTCTCTTTCGGAATGAGGGCTTTCAGATCCTCTTTCCCTTTTTCCAGACTGATGAACATTTGTTGGAACTGGGCATTCTGTGCCTGAAGATCCTTGATGGCTTGATCGAAAGACATTTCTGCTGAAATAAAAAGCAAAGAAGATGAGAAACCTGTAGTGGTACCTGTAATGATGTGTATGATAATGGGATGCGCATGTAATGATTTCAAAGACTTCGGGAAATTTAAATTTGCAAACCAAAATAAACAAAAACTTTATTAGCTTAAATTTTAAGGTTCAAAATTCCTTTAAGGCATTACAAATAAGTAAATAAAAAAATCTAAAACTAGAAAAGAAAAATCAAAAGTCCCATGGATGCTTTCTCTTTATGCTGATATAATCATTGAGCACTCTTTCTTCCTAGAGCTGCCTGGTGAGCTTTAAAACCTTCCTCTCTTGATCATGGAACTATTCCCTGTAAGAACCCCACTCATTCTTCAGCTGAATCCAAGACCTCTGCAACTCCCCAAGATCAGTGGGCATGTAAGGATAGAGAACCGTGTAAGGAATGCCTTCTTCAGTAGTGGGCTCCACAATCACTGGTAATACAACCACATAAGGCATCATAAGCTTCTGGGCACGAGCTCGTACCCATTGGAGGTAAGGCTCCATAGGAATGGAAGTCTTTGATCCCAAATCTTTGGCGTTAGATCTGTTTACCATGCCCCAAGCTCGTATGAACCTCCGGCGATACTCATTAACATCATCCTCATAGTTGAATACAATGCCCTCAATAAGTAACTCATGGGGACCATCCCTTCGAGCATGACCAAATTTTCGTAAAGCTAGACAAGGATTGTAAGTTATACCCCCTCTGATACCAAGTAATGGGACATTAGGGTATTCCCTGCAGCGGTCAATAATAGCAATGTCTTCCATAGCTCGGGAACACCAAAGAATATCCGTATGAGCGAGTGACATTATCCTTTGCAACCAACCCAAACCTTCTTCGTTCTTCGGTACAGACTTAGGGAGGTGAGAAATAAACCACCTCGACAGCAACGGCATGCAACACATAAGAGTCCCTCTTCTCTTCATGGTACGAGTATGGAGAGTATGCAAAATATCTCCAAGCAAGGTAGGCACAGGGTTGCGAGAAAGGAAAATCTTGATAGCATTCACGTCTATGAAGGAGTCCGGATTAGGGAAGAGAACTAAACCATAGATAAGAAGAGCCAAGACCTCCTCAAAAGCCTGGAAATCCATATCATCCCAAAATAGCTGAGCCTTGTCTATCCGAAATTTGGCTAGAAAACCCTCGACTCCGCTTTGAGTTTCCCAATTGGATACCACGTCGGCCCGTTTCAAATGCAAAGTTGAGGCAATGACTTCTGACTTAGGAACTTCTTCTATACCTGTGAAGGGTACCTGTTCAAGAATGGGTAGGCCCAATAGCTGAGAGAATTCTTCCAAGGTGGGTACCAACTGATAATCTAGAAAGGTGAAGCAGTGATGCTTGGGATCGAAGAACTGAAAAAGTACGCTCATCATTTGTTCATCAAAGTTTGAAGTAACCAGGCTGAGAAGTTGACCGTGTCTCTTAATGAAAGTAGAAGTTTCAGAAACTCTTGATACTAGCTCTTTGAGTTTGGAAGGTATCTTCACAAAGCTGATTCAGATAGTATTTCTATGCACGGAAGCCATGATCTTCAAAACAGAACAAAGATAAATTCCCTTGGTCTTTGAAATGGTTAGTGTAATGAAGCATGAATGTCATGTTATGATGCATGATGTCATGATAAACCACATGTATAACAAACACAGGTATTGCAAACACAGTCAAATCACACCAAGCCCTTAGGTTTAAGGCTTGCATGAGGTCAAAGGTAATACCCTCTTGAACTTAAGTTGGTTTCAAACCTGTCCTAGAAAAGTAACTGGGTTCTAGAGGATCTCAATATCACTGACCATCCTTTATCGGTCATGGTTTCAGCTCACTCAATCTTTTCTTGCGGTCGAAATATTCCGAAAGTATGATCTCAATGAGTGTAGCATCGAGTATCAACCAGTTCTCAGCTCTACACCGAGGCCGACTATCTCGCTACTTTCTAATGGCCAAGTTGTTCAACTAAGGTTCTAAGGTTCGTTAGTGTTTCATGACACCACGCAGCGGCCCCGTATTCTCCTCATTTCACCACAAGGCATACCGGTACCAACCAAAGTGCCACACCAACGTAGCTACTGCTTCAACTGTATCGATCTATGCCGTACAGTTCCCTCACAGTCTATTGCTACTTACCTAATGAGTGCCCCCAGATCCGGGTTTAGGATCTACAGCAACCCCAAACAAAACCCTAAAAAATAAAGCAAACAAAGCAATCAAGAGAAGCAATTTTAATGACCTAGATCCTAAGGTATACCCCACTTATAACTCCCCAGCAGAGTCGCCAGTTCTGTGATACGGTGGCAGAATCGACTGTTTGATACTGGTTCGCGTTTTGCATTTTGTGTTCGCAAAATGTCGCGGTAAGCAAGAGCCTCCACCGACTTTTATTTCATCCAATCGGAAAGGAAAAAAGTACAGAAAAAAATCCTTTTTCGAGATTATGAGTACGAGGGGTAGATTATAGAAAGGAAAGGTGTTAGCACCCTTTCTATCCATGGTTTTCCATGGGCTCTTAGGTACTTGCTCATTTTGAAATTGCTTGTGTGTGCTTTGTTTTAAAAATGTTTTACTTCGTGATAACTCTTGTATCAGTCTTCAAGAGTGTGACGAAGTTGTTTTGAAAATTTTGTTTTGAAAGGTGTTAGTGTGAAAAGCTTTGATTTGAGCAAGAACCTACTAGCATCTACCTACTCGAAAAAAGATTGTTTTTATTCTTGTTTCCTTTAGATAGTGCTATCCTACTATTGAGAAATAGGTAGCACCGTCCTTGGAATTTATAAGGGTCAATTTGAAAGGGACGTACGGTCACTAAAGCAATATTAGGACACCTTAGTAGTAACCCTAGAGTCTTAAGATCTTTTTTGAGGCAACATTTATGACGCAACATTCAAATGGGACATTTGATCTTTTTAAACGGGAGGGAAACCACTAAGACACCCTATGCTTAATGATCATTTACCGAAGGAAACCGAAGTGAGAGTATACCCTAAGAGTGAATATGTGCGAGTGATTTGTTTCAGTTATTTAATCTTTGCACATTATGGTTTTCTAACTATTTTAATTTTTCATGCATTCTTGCCATACAATCCTATTAGCCATACATCTAAACAGTTAAATATTTGCAGGAATTAAAAATGCGAGAAGATAAACCTAGCTATTACAAGGCTTTGACAGTTACATAATTATTTTGACGGGAAATAAAAAGATGTGAAATTTAAAATCCTAATTAAAACTATTACAACCTCGAAACAGTTACAATAATAATAAAATCAAATAAAAGCGCGCGCGGTAAATTAATTGCGAGGGATGTTGAAAAATAACCTAAACCCTCATTGAAATAAAAAAAGGATTATTTTTTTTTAGAAAAGAATTAGTTGAGTTATGTACGACAAAAACCCTAATTCTAATTATTTTAATTATGAAAAAAGAAATTGAAATTAACCTAATCTAGCTAAATTAAATAATTTCAGGAAAATAAAATATTTTACAAAGAAAACAAGATTTTGTGTATTTTGGGTTTTTTATTTGAGAACAAAGAAATTTAATTGTAAAATTAAACATAATTTCTATTTGATTTTAATTATAGAAAAGAAATTAAATTAACCTAGATTTCTAATTAAATTAAATCATTTTAAAAAAATGCTTTTTTTGGTAGTTTGTGATTTATTGATTTTATGATTAAATAAAAAAAAGTGATTAATTTTTGTGAAAAAAATAATTAAGCAAAATAATTAAATAAGGAAATAAAAATAAGAAAGAAATAAAATTGGGCCTGTATGTTGTTAGTAAATATGGGGGTGCACCTCTGAATTTCTGGCCCAAAGTTGATGGCCCAAACCCTGCGCTGAATCCCATGCACGGATCTTCTGATGGTCCATGGTACATCTACGCGTATGGGACATTGGATTTGAATCAGGGACAATTTACTGGCTGGATCTTGTGAGCGCATATTATAGGCCTGGGCATGAGATGCATGGAATCTGCGTGAGATAAATCAGAAAACATGAAAATGTTTGGACCTGGAATCGAACCCAGGTCCTTCCTGTCATATACCTCCATCTGGACCATCTGCACTGGCTATTCAATTATGAATATAATTACACAAATAAAAGATATAGAAAACAAGGCCATTAAGTCCAGTCAGCAAAATTAATTGAGTCAGCAACTTAAGGGACCAATTAAAACACGGGAAAGGGCCACGCACGCTGTTGTACCCCAATATTTGCCCTCCCATTTTTCACAAGAAATCACAACCCTAGGGTTTTCTCAGATTTTCAAGATTGGCTCAGGAATCGATCAGACAGACTTTTCTTTGGCAGTAGATCAAGAACTAGGGTTTCTCTCTCAGAAGAAACTGAATTCTCAGAAATTAAAATTAATTGTCACATGTTTTCACACTTTTTCGAGCTTGCTAAAAGGTTACTGGTTGTTCTCAAGGCTTGTTTATCTTGGATAAGAGATAGGAGCTGAGATGGTCATTTGGAATATTCAGGTTTTATCTGATCCAGGTTAACCAGATAATGTGCGTCTGTTAAGACGTTTGCTTGTTAATGGAATGAAATGCTTGCTTGTTTATTGGAATACACAATGCGTATTTTGATTGGAATGTTGTTGTAAGGTTACGAGATTGCAGAGTTATTGGATTACTTAAAGTTTAAGTTATCTGTATTGAAATTATTGGAATACAATTTCAGTTATTTTAAATCAGGAATCTTAAAGGATTAAGTGAAGATGCAAAGAAAGAATTGCAAGTTATTGACAGTAGAAGAGTTTTATTGGATAAAGACTTTTTCATTTATTTCAAAAAATGTTACAATACAATTTATTATTTAAATGCTTTAAGTTGTGTAACTTATTGTATTTGAAAATTAAATTGGTACATTTGTTTGAATATTTATCCCTAAGTTACAGAGAAAAAAGTCTAAGCCTAAACTTCCATTTCTCCATTGCTCCCATGATCAAAGTCTTCTGCTTCCTCTGCTTTGTCATCACACAAGTTGTGCTCACATGAAAGAAAAAAAAAAGAAAAGAGGATTAGTACAGTCAGTTAAATAAAATTTTCAAACAAAAAAGAAAAGAAAATTTTTCATCATTAAAATTTGTCGTCTGGAATCAGAGTGCTATTTTTCATCACATTTTTATTTTCCTCTTTGCAAATCACAAGAAGATTGCTCTTCTTGGTTCACAGAGAGAAAAATAAAAAATGCAAAAGAGGAGTGCAAAAGCAAATTTGTTCAAATGCAAACATAGGCCAAACAACATGGTAAACATTGCAACTAAGCAAACTGCATTACATAACATGCGCCAAACTGTACAAAGCAAGTTTCAAATGCAAAACATCATGGCAAACTAAACCAAACAACATGGCATACAAAACCAAACATTGCAGCAAGTTACAAAGCAATTGAAGCATGCTGTTTAAGCATTACAAAACATAGGCCAAACTATCAAGCAAAGCAAACTGAAAAAAGCAAACTGGATGCAGCATACAATGCAGCAAGTACAAATGCAGCAGAATAGCAGGCCGAAAGTACAAAGCATGAGGTAAACCATATAACAAGCAAAAGGCTTGTCATAGCCTATCATCATTTTCCAGCTAATAGGCAAACTTTTCAGAAAAGTGAAAAAAGCAAAAAAAAATTGCTTTGTCATTGAGAGAGAAAGAGAGAAAAGATATCACCTTTTTGGAGATTGTACAGTTTGGCAAGGCTGTCACAAAGTTGCAAAACAAAAAGCTAAAAGGGTATAAGACCATCAAAGAGCATAAAGTCAGAAAAGAAGAGAACATTGTGTGTCAAAACTGCAAATCAAAACACACAGCCAAGCCTGCTAACCACAAACTGAAAACCTGTTATCAAACTCAAACATTCACAAAAACCAAAACCTGTGCAACAGTTTGAAACCACAAAAACCAAAAACCCGTTAACAATTTCAAACCCTCAACAATCCAAAACCTGTTAGCAGAATCAAGCAACAGACCAAGCTACACAAATCACACAACCTACACAACTCTCCAACCTACTAACCAAAACCACAAAAAACCTGTGTAACAACCAGAAAAACATTCAAAAAACCTGTTATCAAGCTCCCAAAACAATTTTCCAAACTGTAAGCCCAACAATTACAACCAAATCACAAACTCCAAACTATATAACAGTTTCAAAAGAGGGCCTAACAGTTTCAAAAAAACAGAAAACTCCCAACCTGTTACCGAACTACCAAATCACGAAACCTGTAGTTCCAAAACAAACCTGAAGAAACAAACTACAGAACTCAGTCCAAACCTCCAACAGTCCAAGCAATAAAACCTGCAAAAGCTTTAAAACTGCAACAATCATAAAACCTGCAGTTCCAAAACATAGCAAGCCTCCCAAACTGCCAAACAAGCCACAAAAACTTGAAAACTGTCAATAACAGTTTTCCAAAATTCCAACAAGCTCAGATCAGAAGAACAAAATCATATCAGATACCAAACTACAATCACCATCAACCAAACTTTCATTTTGCAAATAAAAGTTTCAGAACTACAATTATACCAAACCATTATCCAACAACAGAGTATCAAAAGAACAACTTAGCCAAACAAGTTCAAATCAGTTTAAGCATCATCATAGTTCAAGAGAGAGGAAAAGGAAATCAAATGTTTCAGAAAGCTATAATCATCATCAACATTCAGGTTTAAGAACAAAGGAGAAGTTACCAAAGCCCACGCGTTCCTCATCATCTCTCTTTGCACCTCTAGCCACCAGGGAGCTCCATCTCTCCATCTCCTCTTTCCTCTCCATTTTTCCAGAAAATCTCATAGGTATATCCCTTTACTGCATCTTAGATACATGATACAATAGGTTAAACAAACTAGACATGAACAAAGCAAGCAAATCAAACGAAAACTGTTAAAACAAAAAAGGACGAACAATACCGTTTTAAAACAGAGCCGCTGATCATTGAGAGGATGTGAGAAGTGATGGTGCTCCGGCGGCTTGAGGAAGGGGAGATCAGGGCGTTTGAGGCTGAGGGAGATGAAGAAGAGAAAACGAGGAAGTGGCGCCGCTGTGGGAATGTATACAAACCCTAACTTTCCCAAACCCTAACAAAAATGTTACCAACTTTGCGTTGGGCCTGTCCGCCCCAAGCCCTTAAGCCCATTGAATTTGCTGGCTCATACCCCCTCCATTCTGACCTTTTTTGTCTTCTTTTATTTTTTGTTTTGGGCCTAACCTCAAACCTTCAAACTCTTAAGCCCATTTGCATTTTGTTTTAATTTACTTCCTTTTTTAATAAGTTCATCAAATTCAATATTGTTTTTATCAAATTAAATTAATCATTAAAATTGATTTTCTTTTTTAAATTCATCTTTGCTAATTTGTTACATTTAAGAAAATACCAAAAAAAATTAATTAGTTTAGTTTAATTTTCTTTTTTAACTTATCTTTTTATTTCTTTTGTTAATAATAACACTAATAATATATTAAAATTTTGATTTTTTTTAATTTAGTTTTATTTTCTTCTTTTATTAATTAATCTTTCGGATACGGTGGGAAGAACTGACTGTTTTTGGAATGCTGGTTTGCGTTTTGCGTTTTTTGTTCGCAAAATGTCGCGGTAAGCAAGAGTCGCCACCGAATTTTATTTTATCCAACAAGGAAAGGAAAAAAAGCACAGAGAAATTCCTTTTTCGATATATTTCTGAGTACGGGGGGTAGATTTATAGAAAGGGAAGGTATTGGCACCCTTTCTATCCGTAGTTATCTACAGGCTCTTAGGTACTTGCTCATTGTTTTCAAAATTGTTTTCTTTGTGCTTGTGGGTTTGAAAAAAGTTTTTGTCTGAAACTTCGATTTAACTCTTGCTTCTGTCCTCAAGAGTGTAATGAAGTGTTTTTGAAAACTTGTTCGTAAAAGAGTGTAAGTGTGAAGAGTTTTGTTTTGAAAGAGCAAGTATCTAAGAACTAATCTACCTACTCGAAAAAGGAATCGTTCTATGCTAATTTCCTTTAGACAATGCTATCCCACTATTAGTGAGTAGGTAGCATCATCGTTGGAGTTTGAGGGTCAATTCGAATAGGGACATACAGTCACTAAGGAAATGTTAGGACGCCTTAGCGGTAACCCTAATGTCTTAGATCATTTGTTTGAGGTGATTATATCCGAGGCAACCGTTTCGAGGCAACTATGATCTTTTAGACAAGAGGACGACCTCTAAAACAACCTATACTCAATGACCGTTTACAAAGGCAACCAAGTGAGGTGTACCCTAGGAGTGCGCATGTGCGAGTGTGTTGATTTCAGTTATTTTTATCTTTGCACATTTTTAGGGTTATCTAACCGTTTTAAAATTAAACATACATTCTTGTCATGCATCCTAAATCATACATCCAATAGTTAATATTTTGCGGAATTTAAAATGCAGAAATTAAACTAAGCTATTACAAGGCTTCGGGTATTTACATAGCCAAAAACAAACCCTTCGAAATTAAAGCGATAAATGTAGAATAAACATCCTAATTAAACTATTACATCCCATGAGCAGTTACATTAAATATCGTAAAAAATAAATAAAAGCGGTAAAGGTAAATAAACGTCCTAATTAAATTATTACAAACTGTGAGTAGATACAATAATTGGGAAAAATAATAATAAAACGTGCGATTAAAAATTAGATCGACGAGAAATTAGGATTTTGACCCTTATATCCTAATTAAAAAAAAAAGAAAATATTTTTTTGTTGTTTTTAATATTTTTTTAAGAAAAGAAATTAGATTTTTAAATTAAATGCAAAATTGATTGGTTATTAAATTAATTAATGAAAATAATTAAATGACATATTTTTGGGTTTTTGTTATTTTAGGAAAGAAATAAAATAATTAAGTTAGTTATAAAACCTATTTATTCTAATTAATTTTAATTATGTAAAAAGAAATTAAAGTTGTCTAATAATTAATAACCTAATTAAATTAATTACTTTTTTTAAATAAAAATAAATATCTTGAATTTAATTGGATAGAAAAATGTTTTGTGATTTTTTGATAAAAAAGAAAATAATTTGACGGGTTAGTAAAATAAATAAATGAAATAATATAAATATAAAAGAATTAGAGAAAAGCAAACTGGGCCTGCAATGTGGGGGTGCAATCATCAGAAATCTCTAGGCCCGAATCTTTGAAAGCTTCATGCTCTAACTATGGTGTTTTTTTATTCTTGCGTGGAACCTATGATTCAAACATCCATAACTGTTCTATATAAACTCAAGCAAACGTTAGCATACCATAAAATGTGATTAAAATTATAGATTAGAAATTTAAAATTTTACCAAACCGGTGTTGTCAAATGGGGGCGTGCTAGGCGTGTGATGGATTGCTCTTGGGCCTTGTAAGACTCTTGAGGACTTCAAGAGGATGGTTTGAGGCTTGATGTCAATTGAGAGAGACCGAAACCTCGAGATATGACTTGCACCAATTCTTTGATTTCTGGAGCGCTTTTTGAAGAGCTTTTAGAGAGCTTTTTGAAGAGTTTTTTGAGAGCTTTTTAGAGAGGATTTCCGTCCCTTTTAAGTTTGTATGGCTCTATATTTATAGAGGATAATGAGGAGACAAGAAAGCATGAAAAGAATCTCCCTCATAATGTTGTTTTTTAAGACCATGATCAAGATTTGAAAAAAATACCATATTTGATTATTTTATGCCATTTTCACATGTGAATGAACCTGGACATATTTGAAAAGTTATTGCACGAAATCAATTGACATAAACCAGCATAAAACTTTCCCAAAATGGATTCACATCAAAATTTACATTATTTCTATTATTTATTTATTTAATTCTGAATTTTAATGAATAAAATATCAAAATAAATAGAATAAATAGTAGGAAAATGTATGGGTGGGCTTATAGGTCGTGGACCATGTTAGGAATGAGTTTCAAACTTGAAAAGATAGGCCCATTTGGAAAAAATCCAAGTTTAGTCAATATTTGCTTCATGCATTTTTTCAAAAATTGTCCAACTTTGACAATGCATAACTCCCTCAATTTTGACGCTTTGGAGGTGTTCTTGGACGTTTTAGAAATCTTGAGATGTCCTCTAACCAACCCTTTTGTTCTCATCTCATTTTGATATTCCACGCTCAAGTTAGAAGCTTTGACAAAAAATGTGTTTTTGGTGACTTTTCAAAATGACCTATAATGTCCAAATTCATAACTTCTTGTGAGTGCATATTTTGATCTTGGGGTATGAATATGGATTGTAGGTAATTGCATCCTATCCAAAATTAGCTTTGGATGGGTAATTTCTCATAAAGTATGAGAAAGTTATGCTTGGTCAAAGTTGAGTTGACTTTTCCTGCAAAACCCTAATTTAGCAACTTTTGAATCTTGATGAATTGTGAGCAATCCTTGATGAATCATGATCAACCCTTAATAAAATAATGAAATACAATTCTAAATGATAATGTTGACAAAAAAATCTTGAATTTTGACTGTATGTAGGTCACAATTGACTTTTGCCCTAGCACCGTCAATTTTTGGACCTTTGAGCAATTGACTGAGCAAACTTCCTCTGCAGGGCTTGAAACTTGACATGGATGATCTTGAGAATATATTAGGACATTGGTGAGCACTTGAGGTCATTTGGACTCAAGGATCTTGATGCAATGTGAAACCCTAATTTGGGATAGAATGCCTTAGGAGATAGCTTGTCTGGTCAATCCTTGAGCAATCTTGAGTAACTTGGAGATTCTTCTTGCAATGTTTTTGAGAAATATGGGAGGGCAAATTTTGGGGTACAACAGCTGCCCCTGTTCAATCTTCTTAAACCTGAGGATGTATATTGGCTTTCATTCCTTTCGTGATCCGAAGGTGGAAGATGATTGAACACTAGAGTGCCCAGAAATTTGCACTCGCATGAAGTGGTAATTGCCTCGTGACGTCGGGAATGGGCTTACAAATTCCATTTGGAGATTTGTGACGAGGGGATGGGCTTAAAGATGCCATCTGAAGGAGTGTCTATCGCATAAGAGATTTCTTAGCGAGAGCTTGTATACCTGTTGTTGTAGAAGATTCCGCTGGGGAAGTCTGATCTTTGTTGAGATTTAGGAACTTGCCCGTAATTCAACTGAGGTGTCGAGATTTAGGAACTTGTCTGTAATTCAACTGAGAGAAACATCTCTGCTGAGATTTAAGAACTTGTTAGTAATTAGAATGGAGGGAAACATCTTCATCGAGATTTAAGAACTCGCCCATAATTCAACTGACAAAACTCTGCTGAGATTTAGGAACTCGTCTGTAATTCGACGGAGGAAAACTTTGTCGAGATTTAGGACCTTGTATGTAATTCAACTGAGAAAACATCTCTTTTGAGATTTAAGAACTTGTCAGTAATTCGACTTGGGGAAACATCTTCATCGAGATTTAAGAACTCGCCCGTAATTCAACTGAGAAAACTTCTCTGCTGAGATTTAGGAACTTGTCTGTAATTCAACGAAGGAACTTTGTCAAGATTTAGGACCTTCTCTGTAATTCAACTGAGAAAACATATCTGCTGAGATTTAAGAACTTGTCAGTAATTCTACTTGGGAAACATCTTCGTCGAGATTTAAGAACTCGCCCGTAATTCAACTGAGAAAACTTCTCTGCTGAGATTTAGGAACCTGTTTGTAATTCGACAGAGGAAAACTTTGTCGAGATTTAGGACCTTGTCTGTAATTCAACTGAGAAAACAACTCTGTTGAGATTTAAGAACTTGTCAGTAATTCAACTTGGGGAAACATCTTCATCAAGATTTAAGAACTTGCCCGTAATTCAACTGAGAAAACTCTGCTGAGATTTAGGAACCTCTCTGTAATTCGACGGAGGAACTTTGTCGAGATTTAGGACCTTGTCTGTAATTCAACTGAGAAAAACTCTGTTGAGATTTAAGAACTTGTCAGTAATTCGACTTGGAGGGAAACATCTTCATTGAGATTTAAGAACTCGCCCGTAATTCAACTGAGAAAACTTCTCTGATGAGATTTAGGAACTTGTCTGTAATTCAACGGAGGAAATTTGTCGAGATTTAGGACCTTGTCTGTAATTCAACTGAGAAAAACTCTGTTGAGATTTAAGAACTTGTTAGTAATTCTACTTGGGGAAACATCTTCATCGAGATTTAAGAACTCGCCCGTAATTCAATTGAGAAAACTTTGCTGAGATTTAGGAACCTGCCTGTAATTCAACGGAGGAATTTTGCCGAGATTTAGGACCTTGTCTGTAATTCAACTGAGAAAAGCATCTCTGCTGAGATTTAAGAACTTGTCAGTAATTCGACTTGGGGAAACATCTTCGTTGAGATTTAAGAACTCGCCCATAATTCAACTGAGAAAACTTCTCTGTTGAGATTTAGGAACCTGTCTATAATTTAATGGAGGAACACTTTGTCGAGATTTAGGAACTCGCTTGTACTTCAACTGAGAAAACATCTCTGCTGAGATTTAAGAACTTGTCCATAATTCAACTGGGGGGAAACATCTTGGTCGAGATTTAAGAACTCGCCCGTAATTCAACTGAGAAAACTTCTCTGCTGAGATTTAGGAACTTGTCTGTAATTCAACGGAGGAACACTTTTGTCGAGATTTAGGAACTCGCATGTACTTCAACTGAGAAAACATCTCTGCTGAGATTTAAGAACTTGTTTGTAATTCAACTGGGGGGAAACATCTTCGTTGAGATTTAAGAACTCGCCCGTAATTCAACTAAGAAAACTTCTCTGCTGAGATTTAGGTACTCGTCTGTAATTTAACGGAGGAACTTTGTCGAGATTTAGGACCTTGTCTGTAATTCAACTGAGAAAAATTCTATTGAGATTTAAGAACTTGTTAGTAATTCGACTGGAGGGAAACATCTTCATCGAGATTTAAGAACTCGCCCGTAATTCAACTGAGAAAACTTCTCTGCTGAGATTTAGGAACTCGTCTGTAATTTGACGGAGGAACTTTGTCGAGATTTAGGACCTTGTCTGTAATTCAACTGAGAAAAACTCTGTTGAGATTTATGAACTTGTCAGTAATTCGACTTGAGGGAAATATCTTCATCGAGATTTAAGAACTCGCCCGTAATTCAACTGAGAAAACTTCTCTACTGAGATTTAGGAAAATGTCTATAACTCAACGGAGGAACTTTGTCGAGATTTAGGACCTTGTCTGTAATTCAACTGAGAAAAACTCTATTGAGATTTAAGAACTTGTCAGTAATTCGACTTGGTAAAAGCTTCATAGCTTTTGATTTTTATGAGAATTTAACTGCATCCTTCCTGAAAAGTAAAAGTTAGTTGTATGTAATGCATGACATGTATCAAACAATGATGTTCTCAAAATAAATGAGATTGTGTTGTATGATGCATATATGCATGTGTCATGATGTATGGAAATGTAATGTTTTTAGCTGGGGAAAATAAATCCCGGATAGCTGCTGGAGAAAAAGAGTTGAATTCTTTGTTTCCGCTGGGGATGGCGAACGAAGATGACTGTGATAATAAACCTGCAGGAGAGGACAAATGCGTTGGGGAATAAACTGATGAGGAGATTACTCTGTGGGGAAGAGATGTTCTGCTGAGGATTCCACCGATAAATTCCGCTGAGAATGAATTACCGTTGCTGGTGATACTGAATCCTGTTGGGGATTGAGTTTCTGTTCGTCAAAGGAATGAACTCCGCTGGGGATGATCTTCAGTTGCGACTTCGCTGGGGATAACCTTTTAGGCTCTACTGGGGACAATTTTCCAAAGTCTACTGGGGATGATTCTCCACACTCCACTGGGGAAGCATTTTCAGACTGCGCAGGGGAAAATTTTCAAACTCCACTGGGGATATTTTATACTCCGCTGGGGATGATAATACTTTTCAGTGCTGATGGCAGATAAACTTTGCTTGGGGAGAATATTACCGATTTATTCACAGTTGTGAGCCTCAGCTGGGGAGAGTTAATATTACTGTCTTTTTCTTTTACTCTGCAGGGAGTGAATGTTATTGGGACGCGTGCTAAGGATATGACGATGGCTTTGCATCGAGACTTTTTTGCCCCCGTTTCTGCGGGAGAAGGTGCCTGCGGAGGCCTTGTGGATCAAGTATTATCCAAACCTATGAGGTGCTTGGTAACTTTCGATTGAAGTGACAAGTCTTCTTCTGGTAGGCTAGTGACAAGATGACGGGACATAATCGTACGCTTTGATCCCTAATTTTTGCCTAGACCACCCTTTCGGATTTTCAGTCCACCGGGATACCCTTTTTTGCCCAAGCCGCCTTTTCAGGTTTTTGACTTGCCGGGTGTATAGATTTTTTCATTTTCATCCCTTATTTTTGCCCGAACCCTTTTGGTTCGCCGGGAAGCCCTTATTTTTGCCTAGGCCAGTCAACCTAGCGGGTCTTTGATTATGCGTAGTACTTTTTTGACTATGTCCACGCTCTCAGAGTGTAGGGAGTTGTCACTGTCGGTAGCATTGTGTTGCCACACTACCAGAAGATGTTTGTTTGATCATGCAAGATTCGTTGCTGGAATTCATGTCCAATGCCCCAAGTAATTCGGATGGAGATTTGCCCCTGGATATTTGGCATCTTTGAGAGATTCCTTGAATCTTGACTTGAATACCCCAGATGATGGACAATGATCATGTCTGCCCCTTGGTTGGAAGTGATTTTTTCCACTTGAGGTGACCTTTTTTATTGAAAAGGTTTTTGTTCACTAGATATTCGTCGTGCGAATTTCTCTGCTGTTGAGCAAATAGTCATATGCAAACAATGTTATTTTAAGAATGCAAAGCTTATGTCTGTCTTGAAGTTTTTGAAAATGCATTTTTTCAGTAAGATAGGAAAATTTTGTAAAATGTGACGTCAACTCAGGATTTACAGCAAGCCCTACAGGAGTCAGGATAACTTTTGTAACAGTATGCTTTCGAACTAACCCATGCTTCAGCTAGGACTTTTAAGGGTTATAACGTGGCCTGGTTCACGGTTCAAGAAACAAAGGATAAAGGCTCAAAATGTATTTGTACCCACCCGTTCTTCGTGATGTTCTTCGATCTTAAACTCAGCTAATCGTGCATTAGATCTCGTTTGAGTCTTTGCTCTGATATTCCAGTGATGGTTCGGATACTGACAGATTATTTTGAACAGACGGTCATTTTGTTGAGAGTTTGTATGACCTCTTTCTTTTTGATTTCGTTATCCCTGTCTTTTTTCCTGAACTGTTTCTTTTGTGATTACAGTCAGCGGGATGCCCCGGTTTTTTTTCTTAAGTCTCCTTCATAGGTTTTGACTTAATGGGCTTTTATTTCGAGAGATAATGACTACTTGTCTTGATGATTATAGGGAACCATCACCGTCTTTTATTTCGGAAGGACTTCTTTGATGCCATTCATTGTGCACCTGGATTAACTGAGAAAACTACCCCGCCCCAGGTTATAATTAAGGGTTTTAATTTGTGAAAAGAAAAACTCCAACATCTTTGGCTCAAAGGGGTTGACTAGGGATTATCTTCCTTATAACTCCACTGTTTAGGATTTGAAACAACGCCTGTACCTCATCATCGGGGTGTGTTCAAAAGAATACTGTAGAGATTTTGATATCATTTTCGTCATCCTCCTTCTAAAGGCTTAGAATTTTTAATCGAGAGTTGAACATCACAAAAAGGAAAGCATTTGAAATATAGTGAATACGAATGGATTGATTCAAAACAGACATATGCAATGTGTTGATAAAGTAACAAAGTTTGACATGAATAAATGTCTGAACAATCAAAAGAAAATTACAAATTGAAAATTCTAATGAACAAAAAGTCTTCTCGTCTCAGGACTTGTCACTTCAAATGGTGAGCCTTGGAGGGATGGTAGAAGAACTCAGCCTGACCATCTTGTGTGAATTCCAATGCTCCTTTATTGATCAGGTCTTGAATTTTGTTTTTCAATGCCCAACAGTCACCAGTATCATGCCCCGGGCTGTTGGAATGGTATGCACACCTTGCATCAAGATTGTACTTTGGGGAGTTTATGTAGGGATTTTTGAGGAGGATCCCTTAACATCAGCAGATTCAATCTCAACATGTGTTGTAAAGCTTGAGACAACGACATGTTGAGCTCGGTGAACTGTCTTTTGGGTGTATCTGGCTTACTTTAATTAACCCGTTGCTTTTGGCGAGGTTGTTGTTGGACCCTTGAGGTAGCAGCAACTTGGAGAGGTCTATTTCTTACCAAACCAAATCTTTGTCTTCTTGGAGGCTGACCAATGACTTGGTCCCCGGCCTCGACTGTTTGCTTCATGCTGTTGTATTTGTATTGATGAAGCTGGCTGATAATGGTTCTCAGCTCTTCTAGTTCCCGGGTTAAGCTTTGGATGAGGGCCATATGTCCCAACACTTGGGTTCTTATTGCATCTATCTCAGCTTGCAGTTGTTCCAGCCGCTCGTCCTTATTGTCTTCAGGACTTTTCTTGACCAAGTTCCCAACGAGGAGTGTTTTCAACTCTTCCTGCCCCTTGGATAGGTTTAGGAATACATCCCTGAGCTTCTCGAGTTTGAAGATCTTGGTTGTCTGGTTGGAAAGCCATTGCTGAAATAAACAACGAGAACATGAGAGACCTGTACTGGGAGACCTATTATGAAATGATATGTATGATATATGTATGCAATGTTTTCAAGGATCTCGCGGGGTAAACAAGAAACTGTTAGAATTTGATTGTAGCTTGATTGAAGAACTTTGTGTCATTGAGAATCTTCCTTCAAGAGTCAAGCTCACCATATCGAGTGGGTCATAGCCACCGACTCAAATCATCGTGTTTTGATCTCTAGACGACATTGGTTAGAGGAAAATAAATCCCATTTTCCCCTTTCTAGACATTTGATTTGCCAAAACCTGCATCACAAACCCTTGAGATCCTTGAAATGGTTAAGGAAATGTTAAGGCATGATGTTATGATGTGTATGTTATGCGTTTAAGCAAAAGTGCAAGGTGATCTAAGTGAACCATGCAATAAATCCAGATTATTAGATAAGGACTGTAAACAAAACCTGCAAGGAACTCATGTTGTCAGATAACAAGAATGTGCAAGTAGTTCAAGTTTGAAAACACACAAGTCACACAATAGCCCTTAAATTTCAGGCTGGCATGGAGTTTAGGTATTACCCTCTTTCAGTTTAGTTGGTTCAACCTGCCCTAGTAATAGTAACCGGGTTCCAGAGGATCTCAATATCACTGACCACCCTCGATCGGTCATAATTCCAGTTTAGCAACCTTTTCTTGCGGCCAGAATCATCGCGAGAGTTTGGTCTCAATGAGTGTAGCATACTGCTACTGTTCTATGGCCAAGTTGGTCAATTATAGGTTCTAAGGTCAGTTGGTGCTTAATGACCCCTTAGAAGACCTATATTCTCCTCGTTGCACCACAAGAGATATCGGTACAAACTAAAGTGCCACACCAACGTAGCTACTGCTTCAACCGTATCGGTCTATGCCGTACAGTTCCCTCACAGTTTATTGCTAATTACCTAAAGGGTATTCCCCAGATTCGGGTTAGGATCTATAGTAACTACGATTCAAACCCACAAAGATAAAGCATACAAATCGAGCAATTGAAAACATTATGATGAACTATTCCTAAGGTACACCCCACTTATAAGCGTCCCCAGCAGAGTCGCCAGTTTTGTGATACGGTGGGAAGAACTGACTATTTTTGGAATGCTGGTTTGTGTTTTGCGTTTTTTGTTTGCAAAATGTCGCGGTAAGCAAGAGTCACCACCGACTTTTATTTTATCCAACAAGGAAAGGAAAAAAAGCACAGAAAAATTCCTTTTTCGAGATATTTCTGAGTACGGGGGGGTAGATTTATAGAAAGGGAAGGTATTAGCACCATTTCTATCCGTAGTTATCTACGAGCTCTTAGGTACTTGCTCATTGTTTTCAAAATTGTTTTCTTTGTGCTTGTGGGTTTGAAAAAAGTTTTTGTCTGAAACTTCGATTTAACTCTTGCTTCTGTCCTCAAGAGTGTAATGAAGTGTTTTTGAAAACCTGTTCGTAAAAGAGTGTAAGTGTGAAGAGTTTTGTTTTGAAAGAGCAAGTATCTAAGAACTAACATACTTACTCGAAAAAGGAATTGTTCTATGATAATTTCCTTTAGACAATGCTATCCCACTATTAGTGAGTAGGTAGCATCATCGTTGGAGTTTGAGGGTCAATTCGAATAGGGACATACGGTCACTAAAGAAATGTTAGGACACCTTAGCGGTAACCCTAATGTCTTAGATCATTTGTTTGAGGTAATTATATCCGAGGAAACCGTTTCGAGGCAACTATGATCTTTTAGACAAGAGGACGACCTCTAAAACAACCTATACTCAATGACCATTTACAAAGATGCACATGTGCGAGTGTGTTGATTTCAGTTATTTTTATCTTTGCACATTTTTAGGGTTATCTAACCGTTTTAAAATTAAACATACATTCTTGTCATGCATACTAAATCATACATCCAACAGTTAATATTTTGCGGAATTTAAAATACAGAAATTAAACTAAGCCATTACAAGGCTTCGGGTATTTACATAGCCAAAAACAAACCCTTCGAAATTAAAGCGATAAATGTAGAATAAACGTCCTAATTAAACTATTACATCCCATGAGCAGTTACATTAAATATCGTAAAAAAATAAATAAAATCGGTAAAGGTAAATAAACGTCCTAATTAAATTATTACAAACTGTGAGCAGATACAATAATTGGGAAAAATAGTAATAAAGCGCGCGATTAAAAATTAGATCGACGAGAAATTAGGGTTTTGACCCTTCTATCCTAATTAAAAAAAAAGAAAATGTTTTTTTGTTGTTTTTAATATTTTTTAAGAAAAGAAATTAGATTTTTAAATTAAATGCAAAATTGATTGGTTATTAAATTAATTAATGAAAATAATTAAATGACATATTTTTGGGTTTTTGTTATTTTAGGGAAGAAATAAAATAATTAAGTTAGTAATAAAACCTATTTATTCTAATTAATTTTAATTATGTAAAAAGAAATTAAAGTTGTCTAATAATTAATAACCTAATTAAATTAATTACTTTTTTTAAAATAAAAATAAATATCTTGAATTTAATTGGATAGAAAAATGTTTTGTGATTTTTTGATAAAAAAGAAAATAATTTGATGGATTCGTAAAATAAATAAATGATATAATATAAATATAAAAGAATTAGAGAAAAGCAAATTGGGCCTGCAATGTGGGGTGTAATCATCAGAAATCTCTAGGCCCGAATCTTCGAAAGCTTCATGCTCTAACTATGGTGTTTTTTTATATTCTTGCATGGAACCTATGATTCAAACATCCATAACTGTTCTATATAAACTCAAGCAAACGTTAGCATACCATAAAATATGATTAAAATTAGAGATTCAAAATTTAAAATTTTACCAAACTGGTGTTGTCAAATGGGGGCGTGCTAGGCGTGTGATGGATTTCTCTTGGGCCTTGTAAGACTCTTGAGGACTTCAAGAGGATGGTTTGAGGCTTCATTTCAATTGAGAGAGACCGAAACCTCGAGATATGACTTGCACCAATTCTTTGATTTCTGGAGCGCTTTTTGAAGAGCTTTTAGAGAGCTTTTTGAAGAGTTTTTTGAGAGCTTTTTAGAGAGGATTTTCGTCCCTTTCAAGTTTGTATGGCTCTATATTTATAGAGGAGAATGAGGAGACAAGAAAGCATGGAAAGAATCTCCCTCATAATGTTGTGTTTTAAGACCATGATCAAGATTTGAAAAAAATGTCATATTTGATGATTTTATGCCATTTTCACACGTGAATGAACCTGGACATATTTGAAAAGTTATTGCACGAAATCAATTGACATAAACCAGCATAAAACTTTCCCAAAATGGATTCACATCAAAATTTACATTATTTCTATTATTTATTTATTTAATTCTGAATTTTAATAAATAAAATATCAAAATAAATAGCATAAATAGTAAAAAAATGTATGGGTGGGCTTAGAGGCCGTGGACCATGTTAGAAATGAGTTTCAAACTTGAAAAGATAGGCCCATTTGGAAAAAATCCATGTTTGGTCAATATTTGCTTCATGCATTTTTTCAAAAATTGTCCAACTTGGACAATGCATAACTCCCTCAAATTTTACTCTTTGGAGGTGTTCTTGGACTTTTTAGAAAGCTTGAGATGTCCTATAACCAATCCTTTTTGTATCAACACATTTTGATATTCCATGATCAAGTTAGAAGCTTTGAGAAAAAAGGTCTTTTTGGTGACTTTTCAAAATGACCTATAATGTCCAAATTCATAACTTCTTGTGAGTGCATATTTTGATCTTTGGGTATGAATATGGATTGTATTTAATTGCATCCTATCCAAAATGATCTTTGGATGGGTCATTTCACATAAAGTATGAGAAAGTTATGCTTGGTCAAAGTTGAGTTGACTTTTCCTACAAAACCCTAACTTAGCAACTTTTGAATCTTGATGAATTGTGAGCAATCCTTGATGAATCATGATCAACCCTTGATCAAATGACGAAATACACTTCAAAATTATAATGTTGACAAAAAATCTTGAATTTTGACTGTATGTAGGTCACAATTGACTTTTGCCCTAGCACCGTCGATTTGTGGACCTTTGAGCAATTGACTGAGCAAACTTCCTCTGCAAGGCTTGAAACTTGACATGGATGATCTTGAGAACATATTAGGAAATTGGGGAGCACTTTATGTCATTTGGACTCAAGGATCTTGATGGAATGTGAAACCCTAATTTGGGATAGACTGCCTTAGGAGATAGCTTGTCTGGTCAATCCTTGAGCAACTTGGAGATTCTTCTTGCAATGTTTTTGAGAAATATGGGAGGGAAAATTTTGGGGTACAAAAATCTTGTTTCACTTAATAAAAATACCAAAAATAATAGATATTTTGTTTAATTGAATTTTCTTTCTTTAAAACTTTTTCCTTTTAATTAATAAAATACAAAAAGAAAAATAATAATAATGTTTAATCTTTTAGAATAGATTTTACTTATCTCTTTTTAATAAATACATGCATTTCATAATGTATTGATTTTCTTTATTTTATAATTTGTTATAACTTTGTATTGAGTTGCGACAATTCGATTTGGTTGTAATACTTGATATTTGGACTTTTCTATTCTTATGAGATTCATCCCCATTTTAAATAATTGTACCCCCATCCCCGGATACTTTTGTATTAGTTTAGACTTTCAATTTCCGCAATTTATTTCTTTCCATATACTGTGTAGTAATTAGGCGTGTATGGAAAGATTCACAAATCAATTGCTAGATGACCTAATCCAAGAATAAATATCTTGAAATCAATACACTTCTCACACGAGCACCTCTAGGGTAACCTCGCTTGTTGCCTCGGAAACACAATCATGTCCCTCGAATATGAGACACTCTAGTAAACGACCCTTCGATAAACAAAGATCGTAGTCCCTCAATGACCCTCGATGTTGCCTTCGATAAAACAATCTCGTCCCTTACAAAATTGCTAGAGCGTCTCACAAGTTGCTTTCAATGATTGTATGCGATGACCCGCGTCTGTCCCGTTTAACATCCAAATACAAGGTTGTTTACCAAATGCAATGGTAAAACAACACTGTCAAAAGGGTTAAAAATGTATAGGAAAGACTTTTGAGTAAAATAGGGTAGACAACTCTTAGTTACTTGATCAAAACTTTCAAAACATCCTTGCTATTTTCAAACACACCTCACAACACAATTTCAAAACATTTCCCAAATCAAACTTTCAAACATTGAAATATCTTTTCAAAATACAAACACCTTTATATATATTCAAACAAGAATCATTACAAAGGTTGCCTAGACAAAGGCCTCTTTTTCAAAGAATTTTCAAAAACCACACACAAGGCACCATTTCAAACAATTGAAAAGCAAAAGCAAGTGATCTAAACAAGTAACTAAGAGCCCATGGATAACCATGGATGAAAAGGGTGCTTGCACCTTCCTTTTTCATAATCTACCCCCCGAACCCAAGAAAACATCTCAAAGGTCTTTCCTGTGCTTTTTGACCTTTCCTTTGGATAAAATAAAAAGTCGGTGGCGACTCTTGCTAAACCGCACAATTGGGAACACAAACGCAAAACCTCAAGTCAGTTCTCCCACCGTATCACAAAACTGGAGACTTTGTTGGGGATATATTTAAAAGTGGGGTTACCTTAGGGTTTTAGATCACCTTTACATGCTTATCTTATTTGACTTGTATGCTTTACTTTTTGGTTCCTTGTTGGGGTTTGTTTTAAATCCTACACCCGGATTTGGGGGCACCTCTTAGGTATGTAGCAATAAACTGTGAGGGAACTGTGTGGGGTATACCGACATGGTTGAAGCAGTAGCTAAGTTGATGTGGAACTTTGGTTGGTATCGATAACCCTTGAGTTGAATCAAGGAGAGTACGGGGCCGCCGCGTGGTGTCGTGAAGCATCAATTGACTTTAGAACCTTACTTGACCAACTTGGCCTTTTAGGATGTAGTGAGATGACCGACTTTGGTACAATATGAAGTAGGTAGATACTCGATACTACACTCATTGAGGATTGTTTTCTTGGAATATTTCAGTTGCCAATAAAGTGGCTAAACTGAAACGATGAACACAGAAAATAATCTGGTGATATTGAGCTCCTTAGAACCCGGTTACTATTTCTAGGACAGGTTGAGCCAACTAACTTCAAGAGGGTACTTACCTATGAACTCCATGCAAGACTAAACCTAAGGACTTGTCTGCTTTGTGTGAATGTGATTATTTGTATATACACTTGCTTACTTTTGCATACTTGTACATAACATCATAAACATCATACCATAGCATTTTCAATAACCATTTCAAGGATCTCGAGGGTCTTTGATGCAGGGTCACGTTGAACCAGACGTCTACCAAAGGGAAAGAGGATTCATTTTCCTATAAACAAACGCCGTCAGAAATCAAGTACAATAACTTGAGTCAAGGGCTATGACCCACTTGACAAGGTGAGCTTG
Source organism: Vicia faba (assembly GCA_948472305.1). NCBI lineage: Eukaryota > Viridiplantae > Streptophyta > Magnoliopsida > Fabales > Fabaceae > Vicia > Vicia faba. The sequence goes on from CATIWC010001853.1 coordinate 285,638, forward strand.
ATTCTCGTGGAAAGACATCCACCGATACAAAGTTCTCCAATCAAAGATGTTGATCGAAGTTCAACCTCTAACATTTTCTTGTGTTTACCCCGCGAGATCCTTGAAAAAATGCATCCACATATCATGCATCGTATCATGACAGGTTTCCCTTTTTCAGGTCTCCTTATTTTCCTACTATTTATTTCAGTAGAGATGGCTCTAGAGAGGACTGCCAAAGATATCCAGGCTCAAAACGCTCAACTTCAAGAAATGTTCTTGAACCTGTCCAAGGGGCAAGAAGAAGTGAAAGCTCTCCTCACAAGGGGCATGGTTCTAGGGAATCCAGGGGGCATCAGGAATGATCAGTTGGAAGGACTACAAATTGAGTTAGCAATAATGAAAATCCAAATGATGGGATAACTGGTGGGTGAGATGGCTCTCATTCAAAACCTGGCTCAAGGACAAGAAGAGATAAAGGTCCTCATCAACAAACTGCATCATGATGGATGTAACCAAATGGGGAAAACAACTAGGGTTGAGGATCAAGTCATCATTCAGCCTCCCTTGAGATAAGAAGTCAAGGGAAAGTCTCCCCAATTTTCTTCAGGGTCACAAAACCAACAACAACCTCACCAACATCAACCGGGTAATCAGCGTAAACAAAATACATCTGGAAGGCGCTTCACTGAGATTAACATGCCATTATCTCAAGAACTGCAACGCTTGTTGGAGGTCGAGCTGACTGTATTAAGGGATCCTCTTCAGAACCTCAATACCCCTGCTCCTAGCTATCATCCCAATGCATTATGTGCATACCACTCCAATAGTCCGGGGCACGATACAAATGATTGTTGGGCTTTGAAAAACAAGACCCAAGACTTGATTGACAGAGGAATGCTGGAATTCACACAGGATGGCCAGATGAAAATCTTCCGCTGAGGGTTCTCCACCTGAAATGACAAGTTCGAACTAAGAGGCTTTTGTTTCATTTGAATTTTCAAGTTGTAATTTCTTTTGTTATTCAGACAACTATCTATTAATGTCAAACTCTGTTTCATTAATGCATTGCATATGTTTATTTTGAATTCATCCATTCGTTTTCACTATACTTGAACTATGCTTTCTACTTTCTTTATGACATTTAACTCTTGCTAAAAGTTACAAGCCTTTAGAGGGAGGATGACGAAAACAATGCCATAATCTCATACAGTATGCTTTTGGACAGACCTTGCTGACGATGTACAAGCGTTTCTTTCAAATCCTAAACACTGGAGTTATAAGGAAGATAATCCCTAGTCAACCCCTTCGAGCCAAAGAAGTATAAGTTTTTTGTTTTAAACATAAATTGAAACCTTTAATCAAACCTGGGGCAGGGTAGTCTCTCAGTTAATTCAAAATGTGCGTTTAGTCGCAAACTCTCTTCCTGTAATACGATGAACGACATAAAAAAATATTCCTTTGGGACCAAAAGACAGTGATGGTTCCTTATCTCATAGGCAGTCATTATCTCTCAAAAAAGAAAAGCCCACTGAGTCAAAACCTACAAAGGAGACTTGAGAAAGCTGGGGCATCCCGCTGACTGTAATCTCGAAAATAAGAACAGTCAGGCAAAAATTAGGGATAACAAAAAAGAAAGAAAGAGGTCACTACAAATCCTGAACAACATGAAAAATGTTGCAAAAATTACTGCCTTCCAACAAATTCAACTTGTGTGAACCATCACCAAAACTTCGTTCCAGACTCATTTGGAGTTCAAACGCACAATTAACTGAGTTTAGGATTGAAGAACATCACGAAGAGCGGGTGGGTACAAATATAATTTGAGCCTTTATCCTTTGTTTCTTAAAACCGTAAACCAAGCCACGTTACAACCCTTCAAAAGTCCTAATTGAAGCACGGGTTAGTTTGAAAGCATACTGTTACAAAAGGTATCCTGACTCCTGTAAGGCTTTGCTCTAAATCTTGTGTTGAATTTTTCTTATAAAAATTTTCTGCTAAAAAACGCATTTTTCAAAATTTCAAGGCAAGCATAAACTTTGCATTATTTGAGTATCATCGTTTGCATATGGCTATTTGTTTGACAACGAAGAAATTCACACAGTGAATTTTTCGATGAACGAAAGCTCTCTCAGTGAACAAAATCACTTCAAGTGGGATGACACTTCCGTTGCAAAAATCTCCTATCAACAAAAGGGGACTTGGCATGGCATTGTCCAATAAACCTGGGGCAGTCCATTCAAGATTTCAATAAATCTCTCAAAGTCCAGTTAACCTAGGGCAGTCCAGTCAAGATTTCAAGAAATCTCTCAAAGTGCAGAGTAACCAGAGGCAAGTCTCCGTCACCATCACTTGGGGCATTGAACGTCAATTCCAACCAAGGGTTGCATACAGTCAAACATTTCCTGGCGAAGCCTTAAACACTCGCTACTTGGGGCAGTGACAAATCTCTCCAAAGTCCTTCTCATAAGAGGACTCCCAGCCAGAGTTTCGATCTTTGATAACCTCTTCCCAGCTAAGTCGACCTCAAGAATTCCTGAAAATTTTTCCCTTTGAAGTCGCCAGATTTTTCACTATCAGAGATGAAGAATCCAACTCTTTTCTCCATCACCAGTTCGGGATTTATTTTCCCTAGCAAGAGGTTGTCTTGAAAAACATTAGACATCCGTACATCAGGACATCGTGCAACGCAATCTCATTTATTTTGAGAACGTCATTGTTTGATATATGTCATGCCACTAACCTTTACCTTTCGGGAAAGATGCAATCAATTTCTCACAACATTCGTATCGTGAAGCCTGGACGTTGACCAGATAATGATACAAGACTGTGAAACCTGGATGTTGACCAGATAACAGTAAGGTATACTGTGAAACTTGGACGTTGACCAAATAACAGTTTACTCGGCCAATTACTTTGAAGCCCAGATTCAACCGGATATTAGTAGGACCCAAAACCAAAAGGGAAACCCGGATGTTGACTGGATAACCATTTGATTTCCTTCTGAAGACTGGACGTTGACCAGATAGGAAGTAAAGTATTGTGAAACCTGGATGTTGACCAGATAGCAATACAACACTGTGAAACCTGGACGTTGACCAGATAACAGTTAACCGTTAACAGAATGAAGATTCTCATCCTTAAAACCTCAGAAGATTGGTATACTCCCAAGCTCCTGATACCGTTAACAGAATGAAGATTCTCATCATTAAAACCTCAGAAGATTGGTATACTCCCAAGCTCCTGATACCGTTAACAGAATGAAGATTCTCATCCTTAAAACCTCAGAAGATTGGCATACTTCCAAGCTCCTGATACCGTTAACAGAATGAAGATTCTCATCCTTGAAACCCCAGTAGATTGGCATACACCCAACCTCCTGACCCAAACGCCTGAATGAAGATTCTCATTCTTGCTTCCCCAGTAGATTGGCATACACCCAACCTCCTGACCCAAACGCCTGAATGAAGATTCTAATTCTTGCTTCCCCAGTAGATTGGCATACACCCAACCTCCTGACCCAAACGCCTGAATAAAGATTATCATTCTTGCTTCCCCAGTAGATTGGCATACACCCAAGCTCCTGATATTCCTGACAGAATAAAGATTCTCATTCTCAAAGTGGCATACACCCAAGCTCCTGATATTCCCGACAGAATGAAGATTCTCATTCTCAAATTGGCATATAACCCGAGTTCCTGATATTCCCGACAGAATGAAGATTCTCATTCTCAAAGTGGCATATAACCTAAACTCCTGAACTTCTTCCAAACAGGAATAAACTTTTCCCAGAGTCCTGATTTCCCCAACAGTATAGCTATTCCCCACAGAGTTTTTACTCCCCAACAGAAACAAGATTCTCATCCTTGATTCTCCAGTGAAGTTGCCAGAGCCTTCTTTACTCTCAGCATAAATTTTTCAGAGTTATTAATCCCCTGCAGATCGAAGATTCTCGTTCTTGACTCCTCAACACAAATTCCCTTAGCAGAATGAAGATTCTCATTCTCAATTCCCCACAGAGTTTTCAAATATTCCCCAGCGAAGTTCTCCTCAAACAACAAAACAGAAATCCCCAGTAGATTGGAATACAACCCAAACTCCTGATTTCCCCAGCAGTATAGCTTGACCTCACAGAGGTTGTCAAAAATCTTGAATCTCAAACAGTGGTCCAGGATTCATTTTCCCCGACAGCAGTCAAAGATTTTATTATCTCCAAGCAGTCAAGGATTTATTTTCCTCAGCAAGACATCTCATCAGCTTACATGCGCATACATTACATGCATATATCATAAACATTTGATAAAACACATCTTATTGCATCATACATTTCATGCAACATAACTTTATGTTTCAGCTAACATTCTACCCTTTTCAGGATGAAATTGATAACTACCTAAGACAGGTATTCAAAGCTCAGAAAACAGTTTACGGATGCTCCAGACACGGATTCTAATCTATTGCTTATTCAAACTCAAGGATCAAGAAAACAGTTTACGGATGCTCCAAACACGGATGCTAATCTATCGGTTATTCAGATTCAGCTCATGAAAACAATTTACGGATGCTCCAAACACGGATGCTAATCTATTGCTTATTCAGACCCCCAGCTCAGAGACATTCCAGACATGGATACCTTTCTGATACTCATTCTTTCACCTACAACATACAATTCAATAAACATTCTTGGATGGCATCTTTAAGCCCATCTCCAACAAGATTCTGTCGCATCTACAAATGGCATCTTTAAGCCCATTCCCTCAAAATATGCTTTGACAAGTTAAAATTTATGGGCACTCTAGTGTCCAAACATCTTTTACCTTCGAGTCGCGAACGGCAAAATCGTCGATCTAACTCTTCAGGTTCAAGAAGATTGAACAGGGGCAACTGTTGTACCCCAAAATTTTCCCTCCCATTTTTCACATGAAATCACAAACCTAGGGTTTTCTCAGATTTTCAAGATTGGCTCAGGAATCGATCAGACAGACTTTTCTTTGGCAGTAGATCAAGAACTAGGATTTCTCTCTCAGAAGAAACTGAATTCTCAGAAATTCAAATTAACTGTCACATGTTTTCACACTTTTTAGAGCTTGCTGAAAGGTTACTGGTTGTTCTCAAGGCTTGTTTATCTGGGATAAGAGATAGGAGTTGAGATGGTCATTTGGAATATTCAGGTTTTCTCTGATCCAGGTTAACCAGATAATGTGCGTCTGTTAAGACATTTGCTTGTTAATGGAATGAAATGCTTGCTTGTTTATTGGAATACACAATGCGTATTTTGATTGGAATGCTGTTGCAAGGTTACGAGATTGCAGAGTTATTGGATTACTTAAAGTTTAAGTTATCTGTATTGAAATTATTGGAATACAGTTTCAGTTATTTTAAATCAGGAATCTTAAAGGATTAAGTGAAGATGCAAAGAAAGAATTGTAAGTTATTGACAGTAGAAGAGTTTTATTGGATAAAGACTTTTTCATTTATTTCAAAAAATGTTACAATACAGTTTATTATTTAAATGCTTTAAGTTGTGCAACTTATTGTATTTGAAAATTAAATTGGTACATTTGTTTGAATATTTATCCCTAAGTTACAAAGAAAAAAGTATAAGCCTAAACTTCCATTGCTCCATTGCTCCCATGCTCAAAGTCTTCTGCTTCCTCTGCTTTGTCATCACCCAAGTTGTGCTCACATGAAAGAAAAACAAAGAAAAGAGGATTAGTACAGTAAGTTAAATAGAATTTTCAAACAAAAAAGAAAATAAAATTTTTCATCATTAAAGTTTTCCTTCTGGAATCAGAGTGCTATTTTTCATCACGTTTTTATTTTCCTCTTTGCCAATCACAAGAAGATTGCTCTTCTTGGTTCACAAAGAGAAAAATAAAAAATGCAAAAGAGGAGTGCAAAAGCAAATTTGTTCAAATGCAAAAATAGGGCAAACATCATGGTAAACATTGCAACTAAGCAAACTGCATTACATAACAGGCGCCAAACTGTACAAAGCAAATTTCAAATGCAAAACAGCATGGCAAACTAAACCAAACAACATGGAATACAAAACCAAACATTGAAGCAAGTTACAAAGCAACTGAAGCATGTTGTCTAAGCATTACAAAACATAGGCCAAACTGTCAAGCAAAGCAAATTGAACAAAGCAAACTGGATGCAGCATACAATGCAGCAAGTACAAATGCAACAGAATAGCAGGCCAAAAGTACAAAGCAGGAGGTAAACTATATAACAAGCAAAAGGCTTGTCATAGCCTATCATCATTTTCCATCCAATAGGCAAACTTTTCAGAAAAGTGAAAAAAGCAAAAAAAATTGCTTTGTCATTGAGAGAGAAAGAGAGAAAAGATATCACCTTTTTGGAGATTGTGCAGTTTGACAAGGCTGTCACAAAGTTGCAAAACAAAAAGCTAAAAGGGTATAAGACCATCAAAGAGCACAAAGTCATAAAAGAAGAGAACATTGTGTGTCAAAACTGCAAATCAAAACACACAGCCAAGCCTGCTAACCACAAACTGAAAACCTGTTATCAAACTCAAACATTCACAAAAACCAAAACCTGTGTAACGGTTTGAAACCACAAAAACCAAAAACCTGTTAACAGTTTCAAACCCTTAACAATCCAAAACGTGTTAGCAGAATCAAGCAACAGACCAAGCTACACAAATCACACAACCTGCACAACTCTCCAGCCTGCTAACCAAAACCACAAAAAACCTGTGTAACAACCAAAAAAACATTCAAAAAAGCTGTTATCAAGCTCCCACAACAAGTTTGCCAAACTGTAAGCCCAACAGTTACAACCAAATCACAAACTTCAAACTGCATAACAGTTTCAAAAGAGGGCCTAACAGTTTTAAAAAAACAGAAAACTCCCAACCTGTTACCAAACTACCAAATCACGAAACCTGTAGTTCCAAAACAAACCTGCAGAAACAAACTACAGAACTCAGTCCAAACCTCCAACAGTCCAAGCAATAAAACCTGCAAAAGCTTTAAAACTGCAACAATCATAAAACCTGCAGTTCCAAAACATAGCAAGCCTCTCAAACTGCCAAACAAGCCACAAAAACTAGAAACTGTCAATAACAGTTTTCCAAAATTCCAACAAGCTCAGATCAGAAGAACAAAATCATATCAGATACCAAACTACAATCACCATCAACCAAACTTTCATTTTGCAAATAAAAGTTTCAGAACTACAATCATCACAAACCATTATCCAACAACAGGGTATCAAAAGAACAACTTAGCCAAACAAGTTCAAATCAGTTTAAGCATCATCATAGTTCAAGAGAGAGGAAAAGGAAATAAAAGGTTTCAAAAAGCTATAATCATCATCAACATTCAGGTTTAAGAACAAAGAAGAATTTACCAAAGCCCACGCGTTCGTCATCATCTCTCATCGCACCTCTAGCCACCAGGGAGCTCCATCTCTCCATCTCCTCTTTCCTCTCCATTTTTCCAGAAAATCTCACAGGTATATCCCTTTACTGCATCTTAGATACATGATACAATAGGTTAAACAAACTAGACATGAACAAAGCAAGCAAATCAAACGAAAACTGTTAAAATCAAAAAGGAAGAACAATACCGTTTTAAAACAGAGTCGTTGATCATTGAGAGGATGTGAGAAGTGGGGGTGCTCCGGCGGCTTGAGGAGGGGGAGATCAGGGCGTTTGAGGCTGAGGGAGATGAAGAAGAGAAAACAAGGAAGCGACGCCGCTGTGAGAACGTATACAAACCCTAACTTTCCAAAACCCTAACAAAAATGTTACAAACTTTGCATTGGGCCTGTCCTCCCCCAAGCCCTTAAGCCCATTGAATTTGCTGGCTCATACCCCCTCCATTCTGACCTTTTTTGTCTTCTTTTATTTTTTGTTTTGGGCCTAACCTCAAACCTTCAAACTCTTAAGCCCATTGGCATTTTGTTTTAATTTACTTCCTTTTTTAATAAGTTCATCAAATTCAATATTGTTTTTATCAAATTAAATTAATCATTAAAATTGATTTTCTTTTTTAAATTCATCTTTGCTAATTTGTTACATTTAAGAAAATACCAAAAAAAATGAATTAGTTTAGTTTAATTTTCTTTTCTAACTTATCTTTTTATTTCTTTTGTTAATAATAACACTAATAATATATTAAAATTTTGATTTTTTTTAATTTAGTTTTATTTTCTTCTTTTATTAATTAATCTTGTTTCACTTAATAAAAATCCCAAATAATAGAGATTTTGTTTAATTGAATTTTCTTTCTTTAAAACTTTTTCCTTTTAAATAATAAAATACAAAAAGAAAAATAATAATAATGTTTAATCTTTTAGAATAGATTTTACTTATCTCTTTTTAATAAATACACGCATTTCATAATGTATTGATTTTCTTTATTTTATAATTTGTTATAAATTTGTATTGAGTTGCGACAATTCGATTTGGTTGTAATACTTGATATTTGGACTTTGCTATTCTTATGAGATTCATCCCCATTTGTAATAATTGTACCCCCATCCCCGGATACTTTTGTAATAGTTTAGACTTTCAATTTCCGCAATTTATTGCTTTCCATATATTGTGTAGTAATTAGGTGTGTATGGCAAGATTCACAAATCAATCGCTAGATGACCTAATCCAAGAATAAATAACTTGAAATCAATACACTTCTCACACAAGCACCTCTAGGGTAACCTCACTTGTTTCCTCGGAAACACAATCATGTCCCTCGAATATGAGACACTCTAGCAAATGACCCTTCGATAAACAAAGATCGTAGTCCCTCGATGACCCTCGATGTTTCCTTCGATAAAACGATCTCGTCCCTTACAAAATTGCTAGAGCGTCTCACAAGTTGCTTTCAATGATTGTACGCGATGACCCACGCCTGTCCCGTTTAACATCCAAATACAAGGTTGTTTACCAAATGCAATGGTAGAACAACACTGTCAAAAGGGTTAAAAATGTATAGGAAAGACTTTTGAGTAAAATAGGGTAGACAACTCTTATTTACTTGATCAAAACTTGCAAAACATCCTTGCTATTTTCAAACACACCTCACAACACAATTTCAAAACATTTCCCAAATCAAACTTTCAAACATTGAAATATCTTTTCAAAAGACAAACACCTTTGTATATATTCAAACAAGAATCATTACAAAGGTTGACTAGACAAAGGCCTCTTTTTCAAAGCATTTTCAAAAACCATACACAAAGCACCATTTCAAACAATTGAAAAGCAAAAGCAAGTGATCTAAACAAGTAACTAAGAGCCCATGGATAACCATGGATGAAAAGGGTGATTGCACCTTCCCTTTTCATAATCTACCCCCGAACCCAAGAAAACATCTCAAAGGTCTTTCCTGTGGTTTTTGACCTTTCCTTTGGATAAAATAAAAAGTCGGTAGCGACTCTTGCTAAACCGCACAATTGCGAACACAAACGCAAAACCTCAAGTCAGTTCTCCCACCGTATCACACACGCATATGCCGGAGTCAGCTGGGGTCAACGACGCCGGAGCTGTGCTCCGGTCGTCTTCTCCGACCCACCCCAACATCCTAACCTGCAAAATACGAGGATTAAGAAGCCCAAAAAGATCCTATCCCCCTTGAAATTTTCCCAAGAATCCAAATACGGACTTAGTTTCGCCTAGAAGTGCTTGTATCACCGCGTTCATGCCATGGTTGTTTTAAAGCCCTAACAATGGAAATCTCTTAAATCTGCATCCATACTCTCATGTTTCACGTTAAAAAGGATCAAAATAATGATATGAGCATGAATATGCAAGGAAAACTAATTTATATTGTGTATTTGCAAAGTTTTAGATTTCAACCTTACCACAAATCAGATATGTTTGGCTCGAGCATTTGAAGGGGTTACCGGCCTGGAGATTAACAAGGATGGATTCCAGACACCTTCAGGAGTATGATAGAAGGCTTAGGTTGGGCGAAAGTCGCTTGGATCGTGTGGTATCTGCTTGCACTTTTTTTGAGAAAATTTGAACACTCTTAGGTTTTAGTGAGGCAGCTCTGCGTGTGTTCCTTCCCCCCTAGGGTTAGCATCATTTGTTTATATATGAGGCAACAAATAGGTTAACATTTGTGGAGCAAATCAAAAGAAATATGGAGTTTTTAATTTTGCTTCAAATCTTTCTATTTTCAAATACTTTCTTCCCTTTCATGGCATGACACGATTTCCTTGCCTATTTTCAGCATATTTGATCCATCATTCAATGCAAAAATCATATCAAAGCAAATCTTCATTATTTATTTAATTTAATTTGATTTTTTTAAATGATTGAAACCAATATAAATCAAATAAATATGAAAATAATGCATGGATGGTTTTATGGGTCGTGGAGCATATTATAATTGAGGTGCAAGCATAAAAAGTTGGGCCCATTTAGCAAAAACTGCAAATTTGAGCACATTTGACTTTTGGCAATTTTGCAAAAACGGTCAACTTGGCCAATGCATAACTCTCTCAATTTTGACCCTAGAGAGGTGTTCTTGGACTTTTTAGAAAGATTAGGATGTCCTCTAAACAACCATTTTGACCTCATCTAAATAGAATCTTACATGTTCATGTATAAAGCTTTGACCCAAAAGGTGTTTTTGTTGACTTTTCAAAAGGACCTATAATGTCAAAATTCATATCTTTTTGTGAGTGTATATTCTGGAATTGGGAGCTGAAGATGAATTGTAGGTAATTGCATCCTCTTCAAAATGAGCTTTGGATGGGTCATTTCTGATAAAGTATGAGAAAGTTATGTTTGGTCAAAGTTGAGTTGACTCTTCCTATAAAACCCTAATTTAGCAACTTTTGGGTTTTGATGAATTATGAGTAATCCTTGAGGAATCATGATAAACCCTTGATCAAATGATGGATAATAATTCAAAATGAGGATGTTGACCAAAAATCTTGAAGTTTGACTATATGTGGGCCACAGTTGACTTTTGACCTATTATAGTTGATTTTCAGGCATTTAAGCAATTGACTGAGCAAACTTCTTCTGCATGGCTTGAAACTTGACATAGATGATCTTGAGAACATATTAGGACAATGGTGAGCATTTGAGTCCTTTGTGGTTCACACATATTGATGAAGATTAAAACCCTAATTTGAGGTATACTGCCTTAGGAGAGAGTTTGTCTGGTCGATTCTTGAACTTCCTTGAGCAATTTGGGGACCTCACTTGTCATGTGTTGAGAAATATGGGAGGGAAAATTTTGGGGTACAACAATAGTTCATTTCCATGATGAACAAGAATTCAAATCTCAAGCCCATGCTGCATAAATCTTACTTTGCAAGCTTCTAACCTCTAAATCTATCCATAATCAGAAGATTACACAACTCTATCCATAATCAGAAGATTACACAACTCTATCCATAATCAGAAGATTACACAACTATTTGAGATATGATCCAAGTGTTTGAGTCATTGTCCAAGTGATTATTCCATTAATGGAACAAAGTTCACACTTCCATTTTGGAAAAGTGACTTTAATCACAAACTCAATGCATAGAGCTCTTAACTTGTTTCATATGAACACAAGCAATGTCAAAGGCAAAATCAACATGTCTAGAGCATCCCATAAACTCAGGCCATGCTTGTACTATGCCTTGAAACCATGTTTTCCAATTTTCTTCAAAATCAAGTAACATATCCATAACAATATATCTTGTTCTTATGACCAGCTCAAGCCCTCTAACCTTTTTCACATAACCATACAAGTTATTTGTAAGCCAGGACACGATTGAAAACACTCCCAAACTCCCTGAAAACTCAGATTGCACAAAACCTCCATTTTTGTGTCATTTCTGACTTTGAACTTCAATCTTCAAAACCACTCGTGCATTTCTTGGCCTTTTAGTTTCAAAAGCTTCCTCATATCAAATACAAACCATCCATGTCCCTGTTTACAGACTGTAACATCATCTTCATCAACTTCCATAGCCAAAAACAGAGCATTGCAGTTGGACTTCTCCAGACCATTCCAACCACTCTCAACTCAAGATAATAATTGCATTAGCTTCCTAGAGACTCAAGGAAGATAACCTGATCATTGCAACACCTTGAATCAAGCTCAAACTCATTTCACGATTTCCAGTTTTGAGGTATTTTTCTTGAACTTATATCTTCATATTTAGGCATTGTTAGGCTTGCATTTGTGAAGATAAAATGTATACATCATTGCCCTGAAACTATACATGTCCATAGATTTCATTTATGTTGCTTGAGTAGGGAGAATTTTGAGTTTGAATCTCTGAAAATATTTAGGTCATAATTTGGTACTGTTAGAAATTCATGCTCATATTTGAGAATTAAATTAAGTTATTTACATATTCAGAATCGTGACGAAACTTCCAACAAGTTTGATGTTGGAAGTTTTGTGAATGGATGAGATATGAATAAGTTACAGGTCCTTTGGCTGGAGGTTGAAGATGAAGTACATTCAGGGCAAGATTTATGTTACATATTTATTGTTTTGTTTAAGTTAACAAATGTATCACTACCCCAGTGGTTAAAGCGCGTGCCTGTCACCTTAGGGACCCAGGTTCAAGCCCCAGTGGTACCCTTTTGTTCTTTTTCACATTTTTCTTCCATATTTTTTGTTTCAGTAGGCGCCTGGGCCCTTTTTGTTGTGCCTTCCATATTTTTTTGCTTTTCTCTAACCCCCTGTCTACTATTGCACCTGGCCCATTATTTTCTTCATTATTTCATTTTATTTTATTTTATTTTCATTTAATATTTTCTTTTATTATTGTTGTACCCAAATTTTTACCCCTAAGATCCCTTCATCATACCATATTGATTCAATCACAACAAAATCACATTAGTTCTTGTTTCTCCTCCCTATCATTAGCTTTGCTCTTTGAGGAATCACCAAGCACCTTAACTTGTTTTATTTTGTGATCATGAATATTTTGTCTTGATTTTTCCTTTTAATTAATAAAATGAAATGTTGGTTTGTCTTACTTGTTACTAAAGTAGGTAAAGGCAACGAGGTTTAGCAAGTTGCTCCATGGGTTCATGAGTTTATTTCCATGCCCTAGGCAATAAAGATTGAGAAGTCCAAACCTCACCATTGAAGTTGTTTTGGAAGGGATGGCATGGAAAGGTTATTTTGGTTCACTACATTTCCAAATATCAATATTAATTCAAAAGTGCAAGGATTGATTGAAGAAGTTGTCATGGTTGGACAAGGTCTTGCTCTCATTGATCACAAGTGCATATTTCTCTCAATTCTCAAGATATGGAAGTAGTTTTTGTGGCTATGATTTCTTATTTTCATCCTAAATAACTTCTATTTACAAATCAAGATTGTTGGTACAAGAAGGTGATTCAAATTTGTCAAGGTTCCTCAAAGCATTTTCTTGATCTATGAGCTAGGGTTTTGAACTTCAAAGAAGTATATCTTGCTCATATTTTGATATTTTTGAGTGATTCCAAAGACATACTTCTCTTCAAACGGTTATTAACAAATCACTTCAAAAGTTTCAAGGAGTTTTCATATGGAAGAAACTTGATGATGAAGAAAGATTACAAGTCCTCCAGATGAACCCCCATTTTCTCATGTGTGACTTCAAGTGATCGTAACTTGGTCAATTTTTATCACCTTGAGCCCACTCTTTTCCCATAATGATCTTGAGAATGTGAACTTTAATCCTTATTTTATATACAAAATGAGAAACTGTATAAGAGATGCCCTAAGGATACAAAAGATTATAGATCATTTCATGATTTTTTGCCAACTTCAACAATTCATAACTCTCTCAATTTTTGGATATTTTGAATGGTTCGAATTTCAAAATGTCATTCAAGAGGTCTATTTCATTCCATCTTTTTTGGTCAAGAGAAAATTCCAAGTGGAAGGCCATGTTTGGATGCAAAACATTATAGGTCACTTTTGAAGAAAAACTTGAAATATTTCTAAGTGTGGAAAGTCAACCCTTTTCTTCCAACTTTCACTCAACACAACTTCTTGCTCAAACATCCAATTGATCTCACTCCTAGCACATTGTAAAGCTTGTGACTTCATATTTCAAATGCTTCAAAAAACACATCATATGGTGCCCTACATTGTTGGCACCATGGTTATGAAAGTAGCATCATAAAATGGAAATTCCAAGTTCAGTCAGATTTGAAAATTGGTTTAAACCCAATTACAAGCCTGTTTAAAGATAAATTTCATGTATAATCATGTTTAGGAACTTTCCATAACAAGAAACAACCCTTAAACCATTCATTTTGCTGCGTTTTGAGCCATGTGAAGTCATACTTTCCAAACTTAGCAGGTCCACACAATTTCATTGATTTTTCCTCCAATTCACACGCTTGAGCCTTGCATCATGATCATCTATAAATAAGGATCATCCTCACTCATTTGGGCAAGCTTTTGATAGCCAATTGACCCCTGTTCAGATCCCACACGAATCTCTGAATTTGAAATTATGATTTCTTACATTCTCACCTTCAAACATCAAAAACTCCATTCAGTTAGCTTCATTGAACTTCTCTGAAGCTAACCATACGGTTACTTTCAAGAATTGTGACTTATATTGATCTATAGAAGTCCAGTTTCAGAGCAACTTCTCACTACTTCGTTCAGGTAGATTTCTTAGCCAAATTGATTCAAATGAAAGGCTAATCCACTCCTTGTGTTCTTCTGATCCTCGTGCTCTTTATAGTTTGTAATTTCATTGAGAATTGAGTGAGATATCCCAGATTTTCATTCTCGCTATTTTTTCTGGTTTTCTTCAAACACAGCCTTGCATAATTTATATAAATTTGGCGCGATGGTACCATTAGAATTGTCTTGAAGAGGCGAATCTAATAGTACAGGTCTGGTTTGCTAATTTTACCGTTTGAAGGATTCAATTTGGGAATGGCTGGAGGTTGAAGATGATGACATGTCCGTCTTCAACCAATGATATGAGGCCACGTTATTTTTTTGAAATGGATACAATATGCTTGCTTTACCATGTGCGTGCCTCAGGAGCCCTTGGATCTGATTACTTTTGTGAGCCAGACTCCATCCAACGCGCCACATTTTAAGTTAATTTATTTTAAAAGTGTTGGATCCGGTGTGATATTTAGTAATTACCATGATATGCACATCGCACCAGATCCGTTGGATTTGATTACTAACGCGTTTTGAATCTTATCCAATGGTCCATATATTTTTGACTTTATTTTTCTTTTCTGATTTTTATATTTAATTGTTTTAAATTTCAAAAAATCCTAGAAAATTCATTTTTAGTCAAAAAAATCTGAAAAAATATTTTTGAGTTTTCTCCTTTTGATTTTTATTTTTTTCACAATTTTATTTTGTGTTTTTGATATTTTTATAAATTTTTACTTTATTTGAATTGTTTTAAATGTTTAAAAATACTTTTGTGCATTTTTTAATTCTGAAAAAATATGGAATGATCCAATGATATGGTGACAAATATTGGTGACCTCATTTATCTTTTATTTCTGACTTTTCTATTTTTTATTATTTTTGGTTTATTTTACTCATTTCTTTTAATTTTAAAAATAGCTCATGACTTTAAAAAATTATCAAAAATTTTATAAAAATATTTGAGTCCATTTCTGATTTTTCTATGGTCTTATTTTTTCTTGATTAGTTTAAACATAGTTTCACTTTTTCTCTATTATTTTTATTTTTAATCATTTTTATACCCTTACTCTTTTATTTCAAAATACAATTTAATTTTTTGTATATTTTCTGGATGATCTTGGGTTGAATTTTGATCATGAACTTTGTTAACATCATTGGATCCATGGTGTTGAGTCTAACTCCACAAAAATGGATGAATGATTTTAATAATAGTTTGATTAAGTTTTAATTCAAATGTGGTTTGTATATTCTTCCCCACCCTTCTCCATATTATCCCTTTCTTATTGCATTAAGTGTTATTGGAGCACGATCTCTATATCATGTCTCAAAACAAATGGTGCATAGGTTTCTATTGATCGGCTTTAAAATAGGTTCGAATTCTACATAAGTCCACTTACGATTGCTTAACATAGCGCTAAATTTTGTCCCGATTAGAATATATGATCATTCGTGGCCCAAACCTATGTTTGCAAGCCCAAGTATGTTAATTTGATCTCTTTGATCCAATAACATTGAGATTCATTGTGTATAGGCTTTGGTTCTACCAATCCTCTAATGGATCTACAACACTTTTGGTCAACATGGATCACTTAAACATCGTTGATCATTAAATGGTACTTTTGAGGATTCCAAATGGATGATATACTTGACAAAAAGCAAATGCAACTTGTTGTGTGGAGGCTTTGGTTCTACCAATCCTCTAATGAGTTCCAAATGCAAGTTTCAAGATGGTCATCCAACTAACCACTGATTATTAAATTGTTTTTACTTTGTGCCCTTTTATTTTTTATGCTTTACGTACCATTTACTTTAAGCATTAAATTTCATGTCATTTTTATTTTGCTCACTTGAGCCTTTTCTTTTCTCTTCTAAGACACCTAATAATCAACATGAACCATAAAAACCTTTAAAATACTTGGACTATTTGGTTACTATCCTTGGCATTATAGAGTATTGGACTTCTTGGACTTAGGATTAGAAACCTTGGCCTATGTTGGAGACCTTGTGACCTTAATTAATATTTTGTCTGGAGTTCTTGAGGTTTACTTCAAGACATTGGGTTATTTGTTTAATTTTGTGTGAAGGTTATTGTGATTACATTCTTTGTCTATAATCTAGAATTCACCCGTATACAGCCGTTACTCTGTCCAATTTTTGTGAAGACTTAATACACTTGAAGCTTGGTTCTCTCAAGAGGTCTAGTATCTTTTCTAGTTTGGTTTAAATCCAAAGAATGCGAATTCTATCTTGACTCATAATGTCAAGTATTGGCTTCTTGTTGGTTAGATGGTTCTTTTCCCTAACTTTTACCTTATGTTTTAGGATAGTCTCTTCTTCTCCTCCCATCTTTTTTAATTTCAAAAATCTTTTCCCTTGTTTTGAAAATTCTTCTTGTTTTAAAACTTGAACCACTTTCATAATAAACTTGGACTTAGGTCCATGCATTTTCAAAACCTTTTCATAAATGAACTTCAATAAACTTAATAATACCTTGACATTTTTTTGTGAGAAGACTAAAAGTCAATCAATCTCATTACAAATCATTTTGCCACTTTGGCTTTTTTACTTTAAAAGCTTTCTCAAAAGATTGGACTCTTGTCAATCCTTGTAGTGATGCAAACAACTATACTTCTACAATATGTAGTGAAGTGAGATATTTTACACTTAGGTATTGAGTGAAGTATTGTTGATTTTAAAATCCAAGCCATATTCTCCACTTTGAGATGATGCAAATTTTTCTTTCTCACGGTTGTGGGTAGTAAGTATGTTTTCCACACGGACAATGACGATGATGTCTTATCTCATAAAATTAACCAACACACTTATGTTTTAAAATACTTTAAAAGAGGAACTACGTGTACCCTGATCCCCTATTGCATGAAAGGTGGTATGTAGGCACTAAAGGTTCACAACCGCAGCGGGTGCAAAAACCATAAAAATATATTTCTTTTCTCACCTCCACCATCCATTTTTATACAACATTTTATAGCCAAAATATACAGATTATACAAAGAGATTCCTGCGTAGTACCGTAGATGTTTAGGGTGCTAATATCTTCCCTTTGCATAACCAACCCCCTTACCTTGAATGTTTCCCCCTCTTTTTGGGTTACTCGCTCTTTTCCAATTCCTTTGAAAATAATAAAGCGGTGGCGATTTTTATTTTTGATCTGTATAAGTCTAGTCAATCCAATGGCTTAGTCTTAAACATTTCTACCGCTACAATTATTTTCATTATTATTATTATTAAAAAATATAAAAAATATTTTTATTTATTATTTACACCTATTTAGTTTATTTTTCTTCATAAAACAAAAGAATAAAAACATTTTTTTAATAAATTAATTTTCTTTTTTTAATTAATATTTAGATAATTAGGTATTATTATTATATTATTCTCTTGTAAATTAATTAATTTAGAACTTAGGTTTATTTTAATTGATTAATCTTCATTTTTATTTTTATAAATTTAAAACCTTTTCATAAAAAACCCTAAAAAATCATATTAACTTATTTTCTTTGTTAATTAATTTAGGTTTTAATTTTTTTAATTTTAATTAATCATTTTCTTTAATTAGGTTAAAGCCCTTTCATTAAAAACCAAACAAAATCATTTCTTTTTCCATTTACATTCTTGCATTATTTTATTTTCAATTTTGTACAATATTCAATATGGTTATAATAGTTAATTAGATTTAATTTTCTTGCAAAATCCCCATTTGTAAATTTGTATACCCCCTAATGATGTAATAACTTAGTATTTTTATTTTCCGTAATTTATCATTGTGATACGGTGGCAGAACCGACTGTTAATACTGGTTGCATTTTTTGTTCGTAAAATGTCGTGGTAAGCAAGAGTCGCCACCGACTTTTATTTTATCCAACCAGGAAAAGGAAAAAGAAAAGAAAAAACCTTTTTCGAGATGTTTCTGAGTACGGGAGTAGATTATAGAAAGGGAAGGTATTAGCACCCTTTCTATCCATAGTTTTCCATGGGCTCTTAGGTACTTGCTCATTTTTAAATTGCTTGTGTGTGCTTTGTTTTGAAAAAAGTTTACTTCGTGATAACCTTGTATCAGTCCTCAAGAATGTTACGATGTTATTTTTGAAAACTTTGTTCGAAAAGTGTTTGGTGTGAAAAAGTTTATTTGTTTTGAGAAAGTACCTAGGAATTAATCTACCTACTCTAAAAAAGGCATTCTTTTCCTCCTATCCTTTAGACCGTGTTATCCTACTATTAGTGAGTAGGTAACCCTAGTCGTTGGATGTTTGAGGGACTATCAAAAGGGACGTAATGGTCATTGAAGACAACATGTAAGGATACCTTAGCATTTCGAAGGGACTGTCATCATATATTCGTAGGCAACATCGAGGGACAAGATCATTTCTCGTAGGCAACTCGAGGGAAATTAAGGGACTATGATCTTTATGATGATTTTTAGATTGAGTGTCTTTTGCTAAGATATCCCTACGTTCGAGGGACATGACCATTGTTTTCCGAGGCAACCAAGTGGGGAGTACCCTAGGGGTGAAAGTGTGCAACATTGTGTTTTTTCAGTTATATTTATCTTGCAATTAGGGTTTTCTATCGTTCATTTTTATCTTTCCATACAATCCTATTAATCTAAGCATTGCCTAAAATATAGTAGCAGGAGATAAAGGCGGAAATGTAAACCTAGGTTATTACAGAGCTTTGGGACAGTTACATAATAGTGAAGAGTGCGGAAAAGAAATCCTAAAACTATTACATCCCGAAAGCAATTACATGATAATGATAAAAAATGCGGGAAAAATAAAGCTACGCTATTACAGTTGAGCGCGCCCTATACACTTTATCTAGGAAAATAAAAATAAGAAGAAAATAACAAAGAAAATGTTTTGGTGATTTTTTATGAAAAAGTGATTTATGATAATTAATTAAATACATCTAAAAAAACCTAATTAATTTTAATTAATAAAAAAAGTTAATTAAAATACCTAAATCATAATTAGTTCGAATAAAAAAAAAGGTAATTTTGAAAAAAGTAAAGGTTAATTAAAAAACCTAAAACCTAATTAATTTTAATTAAAAAAAGTTAATTTTGAAAAAAAGGTTTATGTGTAATAGGGTTAGAAAATAAAAATAATGCAAGTGTCATGGGTGGTTCTTGAACCAAAAATTAATTTAAAACCTAAAAATAAGTTTAAAAAACCTAAAATTAATTATTCAAGTTTATTATAAAAAATCAAAGGTTTGTGAAAAATATTAGGTTTTATAAAAAAAGTTTTAAACATTTGGTTGCTTTAACCTCCTCTGTCTTGCCATACATTAGTGGTTGTTATGATCTGACCTCAGTGTTTTGTAATAAACCTGCATGTGACCATAATAGTCAAACCTGTAGTGTTGAATCTCATAGACACATTAAACAAATTATAGTATACCATGAAATACAAAGAAAATAAATATATGAAATTTTATAATGTTAAAACCGATATGGCATGTATGAATGCTTCTACACCCTTTGTATCATGGAGATCAAACCAGCCTTAACCTTACTGGAAAAGTAGTGAAAGTAGTGAGATGTGGGTTTGTAACAAGGATGACTTGTTTGTAGTGAGATGAGGGTTTGTTGGGGGTTTGTAACAAGCATTTCAAGATTTTTAGGGTTCTTGAAAGAATTTGATATTTTGACAGGGTTGTGGAAAAGGTCTTTTTTCGTTTGTCGTGTCCTGTTTGTGTGAAAAAGTAAGATTATATAATGGAAATAAAGAAAAGATATGGGATTTGAATGTGCAATTGGGCCTCCAATAACCACAAGCAATAGTGCAAATTTTTATTCACTTGAGTCCGTCATGTTATAGGCTAAATCGCAGGGGCTTAAGTGCAATTTTTGAAGTTGAAATGTGAAAACAAAATGTAGCCGACATCGAGAACTAACTCCTGTCCGAAAATGGGCTCAATCAGATAAACGGTGAATTAGTTGTGAATTTTTGAAGTTTTGGCTCAGACAAACTTATTTTGGGCTCCAGTGTCAACTCTGACACGTTCTTCAATAAAAAACTGGTATTGATCGGAGCATAACCCGGTCTCAACTTTGGAAGAAAATTTGTAGAACTCTGAGTCAGTGACCTTTGGTAAAAATGTGGGCCCGATCCGATAAAAATTGACCGAGTTATGAATTTTCAAAGTTTCGACCCAGATGAAATAATATTCAGCATTCAGGATTTTTGGCGCGTCATGCGCATTCTGGGC
This sequence comes from Vicia faba, assembly GCA_948472305.1. NCBI lineage: Eukaryota > Viridiplantae > Streptophyta > Magnoliopsida > Fabales > Fabaceae > Vicia > Vicia faba. The sequence continues at coordinate 306,469 of CATIWC010001853.1, forward strand.
AAAAAACGAAGGCCTTTTGGATACCATTCGAACTCGATACCACCTGTGAAAACTTAGCCAGCTCAAATTTTGAAATTTTGGCTCCAGAACCAGCCTGATACGATAAAAATCGACCAAGTTATGATTTTCTGAACATGACGCAAATAAATTTGTCACAAATTTTCTGTACGAAAATACTTGATAAATCCGCATTTTTGAAGACCTTCTGATCAAAATTGGCTTCCAGCCGTGAGAGATGAAAACGTAGATGACGTCAAGACGAAATTTTGGCCACTAGAATGGGTTCAAAACAAGCCACAATCTTCAAGTTATGAATTTTTTAGTGCGTAAAAACTGCACTTTCAACACACTTTTTTACCACATTTCTTCGAGAAAAGTCACACATTCGGAGACCTTCTTTAAAGAATTAACTCTTGAGCCAAACCTGAATTTGAGAATACGTTATCAGATATATCTTGGCGAAAGAACACCTGAATATGACGCGCCGGGTTGGACTTGTGAATCTTTGAACCCCGAATCGTTGCAAAACGACGAATCGATCTTCAGCATGGAAAATACTGAGAACATCCATTGGCGAAATAAACGTCACTTGTAACCTGATGAATCTTAATAAATATACCTTTATTCCATAACCATAAAACCAATAGTATGCGCGTATGAAAAGAGGGTAAATTTTGGGGTACAATAGCTGCCCCTGTTCAATCTTCTTAAACCTGAAGATTTAGACTGACTTGTCTGCCTTTCGTGATCTGAAGGTGGAAGGTGATTGAACACTAGAGTGTCCAGAAATTTGCACTCGTCTGTAATGATGCTTGACTATATAGGTAATATCGGGAATGAGCTTACATATTCCATTTGGAGGAGATGACGGAAGGTCACCGGAGATTGGCTTAAAGATGCCATCCGGAAGATATGACGGAGAATCGTCGGAGATGGGCTTAAAGATGCCATCAAGAGGAAGTTGATTTTCGAGATAGTCCTTTGATGAGAATTCCTATTCCTGTCGTTGAGGAGGAATCTGCTGAGGAATGTTGGTCTCTGTCTTTGGAGAAATGGAATTTTAGGAACTTCAGTTGTCCGTTACTCTACTAGGGAATCATCTCTTAGTCGAGGAGATGAAAATGAACTGCTATCTGGTCGTGCTCCAGGCTTTACAGTGATTTGCTGAGGATAATAAGATTGAATGCTATCTGTTCATGCTCCAGGTTTTACAGTGACTTACTGGGGAGATGATATTACACTTGCTATCTGGTCTTACTCTAGGCTTTGCAATCTCAAAAACTGTTATCTGGTCATGTTCCAGGCTTCAGAAGGAATTAAGTGGTTATCCGGTCGCATCCGGGTTTCAACTTGAATTTAAGGCATACTAACATCTGGTCGTTTCCAGGCTTCATAGTAATTGGCCGAGTAAACTGCTATTTGGTCGAATTCCAAGCTTCGTAGTACCTTATACTGTTACCTGGTCGTGCTCCAGGTTTCACAGTGCCTCTTGCCGCTATCTGGTCGTGCTCCAGTCTTCACAGCGTCTTATACCATTATCTGTTCGTGCTCCAGGCTTTAGTAATTTGGGGAAATTAAGTTGTTATCTGATCGCATCCGGGTTTCAACTTGAATTTAAGATATACCACTATCTAGTCGATTTCAGGCTTCGTAGTATTTTGGAGAAATCAAGACATTATCCGGTCGATTTCTGGGCTTCATAGCTTGAATTTGAGATATACCACTATCTGGTCGATTCCAGGCTTTGTAGTATTTTGTAGAAATTAAGATATTATCCGATCGATTTCCGGGCTTCATAGCTTGAATTGGAATAAAAATCTTAGTATCGATTTGACTGAACCAGGGAAAACTTATGAGAACTTCAATTGGGAGAGAAATCTTAGTATCGATTTGACTGATCCTGGGAGAAGTCTCAGATTAACTTTGACTGGCATAGAAATCAGGGGAATCTTAGCGGCGATTCGGCTGACCCAGATGAAAGTCTTAGAACAACTTCAACTAGAATAGAAACCTTAGTGTCGGTTTGACTGAACCAGAGAAAACTTGTGAGAACTTCAACTGGGAGAGAAATCTTAGTATCAATTTGACTGATCCCGGGAGAGGTCTTGGATTAACTTTGACTGGCATAGAAATCACGGGAATCTTAGCGGCGATTCGGCTGACCCAGACGAAAGTCTTAAAACATCTTCAACTAGAATAGAAACCTTAGTGTCGGTTTGACTGAACCAGAGAAAGTGTTGGAATATCTTCAACTGGAATAGAAACCTTGTTATCGATTTGACTGAACCAGAGAGAACTCGTGAGAACTTGATTGCATCTTTCCCTGAAAGGTAAAGAGTTAGTTGTATGTAATATCATGATGTATGAAATGCATTGAATGATCATGTTCTCAAAATAAATGAGATTGTGCTGTATAATATGTATGCACATGCCATGATGTATGAAATGTATTGAGTAATGATGTTCTCAAAATAAATGAGATTGTGCTGTATGCGCATGCCATGGTGTATGGATATGCAATGCTATTGTAATATTCTCTAGTTGGGGAAATAAATCCTGAACTGCTGCTGGAGAGTATAAGGAGTTGAGTTCTTCGTTTCCGCTGGGGATAGTGACCAAAGATGATTAGCTGGATATTTACATCCATTCTGCTTGAGAATATTCTGCCAGGGGAGACTCTGTTTGAGAATAATCCCGCAGGGAAATGACTCTGTAGGGAAGAGAGATACTTTGTTGGAAGATCTGCTGATTTGGAGAAATAAACTCAGCTGGGAATGAACTTCCAGTGCTGGAGAGAAGAGCTCTATTGGAGATTGAGCTTCCGCTGTCAGAGAAATACAATCTGCTCAGGAGATGGCTTTTCAAACTGCTCATGGTTATAAAACTCAGTTGGGGAATGCAGACATTAACTTTCTGAAAGAGCCTGGTGGGGAAGTGATTCCTGCTTGGGGACCTGGAGATCGGACTTTGGTTTTCCTGGCTTTGTGGGGAATATAGGTATCATTGGCTTGTATGTTATAGTGACTTCGCTTCCAACTGTCTCTGCCCCTTGTACCATGCTGGAAAAAGTACATGCGAAGATTTTATGGATGGATCTATGTCGTGATTGTACTTAAACACGTATTTAATGAGTGTTAGGATGACATCCGTCTCTGGATCGTATCTGAACTGTACTTGAAACATGTGTTGAATGAGTTTCAGAATGAAATTCATCTCTGGTTCGTATCTAAACTATACTTGAAACATGTGTTGAATGAGTGTCAGAATGACATCCTTCTCTAGATCATATCTGAACTGTATATGAAAGATGAATCTGAACTGTATCTGAAAGCTGAGTCTGAATGAGTATCAGAATGGAATCTATATCTGAAGCGTATCTGAACTGTATCTGAAAGCTGAGTCTGAATGAGTATCAGAATGGAATCTATATCTGAAGCGTATCTGAATTGTATCTGAAAGCTAAATCTGAATGAGTATCAGAATGGCATCCGTATCTCGAGTGTATCTGAATTGTATCTGAAAGCTGAATCTGAATGAGTATCAGAATGACATCCGTATCTGGAGAGTATCTGAACTGTATCTGAAAGATGAATCTGAATGAGTATTAGAATGGCATCCGTATCTGGAGTGTATCTGAATTGTATCGAAAAGCTGAATCCGAATGAGTATCAGAATGGCATCCGTATCTGGAGCGTATCTGAACTGTATCAGAAAGATGAATCCGAATGAGTATCAGAATGGCATCCGTATATAGAGCGTATCTGAACTGTATCTGAAAGCTGAATCTGAATGAGTATCAAAATGGCATCCGTATTTGGAGCATATCTGAACTGTATCTGAAAGATGAATCTGAATGAGTATCAGAATGGCACCGTATCTAGAGAGTATCTGAACTGTATCTGAAAGCTGAATCTGAATGAGTATTAGAATGGCATCCGTATCTGGAGCGTATCTGAACTGTATCTGAATTCTGGTGCTCTTGATGAATGCTGATCAAGGTATAAGTCTTCCACTGATAGACAGGTGACGGGACATAGCCGTATGTTTTATATCCCTAACTTTTTCCTGGACCGCCCTTTCGGGTTTTCAGTCCACCAGGATAGCCTTTTTTTCCCAAGCCGCCCTTTCGAGTTTTCGACTTGTCGGGTGTACAAATTTTTTCATTTTTTATCCCTAATTTTTGCCGGAACCCTTTTGGTTCGCCGGGATGCCCTTATTTTTGCCTAGGTATGTCAACCTAGCGGGTCTTTGTTATGCGTAGTATTTTCCGACTATGTCCATGCTTTCAGGATATAGAGAGTTGTCACTGTCCATAGTGTTGTGTTGTAGTACTGTCAAAAATATTTTCTTGATGGCACATGATTCGTTGCTGGAATGCGTGCGTAATGCCCCAAGCGATTCAGATGGAGATCTTCCCCTAGTTATTTAGCACTTTTGGAGAGACTGTCCCAGGTGTGTCTAGACATCATGTCATTCCCCTTGCTTATGGAAGACCTGTTATTGGAAGTGTATTTCCCGCTGAGGTGATTCTGTCCATTGAGAGGATGTCTGTTCATTGGATATCCATTGTGCGGATTTCTCTGCTGTCAAACAATTAGGCATATACAAACAATGTCATTTAAAGAATTCAAAACTCATGTCTGTCTTGAAAAGAATTTTTTTTATGAAAATGTGTTTTGTGTAGTAAAATGAAATTTGCACGAATGTGATATCAACTCAGGGTTCGTAACAAAGCCTACATGAGTAAGGATACCTTTGTAACAATATGCTCTCAAACTAACCCATGCTTCAGCTATGAGTTTTAAGGGTTATAACGTGGCCTGGTTCACGGTTCAAGAAACAAAGGATAAAGGCTCAAATTTTATTTGTACCCAACCCGCTCTTCGTGATGTTCTTTAGTCCTATGCTCAGTTAATTGTGCGTTTAGATCCTAATTGAGTCTGGAATCTTTGCTCTGATACTTGGTGATGATTTAGAAATTGAATATTTGTTTTGAAAAGGCAGTCATTTTTGTAATCTTATTTTTGTCGAGGATTTGTAGTAACCTCTTTTTTTGGTTTTCGTTATCCCTTTATTTTGCCTGAACTGTTTCTTTTCTGATTACAGTCAGCGAGATGCCCCAATTTTCCTCTTAAGTCTCCTTCATAGTTTTTGACTTAATGGGATTTTATTTCGTGAGATAATGACCGCCTGTCTTGATGATTATACGGATCCATCACCGTCTTTTGTTTTGGAAGGACGTCTTCGATGCCATTCATTGTGTACAAAGTGGAAGATTGCGACTGAATGTGCCTCTGAATTAACTGAGAAAACTACCCTGCCCCAGGTTATGATTAAGGGTTTTAATTTGTGTGAAAAGAAAAACTCCTACTTCTTTGGCTCAAAGGGGTTCACTAGGGATTATCTTCCTTATAACTCCACTATTTAGGATTTGAAACAACACATGTACATCGTCGGCGGGGTCTGTTTGAAAGCGTATTGTAGAGATTGTGGTATCATTTTCATCATCATCCCTCTAAGGCTTAGAGTTTTTAATCGAGAGTTGAATATCACAAAAGGAAATAAGAACGCATTTTTGAAATAGTGAATACAAATGAATTGATTCAAGACAAACATGTGCAATGCATTGATGAAATAACGAGGTTTGATATGAATAAATGTTCAAACAAACCAAAATAAAATTACACATTGAAAATTCTAATGAACGAAATGTCTTCTTGTGAGAACTTATCACTTCAGATGGTATGCCTTGGAGGGATGGTAGAAGAACTCAGCCTGACCGTCTTGTGCGAATTCTAGCGCTCCTTCATCAAAAATTTTCCAAAATTTATTTCTCAACACCCAACAGTTGTTGGTGTCATGTTCAGGATTGTTGGAGTGGTACGCACATCTTGCATTTGGATTGTACCTTGGGGAGACTATATTGGGATTCTTAGGAGGGTCCCTTAACATAACCAACTTGACCTTCAACATGCGTTGCAATGCTTGAGCCAATGACATGTTGATTTCAGTGAAGCGTCTTTCAGATGTATTCTTCTTATGCCGATTTCCCCGTTGTCGTTGGCGAGGTTGTGGTTGGGCTTGTGATGCAGTTGCAATCTGGAAAGGTATGTTCCTGACCAAACCAACCTCTTCTCTCACTAGGGGCTGATTAATGCCTTGATCCATAATTTTAACTATTTGTTTCATGGATCTGCATCCATCTTGGCGAAGCTTGTTGAGGAAGGCTCTTAGCCCTTCTTGTTCTCGAGCTAAGTTTTGGATAAGAGCCATCTGCCCCAGCATCTGGATTCCCATTGCTTCTACCTCAGCTTGCAGTTGTTACAATTGTTCATCCTTGTTGTTGTCAGGATGTTCCTTGGTCAGATTCCCGGCGAAGAGTGCTTTCAGGTCTTCTTGCCCCTTGGATAGATTCAGGAGAAATTCCTTGAACTGGGCATCTTGAGCTTGGAGATCTCTGTTGTCTTGTTGGAAAGCCATTGCTGAAATAAACAGGGAGAACATGATAGATCTGTTATGAATCCTGTTATGAAATGATGTGTATTATATATGTATGCAATGTTTTCAACGATCTTGCGGGGTAAACAAGAAAATGTCAGAAGTTGAATTTTGCAGCTTTGATTGAAGAACTTTGTATCGTTGAGAGTCCTTCTACGAGAGTCAAGCTCACCATATCAAGTAGTCATAGCCCCTGACTCAAGTTGTTGAGTTTTGATCTTCTGACGACATTGGCTAGAGGAAAATAAATCCCCTTGCCCCTTGCTAGACGTCTGATTTATCATAACCTGCATCACAGGCCCTCGAGATCCTTGAAATGGTTAGTCATGATATGCTATGGTATGATGTTTATGATGTCATGATAAATCACAGGTATAGAAAACACAGACAAATTACACCAAGTACTTAGGTTTAAGGCTTGCTTGAGTTTTAAGGTCATACCCTCTTGAAGCTTAGTTGGTTTCAAACCTGTCTTAGAAAAGTAACCGAGTTCTAAAGATTCTCAATATCACTGATCATCCTTTATCGGGCATTGTTTCAGCTCAAGCAATCTTTTCTTGCAGCCGAAATATCTCGAAAGTCTGATCTCAATGAGTGTAGCATCGAGTATCAACCAATCCTCAGCTTTATACCGAGGCCGTCTATCTCACTACTTTCTAATGGCCAAGTTGGTTCAACTAAGGTTCTAAGGTCCGTTAGTGGTTCACGACATCACGCGGCGGCCCCGTATTCTCCTCGTTTCCCCACGACGGATATCGGTACCAACCAAAGTGTCACACCAACACAGCCATTGCTTAAACCATATCGGTCTATGTCGTACAGTCTCCACGATCTATTGCTGTTTACCTAAAAAGTGTCCCCAGATCCGGGTGTAGGATCATTAATAATACCCAAACAAAACCCTTGAATTTAAAGCAGGAAAGGCAAAACAAGAAAGCAATTTTAAAATGACCTAGATCCTAAGGTAAACCCCACTTTATATTCCCCAGCAGAGTCGCCAGTTCTGTGATACGGTGGCAGAACCGATTGTTAATACTGGTTTGCGTTTTTTGTTTGCAAAATGTCGTGGTAAGCAAGAGTCGCCACCGACTTTTATTTTATCAAACCAGGAAAAGGAAAAAGAACAGAAAAAACCTTTTTCGAGATGTTTCTGAGTACAGGGTGTAGATTATAGAAAGGGAAGGTGTTAGCACCCTTTATATCCATGGTTTTCCATTGGCTCTTAGGTACTTGCTCATTTTTAAATTGCTTGTGTGTGCTTTGTTTTGAAAGATGTATACTTCGTGATAACCCTTGTATCAGTCCTCAAGAGTGTTACAATGTTGATTTTGAAAACTTTGTTCGAAAAGTGTTTGGTGTAAAAAAGTTTGTTTGTTTTGAGCAAGTACCTAGGAACTAATCTACCTACTCGAAAAAAGGAGTTCTTTTCCTCCTATCCTTTAGACCTTGTTATCCTACTATTAGTGAGTAGGTAACCCTAGTCGTTGGATGTTTGAGGGACTATCGAAATGGACGTAATGGTCATTGAAGGAACCATGTAAGGATACCTTAGCATTTCGAAGGGACTGTCATCATATATTCATAGGCAACATCGAGGGACACGATCATTTCTCGTAGGCAACTCAAAGGACATTAAGGAACTATGATCTTTATGATGATTTTTAGATTGAGGGTCTTTTGCTAAGATATCCCTACGTTTGAGGGACATGACCATTGTTTTCCGAGGCAACCAAGTGGGGAGTACCCTAGGGGTGCAAGTGTGCAACAATGTATTTTTTCAGTTATATTTATCTTGCAATTAGGGTTTTCTATCGTTCATTTTTATCTTTCCATACAATCCTATTAATCTAAGCATTACATAAAATATAGTAGCAGGAGATAAAGGAGGAAATGTAAGCCTAGGCTATTATAGAGCTTTGAGGAAGTTACATAATAGTGAAGAGTGCGGAAAAGAAATCCTAAAACTATTACATCCCGGAAGCAATTACATGATAATGGTAAAAAAAATGCGGGAAAAATAAAGCTACGTTATTAGAGTTGAACGCGCCTGAAACAACCGGCTGAAAATCATCAAACAATGAAGTCGCCATCGAACGTCTTTTATTCCATATGGAGGGAAAGGTAAACATCGAGAAAAACTGAGAAGGGAGAAGTCACGGTCTTGCGACCGAGAGATCGGGTAAGGGAGTCTGTTACGCGAGGGGAAGGTATTAGCACCCCACACGCCCATAGTACTCTACGTTATCCACTCTTGTTATTTATCTTATGGGTGTGTTTAATATATGCTTACTGTTACTATACTACTGAAGGGAGAATGCATGCAAAAGAAAGGGGAAAAGAATGTAGGGAAAATAAAATTGTGCTCGCTTGGGCCCTACCCCGATGCCTAGTGTCCTTTTTGAGGAATCAGAGCAATCGTAGTTTGGCTCATATGTTTTTGTTGGTTTGTATTTTTTAATGAACAATATTAATTTCGCCTTCTTCCGCAACTTGACCTTTGGAGACTTACGCGTCAGCACAAAAGTGAATTAACATGTCCTTTTGAAAAAGTTTGGAGAAAAGGTGCTTGGGCGCACAAAAAGGTTTGAATTGGTTTGGTTTTTTTAATGAACAATATTAATTTTGCCTTCTGTCGCGACTCGACCTTTGGAGACTTACGCGTCAGCACAGAAGTGAATTAACATGTTCTTTTGAAAAAAGTTTGGAGAAAAGTTGCTTGTGTTTGTTGGTGTTTTTTCTTGTGGATAACAGCTAGTTGACCTCAAGAGAGATATTTTAGTCATTTCTATACTTATTCATGAAATACGTTTTTGAGACTTGAACCACACCAAAGCTTAGAATAAGAGAACAATAAGGTCGAGAAGAAACCCGCTTATCATCTCTCATACTTAACAAATATATGATTCTCGTCAGTAAATTTTTTTAAAGTATTTTGAAGTTTGTAAGAAAAAGAAGTTTTTATTTTAATGTATATGCAAAAAGGGGAAAGAAAAGTCAAAGGGAGACTAGCCTATTTCTAAACCTTATGTTGTCATACAATGGTAGCCCTAAGTTCAGGATGAATGGAAGGGAAATATCTACCTAACGTTAGCATGCATGGTTTACAACCTAAGGTCTAACTTGCGTCCGAACGGAGCAAGCACATCCTAAGGGAACAAGGTATGTACAAGGACGAAGCAAACAAGCTAATAAGCTCAAAATAACACTTGGAGAGAGTACACCTAAAGAGATCTTATCTAAGTTAGCATGCCAAAGAAAGTCTAACAAAACTATCCTATAGGGAACATGCAATGAGAGCTAAGTCGTTATCTCAATTTCTAAATTAAGTGACTCATCGATCAAAAAGAAATAAATGAAAGCGGTAAAGTCCTATAGGGAGCATGCACTGAGAGCGAGGTCGTGATCTCAATTTCTAAATTGAGTGACTCATCGATTAACAAGAAAGTAAACAAACACAAGCAAAACACATATTGCAAATGAAGTGCGGAATGCCTGCTACAGGTCTTTCAACAGCGACTTTGAGCACACGCTCTTTATTTACTACTTCTCATGGTATCTAGAAAGGCGGTAAAGTGCGTAAATGAGGAATAAAATGAGGTTGTGATGATACTGAACGGAGAAGGTCCGTTGCCTCTTTGAAACCGTGCAAGCAATAAGAAAACTCTACAAAAAGCTGCTCCGCGCGAGTGATCAAAGAATTAATCTCCCAGCATTCTACATTGCAAAAGTTGCATCAATATTCTATCACAAAATCTTAGCTAAAAACGACAACACAAATGATTAACAAACATGAAAATAATAGAAAACTCTAATAAAATTCCAAAGAGAGGTCCTAAAGAATTCTAAAATGTTCTAATATTTTTGTATCATTTTTATTATCAATTAAGAGAAAAAATTAAACAAAAAGAAAAACTAAAAATAAAAAAAGAAGTTACAAGATTTAGGGGGGTGTATGCTGGAACCCGGGTGGTAAGTTCAACAATTAACTCTACACATAAGGTCCATACAATAACGTCCATGAATTAGTTTTTTTTGCATGAAGCTGTTAACTAAAAAAAATTCCCACAGGCCAAAACAATAAGGGTGGTTCGGCCCATGCTGCAAGTCCAAAGCTTAATTTTTTGTCTATTAAAAATTTCATACTTTTCAGAGAAAAAAAAACAGATGCAGGCCCAGACAAGGTAGCGGTCCAGGTGCACCTTTTTTGTCATGTTATCCTCAATCATTCTCACACAAAAAATGTAATGGGCCTGTTGTACCCCAAAATTTGCCCTCCCATATTCTTCAAGATTTATCAAGAATCATCTTCAAATGGTTCAAGATTTCTCCAGGGTTGCACAGTCCAAATGCCTCCTAAGCCAGTCAAAATTAGGGTTTTGGTTCTTTCATGGAATTTGAGTTTTTCAGTGGTCAAATCAAGTCCCATAGGCCTATATATATTGTCAAGCATCTACATGCCAAGTTTCAAGACTCACAGGGTCAAGTTGCACAGTCAAAAGTCCTATTTGGTTCACAATCAACTGCAGGGGCAAAATGGTCATTTTACAGTCAAAAGTCAGAATTTTTAGTCAACATCTTATTTTGAGCTCACAATCATCATTTGATCAAGTCTTGATCATGATTCCACAAGCATGGCCCAAAAATTATCAAGATGCAAAAGTTTCTATTTTTGGACAGTAGAAAAGTCAACTGTATCTTGACCAAGGCATAACTTTTTCATGGTTCATCAGAAAAATCCCATCTAATGCTCATTTTTAAGGGGATGACATTTCCTACAACTCATTTTCACATTCCAAGTCCAATAAATTCTCTCATAAAAAGTTTTCAATTTCTACATTATAGGTCAATTTCAAAAGTCAACAAAAATGCATTTTAAGTCAAAGACCATAACTTGAGATTGGTAAATACAAATGACATGGGACCAAAGGCATTGGTTATAGGACTTAAAGACCTTTCCAAAATGTCCAGGAACATGTTCATATGATCAAAATTGAGCAAGATATGCATTGGAGAAGTTGGGAAATTTTTTGTGAATTTGCAAAAGTCAACTTTGCTCAAAACACATCATTTTTGCTAATGGGCCTCAAATTCCTTCTTGAAACTTTGTCCGAGGCCTATGCACGACCCATTGAGATTAAATTGAATTATTTTCTTATTTTTTATTAATTAATTGAATTTTTTTAATCAATATTAATTCATTTAATTGATTTAAAATGTAGGAAATTCAAAGATATGATTTCTCAATCTTTTTGTGAAGCAAAAGTGGTCAATATATGCTGGAGATTTCGTGTGCCAATCAAAGAGACCAAAATCTCCAAAATTAGCAAGTTTTGTCAATCAAAAAGATTGGAAAATATTTGATTTTTAATCAAATATTGAAACCATAATTCCATGGATCTTTGACCAAGATTTTAACCTAAATCCATTCTATTATAAGTACTGAAGCTAAACCTAATCATGCACACGTGAAAAGCTGCTGCAAAAAGCCATAACCAATTCCAAAAAAATCAAAGAAAACTCAAAACTGAATTCCACATTCCAACGTGATTCAAAGCATTTTCTTGATTCTAATACATTGTTGAGGTCCCCAGAAACCTTTTGGAATCAAAACCACGTGCTAAAGCTATCAGAATCACCAAGAACAGTCTAAGGGTTTGCGTTTTTTTTCTAGAATCGAATTGCTTATTTCATGCATCATTAACATAATTTTGTGTTTGTTTTGTGTTGCTTAAACTCGTAGGAAGCTGATGGTATAGTCTAATTGGATTAAAATGCAAAGAATCGTAAAACGCCATTGATGAATTCTAGGTTTTCCAAGCTTCCAAATTGGGGCTTTTCAGTATAGGAAAAATCAGGCTTCATAAGACCTATGGTTGAACTCAGGAGATGCAGACGAACACAAAGCTACCATCGCGCCCTATTTATATAGCCTGTAGGCCTATTCGTTATTTTCGTCGTCCTGTTTAGTGGGGGTTAAAAACCCCCGCTATCTGTTTATTATTTTTACAGGTGAACGGAGAAGATGATTGCGTGTTGATACGTGGTTGGCTGGTTTGAATAAAAGGCGCACTTTATTTGTTTTACAACATATGCCTTGACTTTGATATATTATTTGTATTGATTATCATTATATCAAATGCAGCGTGATGGCCTAGTGGAAGACGTGCTGGCATGCAACCGTTGGGACCTGGGTTCGATTCCCAGGTCCACCCAAATAATTATTTCTATTTTTTCTAATGTGATCATATGCAGATATTCAAAGGCGTTCCACCATAAACCTCACGTTTCAGCATGCCATGTGGCCACTATCACCAATCCAGTGGTCCAAGGATGAAGATCATGATGCTCATTAGTCAACCAACGTGCAGACAATTCCAGAAGTCAACGCAGGCTTGAGCTTAGTGGGCCTCAGAAATTCCAGACTAACCTCCATATTGGGCCCTTCACCCCCCTGGTTTTATTACTTCTTTTTATTTTCTTTTACTAACTTTTAATTATTAATATTATTATTATTTAATATAATTAACTTATTTTCATAATAAATTCAGACCATTAAAATGTAAATATATTATTTATTTATTTATTTTCACTATTAATCATTATTTTGTAAATAAATTCTAATTAATTAGTTTAGTTGTTTAATTAGGACAATTTTAATCTTTTTCATAATAAATAAAAACAAACTTAGAATTAGGGTTTTTCTTTTGACTTTTAATTTCTTTTATTTTTATTTTCATTAAAACATAAAAAACACAAAAATACTTTTTTTTCTTTTAATCATTTAATTAATTAGTAAATTAGGTTTAATATTTAATTTAATTGCAAAAAAGGACCAAATTTCTTTCTTTTCTCAAAAAGGGTCAAAACCCTAAGGACGTCCCGATTCAATTTCTTTGCGCGCACTTTATTATTTTGATTATATTTATGTATCTGCTCAGAGAATGTAATAGATAATTAATGCTTTTATCGCTTTCTTTACTTTCTCGCAATTTATTTTCAAGGGTTATGTTTTTGGCGATGTAAATACCCGACGCCTTGTAATAGCGTAGATTCAATTTCCGCAATTTATTTTCCGCACAATTATTAACCGTTAATTATGCATGCAAGACTTGTTTGAAAAGTAAAATCAACTCGTAGCTCACCAATAACATGAACAAGATAATATGAACTGAAACTGGACACACGTGCACATGCCACTCCTAGGGTACGCCTCACTTGGTTGCCTCGACGTGGTCATCAAGTATAAGGTGTTTTAGAGGTCGCCCTCCTGTCTAAAGATCCAGTTGCCTCGAAACGGTTGCCTCGGATAAAAAGGATCTAGGACATTAGGGTTACCGCTAAAGTATCCTGCTATTGCTTTGGTGACCACATATGTCCCTATAATCGAATTGACCCGAATAACTCCAACGACGGTGCTACCTACTTCTCAATAGTGGGATAGTACTGTCTAAAGGACTCTTACACAGCTTAATTCCTTAGAGTAGGTAGATTTCTCCTGGGTACTTGCTCTTTCAAAAAAACAAAAACATCTTTTCGCACCTACACTTTCAAAAAGTTTTCAAACAAATACTTCATACACTCTTGAGGACTGATACAAGAGTTACCTAGAAGTTTTTCAAACTAAACTTTTTCAAAACCCACACACACTTGAAAAGCAAACAAATTTTGAAAACATAGTGAGCAAGTACCTAAGAGCCCATGGATAACCATGGATAGAAAGGGTGCTAACACCTTCCCTTTCTATAAATCTACCTCCCGAACCGAGAAACATCTCGAAAAGGAATTTTGCTGTGCTTTTGTCCTTTCCTTGTTGGAGAACATAAAAGACGGTGGCGACTCTTGCTTACCGTGACATTTCGCGAACCAGCACTTCAAAATAGTCAGTTCTATTTCCACCGATCACAGGGCCTATGGAGCAGGATCTGGTCCAAGGCCATATGAATTTTACAATCAAACTTCTCATTCTCCATTATCAGCATGATCTACTCATAAAAAGGAATTTCAAGGAATTAATAAAATTAAAGCGACACTGTTTTATGAAGGAGATAAAGGATAGACCTTGAGGTGGTTCAACCTCATACGAGAACCCAAAGTTCTTTTCTCTCTGAACTCAAGGAAAATTCGTGGCCAGAGCAACGACGATCGCAGCGCCTGGTGATCAAGCAGGAACAAAATCACGTCGCTAACTTCACTTCTATGTTCTGATTCTAAATTTGCCTACGATCACTGTCGATTCGAAACCATGTTTCTTCAATAGACGAAGGAAGAGACGATGTACAAAATTGACTTTAGTTATTCCTTCCTCCTCTTTTGCTTCTTCTTCTTCATCTATCGTTCTTCTTCTTCAATCGCTCTGATTCTTTGTGTTGGAGAGGTCGTGCAAGCTAATGGAGAACGGAAGAACATGATTGAGGATTATTCAAGCTTTGTGAAGTTTTTGTTGATGCTGAGATTGAAGCAGAGGTGTTTCCGATGCGTGATGAAGATGTGAAACAGCTAGTTACAGATTAATCTTTGATAAAGCTCATATAGTGTGAAAAGATGTCGAAGATTCAGGGGAAATGAGAATGAACAAGAGAAGTTGAGGAAGAATTGCAGAGACAACTGAAGGCGATTTCCAAGAGAGCATACAGAGGACTCGTGAGAAATCAACAGAGAGGATCAAAATAGAGCTTGTGCCGAAGAGAGAAAATCAAGATCTTCTGGTGAGTTTTTCTTGGTGAATCAATCGTGAATCTCTCTCCCTTTTTGTTACAGTTTTGTTGAATTCTGTTGAGAGTTTTTTGTTGTTGTTGAATATGCAAGTGGTTGAAGTCGTTATCACCGTGATTGGTACTGATTCGGTAGTTGTAGCAGAATCAGCCAAATGTTGTTGCAACTTCTTAAAGATATGAAGCAGTTGCAGAGATTTAGTTCAACAAGAACGCATGGAGATTTTTTGAGTTTTTTTAATGAATGACGGTAGTTCTGGAAAGATCAGAAAGAAGATGGAGATGTAGTGGTGGTGAGGTTCTATGAAGCTTGTTGCAGATTGTTGAAGATGATGATTCGTGAGGATGATGATGAAGAAAAATGGAAGGGAAAGTGAAGGATTAAAGGTAATGACGAGGTTGAAGCGTAAAGGTTGAAGATTAAAGAGAGAATGTAGAAGATGAATTCTAAGAGAAAGGTGAGAGAGAATGTTGAGATCTTTTTCCGTGTTTTTATGATTCTTCTTGAAGATTAAATATGTAAGATGATGATGAGAGGAGAAGAAAGAGTGATGATGATCAAGAGTGAAGATTGGGAGAGTACCCACAAGAAGAAGAGGAAGAGAAAATTTTAGAGAATTTCTTCTAGTATTTTTTTTCTGTTCTCTCTGAATGAATCATGAACCATCCCTTTTTCTTATGTTCTGTACTTGTTATCCCACTGCCTTTCTTTTATGCTCTCTCTTTCTCCCAGAAGTTTTTGTTAGAACTTGTTTTTACATTTATAAATTGGTTGGGATTTTCTGTTATGACAGTTGGTGAGTTAGTTATAGATTGTTTGGGTGGAGGTTAGTTGGGAATAGGTTAGGAGACTAGAAGAAGTTGGTTAAATTCGATTAGTTTGTTATGAATTCTGTTGAAGTCTGTTTTGACAGTTAGCCAATGGTTGAAGGAAATTTGGGTTTATGTTTTTGATCCTGTGGACAGTTAGGATAGGAGCTGTTATGGAATCAATTAGGTGGTTAGAAGATTAGTGAAAATTCTATCATGGTTTTTTCATTAGTTTATTATGTCGGTTTCCTGTTATGCAGTAAGTCGTTAGGGATTCTATTGCGATTCAATTAGTTATTTTTCTGGTTTTCTATTTTATGATATTTCCTTTTACATCTTTTGTGATTATTCTATATCAATTGTGAATAGAAATCGAGATTGAGTCCCCTTTTCCCTCTCTGGTTTTATTAATGCGGGCTGCATGTTTGGATAATCGATATAGGGTTGAACTATTGCGCAGACCCTTTCTTAATGCACATGGTCGGTCTGTTGTATGTTTTAAACAGCAAGGCATTGCTTCTGTTTATGAATGTTTAAAGTTCCTTGATATCGCATATGCACTAATCTGGTTCTGAATGTTGTTAGAAGTTTTGTTTGAAGGTTAAAAAAAATGGAAAAGTTGGAAACGGTTAGAAGTTGGTTAAAAGAAGTTTTGTTGAATCGTTAGTTCTGTTAGGATAAAAACTCTTAGTTAGTAGCAGTTAGTTAGCTGTTAGCTTCTAATCTTATTAGAGCAGTTAGTTTTATGAATTTCCTTTTTGTATTGTCTTGGCTTGGGTATATGGTTTTTCATGTACAGGTTGTCATGTCATGATGAAGGTGATATTGCAGGCCTGGTGCATAATTAACGGTTGGTTAATACAAGAAGCCATCCCAGGTTCACGACATGGCTGGAATTTCTTGGTAACATATCTTTAGCTTTATTTTTGAATTTTGTCATAACCTGAGCTTAACGACCTTATGGGTACATGACAGGGCAGCGATGCGTATTAATTCCTTTATGTTATGCAGGTCTGAGCATGGTGCACGAGATGCTTATGGCTTACAGGCAGGTCCATCTGTTAGTTGACCCTCAGAGCTTTAAGTAGATCATGGACATCGATTGAAGAATAAAAATTAGGAATATGTTTAGGAGCAAAGAAGAACATAGGTTTAAATCTTAGTAAAATTTTGTGTATTTTTGATATGATGTAATGCATTGGAACCTTGAATGAACTTGAATGAACTCTTGAACTTTAACCTTGAATGATGACATATATTTGTAAAAAAATGATGATGATTTGTACTTGAAGCTTGGAACTTTGATAACTGAGATGTCTTTTTGTAACTTCAGTGTAGTGACTTTAATTTGTAATGAACATGGTGTATTATAACACCTGAACTTTGAATGAGGAGGTTTTGGATGAGATTTGGATGGATTTTGAATGGTATTTGAATGATACTGAAAGTGATAACTTGAACCAAAATAATCACTGTTGCACCCCAAAATTTGCCCTCCCATTTCCTCTGCTCAAGACTTCTCCTTGCACTGTTGACCCAAATTAGGGTTTGTGATTGCACAAGGATATTTTGACCTAAAATGCCTAAGATGACTTTCATGCTTCATGTTGAACTCCCAAGTTTATCCATATCAAGTTTCAAGTCTTGATTCCAAGTTTTGCCCAGTCAATTGGACAGTTGACCTA
This sequence comes from Vicia faba, assembly GCA_948472305.1. NCBI lineage: Eukaryota > Viridiplantae > Streptophyta > Magnoliopsida > Fabales > Fabaceae > Vicia > Vicia faba. The sequence continues at coordinate 324,173 of CATIWC010001853.1, forward strand.
GAAATCAGCTGTATTGGAGAAAAAGTCAACTGTGGCCAATTGACAGTCAAGTCTCATGAAAATTGACCCACATCAACATTATAAACTCACATGGATCATTTGATCAAGTTTGGATCACAATTCCTCAAGAAATTTGATCAGATCACCAAAAGGGCAAAATGGTCATTTTTAGGGTTTTGACTGCACAAAGGCAATTTTTGACTATTTGACCTAGCCAATGGCAAACCAAGCTCACATATGGACTCAAGGACCCTATGGAATTATCTTGACATGCTCAAAAAGTTCAAAAGATCCCAAGTACACAGGATTGACAGTTGAATTTCCCAGTCAATTGATCAATTTTGACTGTATAGTGAAAAGTCAAACTTTGACTTTTTGGTCAAAATCAAGAGTCAAGATTCATTTTTCATCAAAACATGCCAAATCATGAAACTTGTTCACCAAGAAATCACAAAATGCAAATTAGGGTTAGAAATTAGAATTTTTCATAACTTAGAATTTTTCTAAGTTATAAAAAACCCTAATTTTTTTCTAACTTTGCCCCACTTTTTCACCAAGATCCATTTGGATTCAAACAAAAGTCAAAACATGAAAGTTGTAGCTTGTTGCATAATCTACAACTTTGATTCACAAAGTTTTCCCATTTGAGACTTGTATCTCAAGTTACAAATTTTTGAATAAGGGCACTAAACCATTCTTAACTTAGTGAAATTTTAACCTATTTTGACAAGGTTTTCTACCCAACTTCAAGGCCATTTTCCATACACTTCCACTTGGAATTTCAATTTTCATTTTAAATATGGATTGTAGTACACATTCCAAGCTTTCCAAAATGTCCAAGAAATTCTCAAACAACCTCATAACTTGAGAGAATCGAATTTCACAATTTGGCAAAAACTCACTTTTGAATTGATCATGAACATGTTCATAACTTAAGCCATTTTCAAGTAAGCATAGTTTGTGCTAAATTACAGGTCCTAAAACCCTTTGACACTCAATAATTCAATGCAAAACCTTTGTGCCAAGGCCTTGTTTCATGAGTTCAAGCATTGCCTAAAGGATTAATCCATTTATAGATAAAGCATTTCTTCCATTTTTGCAAAAGGTAACTTTATGTCCAATTGAAAATCCAAGCAGTACAAATGAGATATAATTGGAACAAGATTATGAGCAAAACACTCTGATCAAGGAGATATTATGCAGCTCATTAGGGGGCCTCTACTGACCTAGAACACAACTTGGGCATTTGTTGCTTAAAGTGTAAGTAACTTGGCATATTGTAACACAACTCTCATATCAGCTTAAAAACACTTAAGTGAACTTGTGAAACACACTCAAGACATCCCAACCAAGCTAGTGCACGACCCTAACATCTCTCATACACTCCCAATCTCAGAATCACCTTCAAACTGCAAAAACAGGGCCAGGCCTGCAGTTTGAGTGCCATCTTCCATTTCCCTCAAGCTCTCTTGCCCAAACCAGTTCACACACATTCCCTAGCATCTATGCAAGATAACCATGACTTGAAACACGACCTGTAATCCCTCTAACCAGTTCCACCATTTTCAGTTTCTTGTTTTGCAGGTGAAGTGCTCTAGCACGATTCAAAAGCTTTCAAGACAAAGTAAACATTGGAATAGCATCCCTGGACCTCAAGGAAGCTTTACCAATCATCACCTTGCACTGAAAGCTTCCCCATTTCCAGATAGAACTTCAACTGAACATGTATTTTGGTGAACTTCTATCTCTCTTATTAGGCATCATTAGCTCTAAGTTTGTGAATAAACAATGTTCTACTCATGCCACTGAACATGTACATGTTTTTACTTTTCATTTCTTTTGCTTGAGCTGTGAGAATTTAAGGTTTGAAAATGGCAGAAAATCTAGGTTAGGATTTGGGGGAGAAGAAATTCTCCCTCATCTTAGAGAGTTAGATCTAGTTCTGCATATGGTTGGATTCGTCTCTTGATGCTGAACATTTTTTATGTTATGAGTTTTCATTAATAAGCCAGGAATCAGGAGTTAGAAGTTGGAGAAGAAGGGCGCGCGTTTTGAACTGGTTTTGTCTGAAGGTTGAACTGGTTTTCATTAATAATACATATTTTGTAAATAATATAAATAAATAGGTATATATTAATACACTTAGGATATAAATACCAAAAAATGTACATATTTTATTTTTTAATATTTAATGCTAAAAAATACATTTTTACAAATATACTTCATTTTTATTTTATTCTTTGTATATAAATAGCAAATATTATATATATTAAATAATTAATACCCTTTTAATTAAAATTAGGGTTTTGCCCTAAATATGGAAATACTAAAAAATAATACCTTTTTATTTCTCTTTTTATTCCACATAAATAATACTTTTGTTCATACACATAAAAATTCTTTTTATATTTTGCATATTTATTTCATTTCCATTTAATTATGCAATTATTTATCTTGTAAATATTCAAAGAAAATGATGTAATAGCTAGGTTTAATTTCTTGTCTAAATAATCCCCATTTGAACATTTGTATCCCCCTCCCCATATTATTGTGTTGTAATAGTGTAGGAATTTAAATTTCGCACTTTAATGCTTTCTAAACATACCATGCTAGAATTAGGGTTTGTATGCGAATAAAACGAACAAAATAGTTTGACTTAATCTCAAGATAAACAAGCATGAAAATGGATAACACATCTCACACTTGCACCCCTAGGGTATTCCACTTTGTTGCCTTCAAATAAATGGGCCATATTGCATGTTAGGTCTCTTTGGGCAAAATAAACAAATCAAATGATCATAGTCCCTCAAAATGTTGCCTAAACAAATGATCAAGTCCCTTAAAGAAAATTGTCCAAAGATACTTGACACCATTGCAATTATGGCCTAAACGATGACCCGCGCCCGTCCCTTTCACATCCTAACATAAGATTGTCCACCAAATACAATGGTGGAACAAAACTTATTAAAAGGGTTAAAACATAGCAAAAAAAAAACTTTGAGAAATTTAGGAGTAGACAACCTCTTAGTTACTTGAATAAAAATTGCAAAAACAAAACACTTGCCTATTTTCTAAAACCACAACACTTTCAAAACAACTTTCAAAAACAAAATGAAAACCTTTTTCAAAAGACATACATCTTTGTATACATCCCCACATGGATCATTACAAAGGTTGCCACCACATTGGCTTCTTTTCAAAACATTTTCAAAAATCACACACACAAGCACCATTTCAAACAATTGAAAACAAAAGGAAAGTGATCTAAAGCAAGTAACTAAGAGCCCAAGGATAACCATGGATAAAAAGGGTGCTAATACCTTCCCTTTCTATAATCTACTCCCCGAACCCAAGAAAAATCTCAAAGGTTTTTGCTGTGCTTTTTAAACCTTTCCTTAGGATAAAATAAAAAGTCGGTGGCGACTCTTGCTCAACCGAAACATTTGCGAAAACAAACGCAAAACCATAGTCAGTTCTCCCACCGTATCATAGAACTGGAGACTCTACTGGGGAAAATTTTAAACGTGGAGTAACCTTAGGGCTTAGATCACCCTCTTGCATGACTAATTGTTTGAATTGTTTGCTTTATACTTTGGCTCTATTGTTTGGGTTTGCAAATCCTACACCCGGATTTTTGGAAACATTCATAGATAGCAATACGTTGTGGAAATTGTGCGGGGTATACCGACACGGTCGAAGCAATAGCTATATTAGTGCGACATATTTGTGAGTACCGGTAACCCTTGAGTTCAATCAAGGAGAGTACGGGGCCGCTGAGTGATGTCACTAAGCACTAATGACCTAGAACCTTACTTGACCATATTGGCCTTTTATTAGGAGTAGTGAGATGACTGGCTTTGGTGCAGTCCGAAGTTGGTAGATACTCGATACTACACTCATTGAGGGTTGTTTTCTTGGAATATTTTGGTCGCTAGTTAAGTGGCTAAACCAAAACCATGAACAATGAAAACAATCCAGTGATATTGAGCTCCTTAGAACCCGGTTACTATTGATAGGACAGGTTGTTAAGCCAACTACACTCAAGAGGGTACTTACCTATGAAACCCCATGCAAGCCTGAAACTAGGGTTTGGTATGATTTGCTTGTACATATGTTTTGTGCATACATCATAAACATCATGAAGCATCATATGCATTCACTAACCATTTCAAGGGTTTGGATCTTCATCTTTGTTCTTGTTTTGTAGGTCATGGAAGTTCCTCGCAGAAACACCATTTAAGTCAACCTAGTGAGAATCTCTCCTCAACTCAAGGAGATCACTTCAAGAATTCCGGAAAATTCATCCTTCAGTGAAAGACATGGTAGACTGCTCAGCCTAGTCAACACCAACATTGAAGAAGACATGGTGAAAGTGCTATCCCAGTTCTTTGACCCTCTTCACCACTGCTTCACTTTCCATGATTATCAGTTGGTACCCACTTTGGAGGAGTTTTCTCAACTCCTAAGAATCCCTATCCTTAATCAACTACCATTCAACAGTACGGAGAAGGAACCAAAGCCGGAAGATGTTGCTCGAGCATTACATCTACAACCATCCGACATCAAGGGGCATTGGGAAACCAGAAGCGGCGTCAAAGGATTCTTAGCAAAATTCTTGTTTGAGAAGGCACAAGAATGTTGGAACTCATTGGACCTACAAGCCTTTGAAGAGATTGTGGCACTCCTTATCTATGGGTTGGTCTTGTTCCCAAATCCTGACCAATTGATAGATGTCAACGCCGTCAAAATCTTCTTGTCCAGAAATCCAATACCAACATTGCTTGGGGACATTCTTCACTCATTTTACACACGAACAATGAGAAAGAGGGGTGTTCTCATGTGCTGTACTCATATCCTTGCAAGGTGGTTTATTTCGCACCTTCCACAATCTGTCCTAAAGAATGACCAAGGCTGAAGGTGGTCCCAACGGTTGATGACTCTTACTCACTCTGATGTACATTGGTGTTCTCGGTCCAGAGAAAATGTCATCATCGTCGATCGTTGCGGAGAATTTCCTAATGTTCCTTTACTTGGAATTAGGGGAGGTATCACCTATAACCCTTACCTAGCTTTGAGGCAATTTGGATATGCACGGAGGGATGGCCCTCATGACATGTTGATTCCTGACCTAGTTTTTGACTTCGACAACGATGCGCAAGGACTTCGCCAAAGATTCATCAGAGCTTGGGGAAAACTCAACAAGGTTGACAGCAAGACTCTGGGACACAAGAACTCCATCCCTCTTGAGCCTTATCTCAAGTGGGTACGAGCTCGAGCCCAAAGTCTAATGATGCCTTATCCTCATGTACTCCCAGTGATTAAAGAGCCCGTCAATGAAGGAGAGGTTCCCTACACCATCCTACATCCAGACATGCCTACATCGTGGGAAGATATGCAGAAAAGTTGGATTTAGCTCAAGGAAGAACGGAATACTTTCGAAGCTAGCTTCTACGCCAGTGAGAAGAAGGTTCTAGAGCTTACCCGCCGACTCCATGAGCAAGAGGCTCTAAATACCTACATCGCACCAAAAAGGATGCGCAATGTATTTTTGCCTTAAGAAGTTTATTTTGTAATATTTGGCCCATAGGGCATTTATGTACTAACAAATTAATATGACGTGGGTTCTTCTTTGTCTGAAACAATATTGAATGTCCTAAATCCTTGAATGCATTGCATACATAAGCATACCATTCATCATGTGCATAAGCAGGTCTCATTCCAGGTTTCCTTATCTGTCTGCTGTTTATTTCAGTAGGATGGATGTCGAGCAAACAGTCAAAGACCTACAAGCTCAGAATGCACAATTCCAGCAACTCCTGATGATCTTGGCTAAAGGTCAGGAGGATATCAAGACTCAATTGGGGAACAAAGACCCAGTGAAAAAGAAGAAAAAGAGAATCGGGGTGGCTACTTTGGGGAGAAGATTTGATGGAGAAGCTCGGAGAGTGCTTGAATTTCCTCCTACTTCTGATGAAGGAACCAGCAAAGGAGGGGGAGCTGCGGTACCTTCCGAGTCTGATGCGGAAGAGGAGGAGGTCGAAGAGGATGAAGATTATACTGATCAGCAATACCCTCCAGTTGATGATAAATACAAAGGGCTAGAAGACAGGTTGGCCGCCATGGAGCTACAAAGAGTACCGGGTTTGGATTTTGAAGACTTGGGTTTGGTTGCCGGGATTGTGATCCCCCCCAAAATTCAAAGTGCCAGTGTTTGTAAGGTATGATGGGCTGTCCTGTCCCAAAATGCATCTCAGGTCCTACGTGAGAAAGATTCAACCCTATACGGCAGATAAAAACCTTTGGATTCATTTCTTTCAAGACAGTCTTTCTGGAGCTCAGTTGGAGTGGTTTTATCAGCTAAAGGGAACCAGTGTTCGAAATTGGGAAGATTTGGCCACCGATTTCTACAAACAATACCAATACAATTCTGACCTTGCCCTTACTCGTACCCAACTTCAGGGTATGTCGCTAGGAACAAGCGAGGGATTCAAAGAGTACGCACAAAAATGGAGGGATTTGGCTGGCAGGGTGCAGCCTCCTTTAACCGATCGTGAGCTTGTTGATATGTTTCTAGGGACCCTATCTGGGCCATTTTTCAATCATCTGATTGGTAACTCTTCCGCGGGGTTTACCGATTTGATCTTAACGGGCGAAAGAATAGAAGCTGGCATCAAGTCAGGAAAGATTCAGAAGGGTGTTGCTGCAAGTACTGAGAAGAGGCCTTTTAAGAAAGAAGCAAGTGCCGTCTATGGTCCTAGAAGGCAAGTCAAGCCAGAAAGTCGCCAAGCCGTCAATGCTCTGGTCATTTCAAAACCTGTTGCCCCTCCTCAGCAGTACAATCAACAAAGAGGTGAAAGGCCCAAGAGGTAGTATACTCGACTAAGTATGACCGTATCGCAAATTTTACCCCAACTATTATCAACCAACTTGGTGACCACCAAAGAAGCTCCTAAGGTCGTTAATACCGCATCTCCTAAGTATAACCCGAATGCCCGCTGTGCTTATCATTCTGATAGCCCCGGGCATACTACTGATGATTGCTGGGCCTTGAGAAACAAAGTGCAAGATCTTATCGACGCGAAGGAAATTCAGTTTGAAGCGCCTGAGAGGCCGAATGTTGTAACTGCTCCTATGCCCCAGCATAGAGTAAATGCCATTGAAGAAGAGTTGTATGCTGTTTCAGTAAATGATGTTTCTACCCCTCTCTTGACTGTTAAGAGGAACTTACTACTAGCCGGTTTATTTCCGGGTTGTAGCAAGGGTTGCCTCCTGTGTGCCATTATCCCTACCGGTTGTCCACTGCTGAAATCAGGCATCCAAAGCCTGATGGATAGCAAGGAAATTCTGTTCAAAAAAACTGTTGTTCCGTTTGTCTTTGTTGAAGAAATATCTGTTGTCACAATTTACAATCCTGCCAAAGCTCCCATGAAGAAACCAGTCCAAATTATGTCTGTGGCACCCATCACTATTACTGTTCCGGGGCCTCTCCCCTATGAGTCTGATAAAGCGGTCCCATGGAATTATGGGGCCGACGTGTATGTGCTTGGGGTGAAGCAAGAATTCAACACCAATAACAGTATTAGTAACATCACTAGTCCCGCCAAGATTACCCGCAGTGGCAGGCTCTTCTCGCCTGACATTGCACCGCCGGTTATCCGAAAACCTCTCACCATCACACCCGCAAGTGTGCATGTTCCAGTTCAAATTCCTGTGTCTACTACTGCCGCCGAGTCCTCTGATACTCGGGGCAAAGAAGTTGCTACCAATTTGCCTGCCAGGACGGAGGCGCCAAAAAAGACTGCTGTAGAAGCCTCCCAACAAGAAATGGAGGAAATTCTTAAAATCATCAAAAAGAGTGACTTTAACGTTGTTGAACAGTTGGGGCATACTCCCTCCAAAAACTCTATGCTATCATTACTGCTATGCTCAGAGGCCCATGCAAAAGCCATGATTTCATTTCTGAAAACGGCCCATGTGCCGCAAGAGACCTCCGCGGATCAATTCACTGACTGTGTGGCTAATTTGACGGCTGACAATAGCTTGGGGTTCTCAGATGCTGGCCTTACCGCCAAAGGGAAAAATCACAATGATGCCCTGCACGCCTCTATAGAGTGCAGGGGCACTACTCTCGCACACGTGTTGGTGGATACCGGTTCTTCCCTGAATGTTTTGCCCAAGAAGGCATTGGATCGTCTGGATTATGAGGGTTTGGAGCTGAAACCTAGTAACATCATTGTTAGAGCCTTCGACGGTTCTAAGAGGATGGTGCACGGTGAGGTAGACATTCCTATTCGTGTGGGCTCCCAGGTTTTCGACTCAACGTTCTATGTAATGGATATTCGTCCATCTTACTCCTGCTTGTTGGGTCGACCCTGGATTCACAAAGCTGGGGCAGTAACTTCCACTCTACACCAAAAGCTCAAATACCCTGTCAAAGGGAAGATTGTTACTGTGCAGGGTGAGGAGGAATACATGGTTAGTCATTTAAATTCATTCCGGTATATCGAGATGGATGGGGAGTTTATTGAAACCCCCTTTCAGCATTTTGAGGAAGTACCTCCAATTTTGGCATCAGCTGAAGCAGTGGTTGAAGAAGACTCTCCGTTGAAGATGGCATCCTTGAAGGATGCCCGGGCTGTAATCGAGAAAGGCAATTGTGTGAACTGGGGTCAGCTTCCTGACTTCACTCAAAAGAACGACAAGTTTGGGCTGGGCTTTACTGCAGAGGCTCAGAGGGCTGTGCGCAAGGAAAAGATCAGAAAGGCTCCAATGTTTATCACCAGTCCAATGGTGAATGCTATTGAGGAGGATGTAGAGGAAGCAGAGTTTGACAGTTGGATCTACCCGATTACCAGCAACAGACCAAGCAACTGGACGGCAAAGGATTTTACACCTATCACATTTGTCACGCAGTAATTATTTCTTTTGATTTTCAATTTGTAACAAACAATGTGTTGAAACTTTTATTGGCTCGGTGTCCTACCCGGGGCATCATAGCTCCATTTGTGAGGGCTTTTTGTATGACATTTCCATATATCATCAATCAAAACATTGGAAGTTTGTTGCATTTCAAATCTTGTGCTCTTTTCTTTGTGTTATATATTGCAAAACAGCTATATTTACACACACTCACTTATACAGGTTTCAATCCACTATGGATCTCACTGGTAACAGCTCTGCTACCGCCAGTTATGACTTCGAGAATCCGATCAACTTGGCCGAAGACGAAGGTGAAGATGATTGTGAAGTGCCCGGTGAACTCGCAAGACTACTACTCCAGGAAGAGAGGGTTATTCAACCACATGAAGAGCCGTTGGAAACAATTAACCTGGGTACGGAGACAGATAGGAAAGAGGTCAAGATTGGGGCTAATCTAGAGCTCAGCGTGAAGCAACGATTGATCCAGATGCTACATGATTACATAGAGATATTTGCTTGGTCATACGAAGATATGCCTGGTTTGGATGCCGACATTGTAGTTCATCACCTGCCAACTAAGGAAGACTGCCCCCCGGTAAAGCAAAAGGTTCGCCGCATGCGCCTAGAGATGTCCGAAAAGATCAAGGCTGAGGTTATGAAGCAATTCGATGCCGGATTTCTAGCAGTAACTTCTTACCCTCAGTGGGTTGCCAATGTGGTGCCAGTGCCGAAGAAGGACGGTAAAGTCAGAATGTGTGTTGACTACAGGGATTTAAACAGGGCAAGCCCCAAGGATGATTTTCCTCTGCCGCACATCGACGTTCTCGTTGACAATACTGCTCAACACAAGGTTTTCTCCTTCATGGATGGTTTTTCAGGGTATAACCAGATCAAGATGGCTCCGGAGGATATGGAGAAGACTACCTTTGTGACTCAGTGGGGCACCTTCTGTTACAAAGTTATGCCATTCGGATTGAAAAATGTTGGGGCAACCTATCAACGTGCCATGGTTGCTTTATTTCATGATATGATTCATCATGAGATTGAGGTATACGTCGATGACATGATTGCAAGGTCTCAAACTGAGGAGGAGCACCTTGATCATCTGAGGAAGCTATTCGACCGACTAAAGTTATATAAGCTGAGGTTGAATCCCAACAAATGCACCTTTGGGGTGAGGTCCAGAAAATTGCTGGGTTTCATTGGAAGTGATAAAGGTATTCAGGTGGACCCTGCCAAGGTAAAAGCCATACAAGAGATGCCAACTCCAAAGACAGAGAAAGAAGTCAGAGGCTTCCTAGGACGACTGAATTACATTGCCCGATTCATCTCACATCTGACTGCTACTTGTGAGCCAATCTTCAAATTACTGAAGAAAGATCAAGTAGTACGCTGGAACGATGAATGTCAGGCTGCCTTTGAAAAGATAAAGGAATATCTCCAAGAGCCACCCATTCTTATGCCGCCAGTGGAAGGAAGACCTCTGATACTATATTTGACAGTACTTGACAATTCAATGGGGTGCGTGCTGGGACAGCATGACGAGTCTGGCCGAAAAGAGCATGCTATTTATTACTTGAGCAAAAAGTTTACCGACTGTGAGTCTCGTTACTCACTGCTTGAGAAAACTTGATGCACTCTAGTATGGGCTGCTCGCCGACTGAGACAGTATATGCTTACTCACACCACTTTGTTGATTTCAAAGATGGATCCCATCAAGTACATATTTGAAAAGCCCGCTCTGTCTGGAAGAATAGCGAGATGGCAAATGATCTTAACAGAATATGATATCCAGTATACAACTCAGAAAGCAATTAAAGGAAGTGTACTGGCAGATCATTTGGCACACCAACCTGTGGACGATTACCAATCCTTGAACTTTGATTTTCCGGACGAAGACATCATGGTGGTAACTGACTGTGAAGTACCTGGACCGGATGAAGGACCTGAGGAAGGATTCCGATGGTCTATGCATTTTGATGGAGCCTCCAATGCTTTGGGTAACGGCGTCGGCGCTGTAATCATATCTCCCAAAGGAACTCATACTCCACTCACCGCCCGATTGTGTTTCAACTGCACCAACAACATGGCAGAATATGAGGCATGTATCATGGGTCTACAAGCTGCAATCGACTTAAGGATCAAATTTCTGAGTGTCTTCGGAGATTCCGCTCTCGTGATCAATCAGATCAAAGGCGAGTGGGATACGAAACACCCAAATCCTATTCCTTACAAGGAGTATGTGTCAACCTTGCTTCCCCACTTTGAAGAGATAACTTTTGAGCATTTCCCAAGAGAGGAGAATCAGCTAGCGGACGCACTAGCTACGATGTCTTCAATGTTTAAGGTTAAATGGGACAATGAGGCTCCCCGGATCATTATCTGGAAGTTGGATGAACCGGCATACTGCTGCGACCTCGAGGCCGAGAAGGCAACTGAAAAACCCTGGTATCATGAGGTGAAGAGGTACTTGGAAGCTCAGGAATACCCTGAAGGTGCATCTGTCAATGACAAGAAGTTCATGAGGAGGTTTGCGGCAAAATTCTTCCTCAGTAACGGCATCCTCTACAAACAGAATCATGATTCAACTCTACTACATTGTGTGGATAAGGCTGAAGCAGAGAAAATCATGATAGAACTACATGAAGGTACATTCGGAACACACTCTAGTGGACACACCATGGCAAATAAAATCCTTAGGGCAGGATATTTCTGGTCCACCATGGAAGCCGATTGTTACCAACACTCTCGAACTTGTCACAAATGCCAGATCTATGCTGACAAGGTGCATATTCCTCCAGTTCCTCTGAACGTCCTGACGGCACCTTGGCCTTTTGCAATGTGGGGCATTGATATGATCGGTGAGATCCGACCGACGGCATCCGACGGGCATCGCTTCATCTTGGTAGCGATCGATTACTTCACGAAATGGGTTGAGGCAGCTTCCTATGCCATAGTAACCAAGAGCGTCGTGGCACGTTTCATCCGGCATAATCTGATCTGTCGGTACAGCGTCCCGGAAAGAATCCTTACGGACAATGGTACCAATCTCAATAACAAAATGATCACTGAACTCTGCGAACAATTCAAGATACAGCACCACAATTCTTCTCCCTATCGGCCGAAGATGAATGGAGCCGTAGAGGCAGCTAATAAGAATATCAAGAAAATTGTGCAGAAGATGACAGTGACCTATAAAGATTGGCACGAAATGTTACCATTTGCTCTTCATGGATACCGTACCTCAGCAAGGACGTCAACCGGGGCAACTCCTTTCTCCTTGGTCTATGGCATGGAGGCAGTCTTGCCAATTGAAGTTCAGATACCCTCTCTCCGGATAATGAAGGATGCAGACTTGAATGAAGATGACTGGATCCAGACTCGACTTGATCAATTAAATCTGATTGACGAAAAGAGACTCACTGCTATCTGTCATGGTCAGACGTATCAAAAACGGATGATCAGGGCATTTAACAAGAAAGTCAGACCACAAGAGTATCAAGTTGGGGACTTGGTAATCAAACGCATCATCCTTCCTCAAAGTGATCCCCGGGGAAAATGGACTTCTACTTACGAAGGGCCATTTGTGGTTAAACATGTGTTCTCAGGAGGAGCCATGATCCTAACCACCATGGATGGTGACGACCTTCCTCACCCCGCCAATGCAGACATAGTGAAAAGATACTACGCATGAATAAAAGACCCGCTAGGTTGACATACCTAGGCAAAAATAAGGGCTTCCCGACGAACCAAAAGGGTTCGGGCAAAAATAAGGGATGAAAAAAAAATCTGTACACCCGACAAGTCGAAAACCTGAAAAGGCGGCTTGAGCAAAAATGGGTATCCCGGTGGACTGAAAACCCGAAAGGGCGGTCCAGGCAAAAGTTAGGGATAAAGCGTAACATTATGTCTCATTGGATCGCTTCACATCCGGATTTCAGCATCAACTATCTGGCTCAGATTTCGGCATCGACCAATCAGCTTCATCTTCAACTAGGCAGCAAAGCGATGAGACGCTTGGAGACATAAAGGCGATAGCAGGGTTGGAACCCAGTGGGATTGTTCACATAGCTGTTTTGTTTTCTTTTCAAAATTGTAAATTCTATGATTATTCGGCGGCGTCCTCTTACTAGGATGTCAGCCTCTTGTACAAAAACGCCTATTCACAGGCAAAGTTCAAATCAATACAAATTCACTTGTCCATACAAGTTTCCATTGTTTTTCTTTTTGTTTTGTCTTGCGAAGAACGTCCAATGTTCATTTTTGATATATGCATTTGACATTAAAATCACTGGTTCATAAATATTTGCGTATGAAACAAAAGATTAATTACAGGTGACATCAGAAATAGGGGCAATAAGAAGTTGTCTGATGCAGTCTGGTTGCTTTGTCCGCCAAGGTACCAAGGTAATTCGACTGAAGATTGTGACCAAATCATCTCAACTCCCCGCAGAGTAAGACAAGATTCAGCAATGCTTTCCCCAAGCGGAGTTGGTCTCCCATAAGTCCTAAAAAGGCACAACATTCCCCGACAGGTCTTAAAGCTTATCCCCAGTAGATTCTGGAAGCTTGTTCCCTGCAGAATACGGACGTCTCTTCCGAGCTTTATTCAGAGTTATTCCTCACAAGGGATTATAATTGGGTTATCCTCAGCCAATTGCCACAGAAGATCGCCCTCAACAAAGTTCTTTCAATACCCAGCGGAGTTTATCTTTGGTATCCCCAGCGGAGTTTATCATCACTATCCCCAGCAGAATCCATCATTGAAGTCCTCAACAGGCCTCTCATCAAAATTTTTTTAGCAAAGTATCTCTTCCACAGAGCAATTCCCCGGCCGATCGTCAAGGATTTATTTTCCTAAGACGAAAATACATTCATAAACATTTCACGTTTGCATACATCCTGCTTACATACATGATAAAGTGCATACAACACTGTCTCATGTTAAAACATCATGCATATCATACATCATGACATTGCATACAACTTATGTTTTGCCTTTTCAGAGAAAAAGACAATCCCAAAGACAACTACCTTCAACTGTCACAATTCCAGATCCGATACTGTATCTAGCCAGGGCATATCTGAGAGTGATCAGTTTCCAGACTCGATTCCTGTATCTAGCCAGGGCATGTCTGAAGAGTTCGAAGATTCGATTCCTGTATCCAGCCAGGCCATATCTGTTGACCATATTTCCAGATTCGATTCCTGTATCCAGCCAGGGCATATCTGTTGACCACATTTCCAGATTCGATTCCTGTATCCAGCCAGGGCATATCTGTTGACCACATTTCCAGATTCGATTCCTGTATCCAGCCAGGGCATATCTGTTGACCACATTTCCAGACTCGATTCCTGTATCTAGCCAGGGCACGTCTGAAGAGTTCGAAGATTCGATTCCTGTATCCAACCAGGGCATATCTGTTGACCATATTTCCAGACTCGATTCCTGTATCTAGCCAGGGCACGTCTGAAGAGTTCGAAGATTCGATTCCTGTATCCAGCCAGGGCATATCTGCATAAGGAGATTGAAGATCAAACACCTGTAACAAGCCAGGAAAACATCTGTCTTTCTCAAACACACAAGTTCTCGCTAAGGAATCTCTTATGCGATCAACACTTCCAAATGGCATCTATAAGCCCATTCCCGACAAGGTTCTGTCACATCTCCATATGGCATCTATAAGCCCATCTCCCTATCCACCACCTCTCCAAATAGCATCTATAAGCCCATTCCCGACATCACATGGCCGATACTCCAACATGCGACTGCAAATTTCCGGGCACTCTAGTGTCCAATCTCCTTTTACCCTCGAGTCACGAAAGGCAAACTTGCCAATCTAACTCTTCAGGTTCAAGAAGATTGAACAGGGGCAACTGTTGCACCCCAAAATTTGCCCTCCCATTTCCTCTACTCAAGACTTCTCCTTGCACTATTGACCCAAATTAGGGTTTGTGATTGCACAAGGATATTTTGACCTAAAATGCCTAAGATGACTTTCATGCTTCATGTTGAACTCCCAAGTTTATCCATATCAAGTTTCAAGTCTTGATTCCAAGTTTTGCCCAGTCAATTGGACAGTTGACCTAGAAATCAGCTGTATTGGAGAAAAAGTCAACTGTGGCCAATTGACAGTCAAGTCTCATGAAAATTGACCCACATCAACATTATAAACTCACATGGACCATTTGATCAAGTTTGGATCACAATTCCTCAAGAAATTTGATCAGATCACCAAAAGGGCAAAATGGTCATTTTTAGGGTTTTGACTGCACAAAGGCAATTTTTGACTGTTTGACCTAGCCAATGGCAAACCAAGCTCACATATGGACTCAAGGACCCCATGGAATTATCTTGACATGCTCAACAAGTTCAAAAGATCCCAAGTACACAGGATTGACAGTTGAATTTCCCAGTCAATTGATCAATTTTGACTGTATAGTGAAAAGTCAAACTTTGACTTTTTGGTCAAAATCAAGAGTCAAGATTCAATTTTCATCAAAACATGACAAATCATGAAACTTGTTCACCAAGAAATCACAAAATGCAAATTAGGGTTAGAAATTAGAATTTTTCATAACTTAGAATTTTTCTAAGTTATAAAAAACCCTAATTTTTTTCTAACTTTGCCACACTTTTTCACCAAGATCCATTTGGATTCAAACAAAAGTCAAAACATGAAAGTTGTATCTTGTTGCATAATCTACAACTTTGATTCACAAAGTTTTCCCATTTGAGGCTTGTATCTCAAGTTACAAATTTTTGAATAAGGGCACTAAACCATTCTTAACTTAGTGAAATTTTAACCTATTTTGACAAGGTTTTCTACCCAACTTCAAGGCCATTTTCCATACACTTTCACTTGGAATTTCAATTTGAATTTCAAAGATGGATTGTAGTACACATTCCAAGCTTTCCAAAATGTCCAAGAACTTCTCAAACAACCTCATAACTTGATAGAATCGAATTTCACAATTTGGCAAAAACTCACTTTTGAATTGATCATGAACATGTTCATAACTTAAGCCATTTTCAAGTCAGCATAGTTTGTGCTAAATTACAGGTCCTAAAACCCTTTGACACTCAATAATTCAATGCAAAACCTTTGTGCCAAGGCCTTGTTTCATGAGTTCAAGCATTGCCTAAAGGATTAATCCATTTATAGATAAAACATTTCTTCCATTTTTGCAAAAGGTAACTTTATGTCCAATTGAAAATCCAAGCAGTACAAATGAGATATAATTGGCACAAGATTATGAGCAAAACACTCTGATCAAGGAGAGATTATGCAGCTCATTAGGGGGCCTCTACTGACCTAGAACACAACTTGGGCATTTGTTGCTTAAAGTGTAAGTAACTTGGCATATTGTAACACAACTCTCATATCAGCTTAAAAACACTTAAGTGAACTTGTGAAACACACTCAAGACATCCCAACCAAGCTAGTGCACGACCCTAACATCTCTCATACACTCCCAATCTCAGAATCACCTTCAAACTGCAAAAACAGGGCCAGGCCTGCAGTTTGAGTGCCATCTTCCATTTCCCTCAAGCTCTCTTGCCCAAACCAGTTCACACACATTCCCTAGCATCTATGCAAGCTAACCATGACTTGAAACACGACCTGTAATCCCTCTAACCAGTTCCACCATTTTCAGTTTCTTGTTTTGTAGGTGAAGTGCTCTAGCACGATTCAAAAGCTTTCAAGACAAAGTAAACATTGGAATAGCATCCCTGGACCTCAAGGAAGCTTTACCAATCATCACCTTGCACTGAAAGCTTCCCCATTGCCAAATAGAACTTCCACTGAACAGGTATTTTGGTGAACTTGTATCTCTCTTATTAGGCATCATTAGCTCTAAGTTTGTGAATAAACAATGTTCTACTCATGCCACTGAACATGTACATGTTTTTACTTTTCATTTCTTTTGCTTGAGCTGTGAGAATTTAAGGTTTGAAAATGGCAGAAAATCTAGGTTAGGATTTGGGGGAGAAGAAATTCTCCCTCATCTTAGAGAGTTAGATCAAGTTCTGCATATGGTTGGATTCGTCTCTTGATGCTGAACATTTTTTATGTTATGAGTTTTCATTAATAAGCCAGGAATCAGGAGTTAGAAGTTTGAGAAGAAGGGCGCGCGTTTTGAACTGGTTTTGTCTGAAGGTTGAAGACAATGTCTTCTTGGGCTGGGCCTGAGTTATTTTCTTATTCACACCACCTTTTTGGTTTTACACCCCCTGAGCCCATTTCATTCATTTTTTAATGTTTTTGACTTTTTCTTTTTTTGATTGGCTCATTTATTTTTTTCTCATAATATTAAAAATATAAAAATATTTTTTCTCATCATTTTTGAATTTATTAGGCATTTATTTGATATTTCTTTTAGTTTGTACATAAATAAATAAATATATACTTTTTTGTTTAAAATACTAAAATAGCACAAATATATTTTATACACTTTTATCTTATTTTTACTTCCTGAAAATATTTTATAGAAAAAAATACTTTTTTTATTTAAATATTAAATATTATTAATTAATATATATAATACATATTTTGTAAATAATATAAATAAATAGGTATATATTAATACACTTAGGATATAAATACCAAAAAATGTACATATTTTATTTTTTAATATTTAATGCTAAAAAATACATTTTTACAAATATACTTCATTTTTATTTTATTCTTTGTATATAAATAGCAAATATTATATATATTAAATAATTAATACCCTTTTAATTAAAATTAGGGTTTTGCCCTAAATATGGAAATACTCAAAAATAATACCTTTTTATTTCTCTTTTTATTCCACATAAATAATACTTTTGTTCATACACATAAAAATTCTTTTTATATTTTGCATATTTATTTCATTTCCATTTAATTATGCAATTATTTATCTTGTAAATATTCAAAGAAAATGATGTAATAGCTAGGTTTAATTTCTTGTCTAAATAATCCCCATTTGAACATTTGTATCCCCCTCCCCATATTATTGTGTTGTAATAGTGTAGGAATTTAAATTTCGCACTTTAATGCTTTCTAAACATACCATGCTAGAATTAGGGTTTGTATGCGAATAAAACGAACAAAATAGTTTGACCTAATCTCAAGATAAACAAGCATGAAAATGGACAACACATCTCACACTTGCACCCCTAGGGTATTCCACTTTGTTGCCTTCAAATAAATGGGCCATGTTTCATGTTAGGTCTCTTTGGGCAAAACAAACAAATCAAATGATCATAGTCCCTCAAAATGTTGCCTAAACAAATGATCAAGTCCCTTAAAGAAAATTGTCCAAAGATACTTGACACCATTGCAATTATGGCCTAAACGATGACCCGCGCCCGTCCCTTTCACATCCTAACATAAGATTGTCCACCAAATACAATGGTGGAACAAAACTTATTAAAAGGGTTAAAACATAGCAAAAAAAAAAACTTTGAGAAATTTAGGAGTAGACAACCTCTTAGTTACTTGAATAAAACTTGCAAAAACAAAACACTTGCCTATTTTCTAAAACCACAACACTTTCAAAAACAAAATGAAAACCTTTTTCAAAAGACATACATCTTTGTATACATCCCCACATGGATCATTACAAAGGTTGCCACCACATTGGCTTCTTTTCAAAACATTTTCAAAAATCACACACACAAGCACCATTTCAAACAATTGAAAACAAAAGGCAAGTGATCTAAAGCAAGTAACTAAGAGCCCATGGATAACCATGGATAGAAAGGGTGCTAATACCTTCCCTTTCTATAATCTACTCCCCGAACCCAAGAAAAATCTCAAAGGTTTTTGCTGTGCTTTTTAAACCTTTCCTTAGGATAAAATAAAAAGTCGGTGGCGACTCTTGCTCAACCGAAACATTTGCGAAAACAAACGCAAAACCATAGTCAGTTCTCCCACCGTATCACAATCACTTGAATGGAATTATAATGAATGACTATGTCTTGCCATTTGTATCTTATCTTTTGCATTCCAAGAAACCCTTATGATTAAGGTCTCCAAACTCGCTCGAATCAAATTCTTGAAAACAAACCAATGCTTAGATTTCTTTAATACCATTTGATTATCCTCTAAGCACTTCACTCCATGACTCAGTGAACAAATTCCAACCAACTTGCTTATTCAATGAACCAGTCCTGAACTCAAGATATGACATAACATTCAATCGAATCAATAATATTCATTAATGAAATCAGTCAAGAAAACAACCTCTCCATATTGAAATTGCCCAAAATCAAAGCCTTTATTCATATTCGTCTAACTTAATTAGCACTCTCCTGCATCATATCTTATATTGTGCTTCAACTTTTGTAATTCAAGTCACAAACATGCCTACTTGAAAACGTAAGGCTAAAATACTTAAGAAATTCCCATGAAGATGATAATTCCTGACGCACCATATAAGGCCTTCTGAGAAAGTCCCTTGATAAAAAAAAACCAATCTCATAATCTTTGAAAAACAAAAAAAAAACCTGATTGGAACACAATTGCCTTAAACATGACTTTGATCACATATAGGGAAATAAACCCTGATAGCCTCGCGGCTTGATGAAGAAAGAAATTCTCAACGACCCAAGTCACAACCCTAATTCCACAGCTCGCTGCCTGAATAAGAAATCAGCCTTTATTGGACAGGAACGCCTTAACCACCATGGAACCCTAATACCGAACAACCACTGAACTTTGAACCTCAAGCGCTTTATTGAATGCAGTGCATGCTATGTTAGTGACCTAATGAAATATATGCGAATGAATGCGAAGGTCTAAGCCAAATAAAATAAATTAGGAGGGCAACTTTTGGGGTGCAACAGCTGCCCCTATTTAATCGCCTTCAACCTGAAGGTGAGATTGGCGTCAGCCTTTCGAACTTTCAAGGTGGAAGAAGATTAAATACTAAAAGAACCCGAAAATTTGCACTCCAAAGCCAGTCAGGTATTATTATTTTTTTGGTTTTCTGTATTTATTTTTTTTATTTTCTTTTTTCTTTTTGGGTTAAAGGGGTTATCAGGGATAAATATATGTTTAACCAGGGTTAGACACACAAAAAAAAAAGATATCAAAAGATATATGCCCGAAATCAGTAGCATACATACGAAAAAAGGTATCAAAGATACATATCCGGGATCGATAGCGGATACATACGAAAAAGGTATCAAATATACATATTCGGGGTTGGTAGAGGACACGTACGAAAGAGACATCAAAGATACATATCCGGGGTTGGTAGCGGATACGTACGAAAGAGACATCGAAGATACATATTCGGGGTCGGTAGCAGATGCATACGAAAGAGACATCAAAGATACATATCCGGGGTCGGTAGCGGATACATACGAAAGAGACAGACCGAAGAAAGCTCTTATAAAGATATCAAGAACACATGTCTGGGGTTGGTAACAGACATATGAAAAAGGTATCAAAAATACATATCCAAGGTCGGTAGCGGATACGTACAAAAGAGACAGACCAAAGAAAGCTCTTACAATGATATCAAGAACACATGTTGGAGTTGTTAGCAGAAATATGAAAAAGGTATCAAAAACACATATCCGGGGTCGGTATCAGATACGCACGAAAGAGACATCAAAGATATCAAGAACACATGTCTGAGGTTGGTAACAGACATATGAAAAAGGTATCAAAAATACATATCAGGGGTTGGTAGAGGACACGTACGAAAGAGATATCAAAGATACATATCTGGGGTCGGTAGCGGATACGCACGAAAGAGACAGACCAAAGAAAGCTCTTACAACGATATCAAGAACACATGTCTGGAGTTGGTAGCAGACATATGAAAAAGGTATCAAAAATACATATCCGGGGTCGGTAGCGGATACGCACGAAAGAGACAGACCGAATAAAGCCCTTACAAAGATATGAAGAACACATGTCTGGGGTTGGTAGCAGACATATGAAACAGGTATTAAAAATACATATCCGGGGTCGGTATCAGATACGCACGAAAGAGACATACCGAAGAAAGCTCTTACAAAGATATCAAGAACACATGTCTGAGGTTGGTAGCAGACATATGAAACAGGTATCAAAAAATACATATCCGGGGTCGGTCTCGGATACGCACGAAAGAGACAGACCGAAGAAAGCTCTTAGAAAGATATCAAGAACACATGTCTGGGGTTGGTAACAGACATATGAAAAAGGTATCAAAAATACATATCCGGGGTCGGTAGCTGATACGTACGAAAGAGATATCAAAGATATATATCCGGGGTCGGTAGCGGATACATACGAAAGAGATATCAAAGATACATATCTGGGGTCGGTAGTGGATACGTACGAAAGAGATATCAAGATACATATCCGGGGTCGGTAGCGGATACGCACGAAAGAGAAAGACCGAAGAAAGCTCTTACAACGATATCAAGAACACATGTCTGGAGTTGGTAGCAGACATATGAAAAAGGTATCAAAAATACATATCCAGGGTCGGTATCGGATACGCACGAAAGAGACAGACCGAAGAAAGCCCTTACAAAGATATCAAGAACACATGTCTGGGGTTGGTAGAAGACATATGAAAAAGGTATCAAAAATACATATCCGGAGTTGGCATCAGACACGTACGAAAGAGACAGAATGAAGAAAGCTCTTACAAAGATATCAAGAACACATGTTTGGGGTTGGTAGTAGACATATGAAAAAGGTATCAAAAATACATATCCGTGGTTGGTATCGGATACGTATGAAAGAGACAGACTGAAGAAAGCTCTTACAAAGATATCAAGAACACATGTCTAGGGTTGGTAGCAGACATATGAAAAAGGTATCAAAAATACATATCTGGGGTCGGTAGCGGATACGCACGAAAGAAACAGACCAAAGAAAGCTCTTACAAAGATATCAAGAACACATGTCTGGGGTTGGTAGCAGACATATGAAAAAGGTATCAAAAATACATATCTGGGGTCGGTAGCGGATACATAATAAGGAAAGAGGCCGGAGGAAAGGACTCTAACCAAGGATATCAGGAATATACGTCAGGAGGAAAGGGCGTATAACCAAGGATATCAGAAAAATATGGCCGGAGGAAAGGACATATATAACCAAATGTTTGCAAGGGTAAGAGAAAATCACGAATTACTGGGGCAATGGGAAACATCAAAGACTTGACTGGTGGTAAGTCAAACAGACTCCGCTGGGGAAACTAAATAGAATCACCCTAGGCTTCTTGTGGAGATAGCTCAAATCTGGATGTATAACAATCTGGTTACTACAAGTAAACACAATTGGCTTGTACTTATGCATGTTTAAATTTTTTTATAGCGTAATGCCCCATACAATGGGAATGCTACGCATTTTGGTAGATGCAATGTAATGATGCATGTTTAGCAATGCATTAGGAAAACGTATCAATAATTGGATGTCGAGAAGATAATGAACTTTCGAATGATTATTCTGGCACATCTAATCTTCTGTAGAGAAAATGAAATTTATACTTCAATGGGGAACCGAGATTTGGAACCACCAACCTCTAAAGATCGATATCACATGGGAAGTAACTTCCTGGGAAGAATACTGCAAACGTAAATTGCAATTCAGAGAAAATCTTGAATTCTGATCAAACTCCCAACTTCACGAGGAATAAATTCTTTATCCTCTATTAGAAAGAGGAAAACTTTGCTAGGAATGGAAACTTCTGGCATAGAAATTCTTGAAGAAGATAACTTTTGTTGGGGAGTATAGAAATTCTTAAATAAAAAGAATTCTACTCAGACCACCCTGGGGATAACATTGCTGGGAGGTAAAAGATCCTCACTTGGGAAAGAAATAAACATCTCGAGATAGAAAATCCACTAGGGATATCTCAACAATATCTTCTATCACTGGTAACGACAGAGTTATGACTAAAATTCTCCCGTACACCTCACTAGAGAGATATGACACTTGCTCCACTAGGGAAAGAAGAATAGTTCCACTGGGGAAGTTGGATCTCATTATATGAAATCCTCATGTTAGTCACATACAGACCCTCCTTGATTCATTTGTTGGTATGCATCTTGTCATACAAGACCAATAGTACTTGCAAAAAAAGAAGTTGGGGCAACATGCCCCTGTTTGGAATGGAAAACCTTACTGAATAATAGACAACTTGAACTATCAATCACCAGGTAAAAACCGCGATGTAAGATTGCAACTTCAACATGTCGACTCCGAGGAGAAATGCCACTAAAAAGTAGACTTTAGAGAAGATGCTGCAAAAATAAATTGCAGTTCAATGAAAAGGGATCAATCTAGACTTTACACAACTTCTAAATTTCCATGGAGAAAGAACATTCTCCTCCTGCAGAGAAATGAGGATACTTCACTGGGGAGAAAATATCTTAGAAGAGAAACCCCTTGGAAATAACATTTTCATCGCATCTTGTACGAGTAAATAAACCCCAAATGATCCTTGCGTTACTGCTCATATCCTACTGAGGATAACAATCCAAACTTCAAATGGGGATAATAACCTTGACTTGGGACAAAGTATATCAGTAAATAGACTTGAGTCTCTGATAAGTCGAAGATAACAATCCTGACTTCTCGGCATAATTTTCATATTCATAGGTCATTTATCATGTGTATGGACGTGATCTGATCAACCACTAAAGAAGATAGAAAGCCCTTACATAAATTCTTGCCCTAGTCTGCAAGGCTTTTGCAGAAAATTGCCTCGAGAGGACTTTTTAAGATTTATACTATTGAAGACAATCTGCCCCAGTGTTATGAACTTTGGAACATGATGTTTAGATAACCAAAATTGGAGATGATTCCAACTATGCTTGAGTGAATACCTATACATCTTCAAATTCTGGGAAGATTCTCCTCTGATCAACGCATTCTCAGAGAGATTTGTCAAATATTAGTATAACTGCACTAGTTTGACTGCACTTTGAGGGATAAAATCCCGACTTGAATGCCTCAGATTGGTTGAATACCTACTCGATGGAGTATTCGACACGCTTACCCCTGCTCAACAAAATCTCGAAAAAACTTTTCCTTTACCTCATGCTCACGGAGGGATGAGAAACTTGAGGATTTTTGAAAACAACATAACCTTAGAATGGGTTGCTTATGTCTTGAAAGTAGGTGTGATACGGTGGCCAGAATCGGGACGTGTTTCCCTTTTATAAGGAATTACTGGTTGTGTTTTGCGTTTGTGTTCGCAAAATGTCGCGGTAAGCAAGAGTCGCCACCGTCTTTTATTTTATCCAACAAGGAAAGGAAAAAAGCACAGAAAAATTCCTTTTTCGATATATTTCTGAGTACGGGGGGGTAGATTATAGAAAGGGAAGGTATTAGCACCCTATCTATCCGTAGTTATCTACGGGCTCTTAGGTACTTGCTCATCATTTTCAAAATTGTTTTCTTTGTGTTTGTGGGTTTTGAAAAGTTTTTGTTTGACTTCGATTTAACTCTTGCTTCTGTCTTGAAGAGTGTAATGAAGTGTTTTTGAAAACTTTGTTTGTAAAAGTATAATTGTGAAAAGTTTGTTTTGATTGAGCAAGTACTTAAGAACTAATCTACCTACTCGAAAAAAGAATCGTTCTATGTTCGTTTCCTTTAGACAGCGCTATCCCACTATTAGTGAGTAGGTAGCACCGTCGTTGGAGTTTGAGGGTCAATTTGAAAAGGGACGTACGGTCACTAAAGCAATGCTAGGACGTCCTAGTAGTAACCCTAATATCTTAGATCAATTATCCGAGGCAACAATATCCGAGGCAACCTTTCTGAGGCAACTATGATCTTTAGACAAAAGGACGACCACTAAAGCATACTATACTCAATGACCGTTACCGAAGGCAACCAAGTGGGAGTGTACCCTAGGGGTGCGCATGTGCGAGTGATTCAGTTTCAGATTTATTTATCTTTGCACATTTAGGGTGATCTAATTGTTTTAAAAATTAGTCATACATTCTTGTCATGCAAACCCTAATTATTCACATATCTAGCAATTAAGTATTTGCAGAAATTAAAGTGCAGAATTTAAACTAAGCTATTACAAGGCTTCGAGTATTTACATAGCCAAAAACAAACCCTTTGAAATTAAAAGCCGTAAAAATAAATAAATGTCCTAATTAAATTATTACAAACTGTGAGCAAATACAATAATTGGGCAAAATAATAATAAAGCGCACGATTAAAAATTAGATCGACAAGAAATTAGGGTTTTGACCCTTCTATCCTAATTAAAAGAGAAAATGCCTTTTTGTTGTTTTTAATAAAAGAAATAGGTTTTCTAAATTAAATATGAAAATTAATTAGTTAATTAAATTAATCAATAAAAATAATTACATGACATATTTTTGGTTTTTATTTTATTTTAGGAAAAGATAAAAAAATTAAATTAGTAATAAAACCTATTTATTCTAATTAATTTTAATTATTTGCAAAATAAATTAGTTATCTAATTTAATCAAACCTAATTAAATTAATTAATTTATTGCTAAAAATAATACCTAAATCTAATTGGTGACGAATAATATTTTTTGTGATTTTTGATAAAAAAGAAAATAATTTGATTGGTTAGTAAAACAAATAAATAAAATAATTAAATGAAATATAAAAAAAAAAGAAAAGAAAAAGAGATGGGCCTGAAACAACATTTTTAGGAGGTGTGGATATCATATTTTTGGGCCTATTTGAGAAGGTCCACGCTGACTTTTGTGATCCTGTATGGCACGTTTGACTCGGCTCACGATGCACCTTCCTGGATGACCATCAGATTTGGCCATCCAGCCACTTGGCATGATTGATGATGAAGACCTATGGTGGTCTCCTGGCTTGTGAACACCCTGGATTATCTGAAAGAAAACAAGAAAATAGCAAATGCTGGAGGCAGGGGTCGAACCCTTGACCCCCAGCCTTCCAATGCCTTAAGCGTTGCCTGGCTTCCACTGGGCCATTTTGTTTCTGTTGTACATAACATAAATAATAAACATAATATATGAAACAAGCGCAGTAATGGAAATCTAGCGCGAAAATTCAAACAAGCCAATAGGAGGGTGCCAGCAAATCGTCTCCTTCCTCTCTCTGTGGGTAAAAGTAAAACACTTTTACCTACGGACGTTTTGTCCGTCACTATAGGCCGTGTTCATTCCAAAATCTTCTATGGGCAACATAAATGACATCTAATGCCATGGTTGTGTTCGTCTCGTCCTCCTGAACGTGATAGTACCACTTACAAAGGCTATTTTTCCCTGCAAGAAAAAACCCCAAAACGGAGCTACGAAACCTAGCAATGGTGATTTACAGTATAGGCCATATAACTGAAATTTAATGATGCAGAAAGTTTGCATATGTTCCATAGATCAAGAATGTACAATTAATTCATCCTAACAATGCCTATATTATGAGATTCAAATTCAAGAATAGGGCTATGTCGTGAGCGACTTATAGAGCTTTTTGGGGCTTGAAAATGCTTAGTTTTAATGGCTTTTGCTTGCTGAGAGTCCCAGGAGTCCATTAGGATAGGCAACGAGTCTTGAGGATGCCTCTAAGTGCAAATTTGATCTCACACTTTCTTGCTTTTTTTTTCAGTTTTGGTTCTGCCTCTTGCGCCCGTTTTTAACTTGTTTTTAGGTCTGGCTTTGTTCTATATGTACCAAGGAATAGATTAGGGTTCCAAAACTGATCCAAATCATCCTCCTTCAATGATTTTTGATTTGATTTGATTCACCTTTAAGATATTTCCAAGCATGGTCTAAATCAATCTTTTTGTTCATGCTATGCATTTACACGAGTTTGAATGATTTTCTAGCTGTAATTGGAACCTGAAACAAGCACAAAATCTGTTACTTTCAATATTTTGGATTTTATTTGATTTGTTTTGATTTAAATTGAATTAATTAAAATCAAAATAAAAATAAATAATAAAAATAAGATATGGACAAGTGGCAAAGGCTAGAGCTCGTGGGCTATGTTGTCAACTTAAAACAAGTGAAAAAGATTGGGCCAATTTGGCAAAATTTGAAGTTTAAGGGATAGTTGACTTTTGGCAATTTTGCAAAAAAGGTCAACTTCACCAATGCATGACTTCGTCAATTTTGACTCTTTGGAGGCGTTCATTGACTTTTTAGAAATCTTGAGATGTCCTCTAAGAAACTATTTTGGTCTCATCTCATTTTTGATATTCCATGCTCATGTATGAAGCTTTGACAAAAAAAGTGTTTTTGTGGACTTTTCAAAATGACCTAGAATGTCCAAATTCATAACTTCTTGTGAGTGCATATTTTGAACTTGGGAGCTGAAGATGGATTGTAGGGAATTGCATCTTCTTCAAAATGATATTTCGATGGGTCATTTCTCATAATGTATGAAAAAGTTATGTTTGGTCAAAGTTGGGTTGACTTTTCCTACAAAACCCTAATTTAGCAACTTTTGAGTCTTGATGAATTATGAGCAATCCTTGATGAATCATGATCAACCCTTGATCAAATGATGAAATATACTTCAAAATGAGTATGTTGACCAAAAATCTTGAAGTTTGACTGTAGGTGGGCCACAGTTGACTTTTTCCCTAGCATAGTCGATTTTCAGGCCTTTGAGCAATTGACTGAGCAAACTTTCTCTGCAAGGCTTGAAACTTGTCATGGATGATCTTGAGAACATATTAGGACATTGGTGAGCACTTTGGATCACTTGGACTCAAGTATCTTGATGCAACATGAAACCCTAGTTTGGGGTTGACTGCCTTAGGAGAGAGCTTGTCTGGCCAACCCTTGGACTACCTTGAGCAACTTGAGGATCTTTCTTGCAATGTTTTGAGAAATATGGGAGGGCAAATTTTGGGGTACAACAACTTCCCTTGTTCAATCTTCTTAAACCTGAGGATGTAGATTGGCTTTCGTGCCTTTCGTGATCCGAAGGTGGAAGATGATTGAACACTAGAGTGCCCATAAATTTGCACTCGCCTGAAGTAGTAATTGTCTTGTGATGTCGGGAATGGGCTTAAAGATGCCATCCGAAGGAGTGTCGATCACATAAGAGATTCCTTAGAGAGAGCTTGTGTACTTGTTGTTGAGGAATATTCCGCTGGGGAAAGCTGATCTTTGTTGAAAGAAGTAGAATTTTTTAGGAGCTTCAGTCGTCCGTATTCTAATGAGGAATCATCTTTGTTGATATTTAGGAACTTTGGTTGTCCGTATTCTAATGAGGAAACATCTTTGTTGATATTTATGAACTTCGGTCGTCCGTACTCAACTGAGGAATCATCTTTGTTGATATTTAGGAACTTTGGTCATCCGTACTCAACTGAGGAGTCATCTCTGTTGACATTTAGGAACTTCGGTCGTCCGTACTCAACTGAGGAATCATCTTTGTTGATATTTAGGAACTTTGGTCATTCGTACTCAAATGAGGAATCATCTTTGTTGATATTTAGGAACTTCAGTCGTCCGTACTCAACTGAGGAATCATCTCTGTTGATATTTAGGAACTTCAGTCGTCCGTACTCAACTGAGGAGTCATCTCTGTTGATATTTAGGAACTTCGATCGTCCGTACTCAACTGAGGAAAAAGCTTCATAGCTTGAAGTTTATGAGAATTTGATCATATCTTTCATGAAAGATAAAGGTTAGCTGTATGTAATGCATGATATGTATCAAGCAATGATGTTCTCAAAATAAATGAGATTGTGTTTATATGATGCGTATATGCATGTGTCATGATATATGAAAATGTGATGTTTGTAGCTGGGGAAAATAAATCCCGGGTTACTGTTGGAGAAAAGAGTTGAATTCTTCGTTTCTGCTGGAGATAGTGAATGAAGATGATTGTGAGAATAAACCTGTAGGAGATGATAACTCCGTTGGGGAATAAACTGATGAGGAGGTGGATCTGTGGGGAGGACATGCTCTGCTGAGGATTCCGTTGGTAAATTCAGCTGGGGATGAATTACCGTTGTTGGCGATACTGAATCCTGTTGGGGATTGATTCCATTTGCAAAAGGAATGAACCCCGCTGGGGATGATCTTTCAGTTGCGACTTCACTGGGGATAACCTTTTAGACTCTACTGGGGACAATCTTATAGAGTCTACTGGGGATGATTCTCCAAACTCCACTGGGGAAGATTTTCCAGACTCCGCTGGGGATAATTGTCTAGTGCTGATGATGGATAAATTCTGCTTGGGGAGAATATTGCCGACTCATTCGCGGTTGTGAGCCTCAACTGGGGAGAGTTAACATTACTGTCTTTTTCTTACTCTGCGGGGAGTGAATGTACCTCAGTCATATTCTTCAGCTAAATCTATCCTTGTACCTGATGGATAGAACAATTGTAAAGCTTGGACAATTCTTATTTTCCACTGTCTCTGATATTACGAGTAATCGTCTTTTGTTTCGCATGTAAATATTTATGAGCAGCGATTATTGTCAAATGCATATATCAAAAATGAACATTGGACGTTCTTGCAAAACAAAACAGAAAAAAGAAAAATTTGAAATTTATTTGTGGAAATGAATTGTATTGATTTTGAAGTCAGCCTGTAAATAGTAATTTTGTACAAGAGGCTGACGTTCTAGTAAGAGAACGCCGCCCCACAATAGAGTTTATACAATTTGTAAAAAAAACAAAGAAAAAAAAAACAGCTATGTGAACAATCCCACTGGGTTCCAACTCTGCTATTGCCTTTATGTCCTCGAGCATCTCATCACTTTGCTAATTGGTTGAAGGTAGATCAGATTGATTAGTACCGTCCGAGCTTGATAGTGGATACCGAAGTCTGGTTGCAAGGTGATCCAATGAGACATAGTGTTACGCTTTGATCCCTAATTTTTGCCTGGACCGCCCTTTCGAGTTTTCAGTCCACCGGGATACCCTTTTTTGCCCAAGCCGCCTTTTTAGGTTTTCGACTTGCCGGGTATACTGATTTTTCATTTTCATCCCTTATTTTTTGCCGAACCCTTTTGGTTCGCCGGGAAGCCCTTATTTTTGCCTAGGCCAGTCAACCTAGCGGGTCTTTGATTATGCATAGTATTTTTTCATTATGTCTGCATTGACGGGATGAGGAAGGTTGTCACCATCCATGGTGGTTAGAATCATAGCTCCTCCTGAGAAAATGTTCTTAACCACAAATGGCCCTTCGTAAGTAGGGGTCCATTTGCCCATGGGATCACCTTGCGGTAGGATGATGCGTTTGATAACCAGATCCCCAACTTGATACTCTTGTCGTCTAACTTTCTTGATAAATGCCTTGATCATCCGTTTTTGATACGTCTGACCATGACAAATAGCAGTAAGTCTCTTTTCGTAAATTAAGTTCAACTAATCGAGTCGGGTCTGGATCTAGTCATCTTTGCTCAAACCTGCATCCTTCATAATCCGAAGAGAGGGTATCTGAACTTCAATGGGCAAGACTGCCTCCATACTATATACCAAGGAATAGGGTGTTGCCTCTGTTGACGTCCATGCTGAGGTACGATACCCATGAAGAGAAAATGGTAACATCTCGTTCCAGTCTTTGTATGTCACTGTCATCTTCTGCACAATCTTCTTGATGTTCTTATTAGCCGCTTCAACAACCCCATTCATCTTCGGCCGGTAGGGTAAAGAGTTGTGATGCTGTATCTTGAACTACTTGCAGAGCTCGGTGATCATCTTATTATTGAGATTTGTACCATTGTCCGTAATGATCCTCTCTGGTACACCGTATCGACATATCAGATTGTGCCGAATAAACCTTGCCACGACGTTCTTGGTCACTGTAGCAAAGGAAGCTGCTTCAACCCACTTTGTAAAGTAATCAATAGCTACTAGGATGAAACGATGCCCGTTGGACGCAGTAGGTATGATCTCGCCGATCATATCGATGCCCCATATTGCAAAAGGTCAAGACGTTTAGAGGAAATAAAGGTATGTGCACCTTATCAGCATAGACTTGACACTTGTGACAGGTCCGAGAATGTTCATAACAGTCGGCTACCATGGTGGACCAATAATATCATGCCCGTAGGATCTTCTTTGCCATGGTGTGTCCATTGGAATGAGTTCCGAAAGTACCTTCATGTAACTCTACCATAATTCTTTCTGCTTCGTTCTTATCCATACATCAGACTAAGGTTGAATCATGGTTACGCTTGTAAAGGATATCATTATTGATGAAGAACTTCACCGTGAACCTCCTCAGGAACTTCTTATCATTAACAGATGCACCCTCGGGGTACTCCTGATCCTCAAGATACCTCTTCACCTCATGAAACCAGGGTTTATCTGCTACCTCTTCAGTATCAATGTCACAACAATGTGCAGGTTCGTCCAACCTCTCAATGGTAATCCGGGGAGCCTCATTGTCCCACCTGACCTTGAACATAGATGACATAGTAGCTAGCGCGTCCGCTAACTGATTCTCCTCTCTAGGGAAGTGTTCAAAGGTTATCTCTTCGAAGTGTGGAAGTAAAGTCAATACATACTCCTTGTAAGGAATAAGATTTGGGTGTTTCGTATCCCACTCGCCTTTGATCTGACTGATCACGAGAGCAGAATCTCCAAATACACTTAAGAACTTAATCCTTAGGTCAATTGATGCTCGAAGACCCATGATGCACGCTTCATACTCCGCCATATTGTTGGTGCAGTTGAAACATAATCGGGCGGTGAACGGAGTATGAGAGCCTTCAGGAGATATGATCACGACGCCAATGCCATTACCCAAAGCGTTTGAAGCTCCATCAAAGTACATAGACCATCGGGATCCCTCCTCAGGTCCTTCATCCGGTCCAGGTTCTTCACAGTCAGTCACCAACATGATGTTCTCATCCGGAAACTCGAAGGTCATAGACTGGTAATCATCCACTGCCTGATGTGCTAAATGATCTGCCAACACACTTCCCTTGATTGCTTTTTGGGTCATGTATTGGATGTCATACTCAGTCAAGATCATCTGCCATCTTGCTATTCTTCTGGACAAGGCAGGCTTTTCGAAGATATACTTGATTGGATCCATCTTTGATATCAATAGAGTAGTGTGAGTCAGCATATACTATCTCAGCCGGCGAGTAGCCCATGCCAAAGTGAAACAAGTTTTCTCAAGCAATGAGTATCGGGTCTCGCAGTCAGTAAACTTTTTGATAAGGTAATAAATAACATGCTCTTTTCGGCCAGACTCGTCATGCTGCCCCAACACGCACCCTATTGAATTGTCGAGTACTGTCAAGTATAAGATCAAAGGTCTCCCTTCAACTGGAGGCATCAAAATAGGTGGCTCTTGGAGATATTCCTTGATCCTTTCGAAAGTGGCTTGACATTCATCGTTCCACTTTACCACTTGATCTTTCTTCAGCAGCTTGAAGATTGGCTCACAAGTAGCGGTCAAATGTGAAATGAATCGGAAAATGTAATTCAGACGTCCCAAAAAGCCTCTGACTTCTTTTTCTGTTCGGGGAGCCGACATTTCCTGTATAGCCTTCACCTTTGCAGGATCCACTTGAATACCTTTATCACTAACGAAGAAGCCCAACATCTTACCAGACCTCACCTCGAAGGTGCACTTGTTCGGGTTTAACCTCAGCTTATACAACTTCAACCTGTCAAATAACTTTTGAAGATGGTCAAGATGTTCTTCCTCAGTCTGGGATCTTGCAATCATGTCATCAACGTATACCTCAATCTCATGATGGATCATGTCGTGGAACAAAGCGACCATGGCGCGCTGATACATTGCCCCAACATTCTTCAATCCGAAAGGCATGACTTTGTAGCAAAAGGTACCCCATTGAGTGATGAAGGTTGTCTTCTCCATGTCTTCGGGAGCCACCATAATCTGATTATAACCGGAGAAACCATCCATAAAAGAGAAGACCTTATGTTGTGCGGTGTTGTCAACCAGAACATCGATATGAGGCAAAGGGAAATCATCCTTGGGGCTCGCCCTGTTCAAATACCTATAGTCCACACACATCCGAACCTTACCATCTTTCTTCGGCACGGGAACCACGTTGGCCACCCACTGTGGGTAAGAAGTAACAGCTAGAAAACCGGCATCAAACTGTTTCATAACCTCAGCCTTGATCTTCTCAAACATCTCTGGGCGCATTCGGCGAACTTTCTATTTCACTAGAGGACAGTCTTCCTTAGTAGGCAGGCGGTGAACCACAATATCGGTATCCAAACCAGGAATATCTTCATAAGACCAGGCAAAGATCTCAACATAGTCCCGCAACATCTGAATCAACCGTCGCTTAACATTAGATTCCAGATTTGCACCAATCTTGACCTCTTTCTTATTTACCTCTGTATCCAAATTCACTGATTCCATTGGCTCTTCATGCAGCTGTATGGCCCTCTCTTCCTGAAGTAACAGTCTAGCAAGTTCCCGAGGCACTTCACAATCATCCTCACCTTCGTCCTCAGCTTGGTTGATCGGACTTTCGAAGTCATAACTGGCAGTAGCAGAGTCGTTATCAGTGGGATCTAGAGTGGATGTAGACCTGTATATGTGAGTGTATGTAAGACAAATAGATGTTTTGCAAGATAGAAAATAAAAACAAGGAGCACAAAATTTGTAATGCAAGAAAACGTCCAATGCTTTTATTGATGATATATGGAAATGACACATAATAAGCCCTCAAACAAAGCCACAGTGTCTCGGGCAAGGCACCGGGCCGTAAAAGTTTCAAATTTCCTGTTACGCATTTCAAAACAAAAGTCTATTACTGTGTAATAAAAGAAATGGGCATGAAGTCATTTGCCGTCTAATTGCTCAATCCACCATCGGTAGTCGGGTAAATCCAGTTGTCGAAATCAGACTCTTCAACATCATCTTCAATAGCATTCACTCCCGCGTCATGTTTTGGCATAGGAGCCGTTATGACATTGGGTTTTTCTGGCGCTTCAAACTCAGTCTCCTTAGCATCAATCAGATCCTGCACTTTATTCTTCAAAGCCCAGCAATTATTGGTATCATGCCCTGGGCTATCAGAGTGATAAGCACAGCGAGCGTTCAGATTATACAGCGGTGATGAGGTGTTGGAATTCTTTGGGGCCTCCTTCGGAATCACCAAGTTGGTCTTTAACAACTGCGGCAGAATTTGAGACAAGGTCATACTGATCCAAGTGAATTGTCTTTGCGGTCTCTCTGCTCTTTGCTGAGTGTTGCGTTGTGGGGAAATAGTTGGTCTTGATATAACTACCGCATTAACTGCTTGGCGGCGCTCAGGTCGGTTTTGGCTCCTCGAGCTGTAAACTGCACTAGATTCCTTTTTGAAAGGCTTCTTCTCGGTACTTGACGAAGCACCTTTCTGTATCTTGCCGCTCTTGGTACCGGCCTCAACTCTCTCCCCATTCATAATCAATTCAGTGAACCCAGACGATGAACTACTGATCAAATGGTTGAAATATGGGCCAGACAAAGTCCCAAGAAACATATTTACCAACTCCCTGTCATCTAGAGGAGGTTGTACTCTTCCAGCAAGATCTCTCCACTTCTGAGCGTAGTCCTTAAAACCTTCGCTCGCACCCATAGACATACTCTGAAGTTGAGTACGCGTGGGAGCAAGGTCGGCATTATACTGGTATTGCTTGTAAAAAGCAGCAGCAAGGTCCTCCCAGTTGCGGATGTTAGCTCCTTCCAGTTGATAGAACCATTCAAGTTGAGTCCCTGAAAGACTATCTTGAAAGAAATGAACCCAGAGGTTCCTATCAGCAGTATATGGTTGAATCTTTCTAACATACGAGCGGAGGTGTAGCTTTGGGAAGGAGACCCCGTCGTACTTAGAAAAGACGGGAGCTTTGAATTTATGGGGAGTTACCACCCCAGATGCCAAACCCAAATCTTTGAAGTCCAGCCCAGGTATCTTCTAGGTCTCCATCACGCTTAACCGGTCTTCAAGTTGCTTATACCTATCCTCGGCTGGAGGATACTGGTCTTCATCAAAATCTGTGTCATTGTCAGAAACCACAGGGCTAGGAGCCCTCCTTTCTTCTTGATTCTCTCCCCCTCCAGATGAGTGAGATAAATCAACCTCCTCCCACAACCTATTCCCAAACCCGTGACCCATATTCAGGAGGACTGTCTTCTTCTTCTTCTTCTTCTTCTTCTTGTCCTTCAAGATAAGTGTCTTTAGATCTTGTTGACTCTTGGCCAAATTCAGGAACATTTCCTAGAACTGAGCATTCTGAGCTTGAAGAGCCTTAATAGCTTGATCAGTAGGTGTTTCAGAAGACATGATTGCTGAAATAAACAGCGAAGAAGATGAGAAACCTGTAAGGGTACCTGTTAATGAGGTGCATGGGAATGGAATGCGTATGAAATGATTTCTAAGACTTAGGGAGATTCAAATTTGTAAACCAAAATAAAACACACTTTTATTAGATAAAAAACTTGAAAGAATGTTTAACAAATGCCTTTAAGGCGTTACAAAAGAAATACTGAAAAGTGAATTTAAACTTCAAAACAATAAAAGACATCAGCGTTCCCATGGTCGTTTTCCTTTGGTGCTGACATAGTCGTTGATGACCCTCTCATTTTCCAGCTGCCTTGTAAGCTTCAGGATCTTCCGTTCCTGCTCATGTTACTTCTCTATGTAAGTATCTCATTCTTCCCTTAGCTGGATCCAAGACCTCTTTAAGGCCCCAATATCAGTAGGCATGTGAGGATGGAGGATGGTATAAGGAACCCCTTCTTCGTCAGTACGCTCTACAATCACCGGTAAGACAGCTTCGTATGGCATCCCCAGCTTTTGAGCACGGGCTCGAACCCACTTGAGATCTGGTTGCATTGAGAGAGAAGTATTCATGACTATCTCATGTGGATCAGACCTGTTCACTCTATCCCAAGCTCGTATAAATTTGCGGCGATGTCCCTCAACATCTCCCATGAAGTCAAAGACAATGTCTGGAAGCAGCAACTCATGAGGACCGTCCCTTCTAACTCGTCCAAACTGTCGTAAGGCCAAACAAGGATTATAGGTTATCCCTCCTCTAATTCCACGCAATGGAACATTGGGGTATTCCCCACATCGATCAATAACAGCTACCTTCTCCATATCTTTAGTACTCCAGAGGATGTCCGTATGAGCAAGGGACATAATTATGTAGGCCCAACCCATTCCTTCCTCGTTCTTCAAAACATATTTGGGGAGGTGAGAAATAAACCACCTCGCCAGCAATGGTGCACAGCACATGAGGGTTCCCCATTTCCGAGTAGTACGGGCATAAAGAGCATGTAGAATGTCACCTAAGAGAGTGGGCACTGGATTACGAGACTGCACCAAAGATGAAGATGAAGATCCAAACCCTTGAAATGGTTAGTGGATGCATATGATGCTTTATGATGTTCATGATGTATGCACAAACACATGTACAAGCAAGTCACATTAAACCCTAGTTTCAGGCTTGCATGAGGTTTCATAGGTAAATACCCTCTTGAGTTTAGTTGGCTCAAACCTGTCCTATAAATAATAACCGGGTTCTAAGGAGCTCAATATCACTGGATTGTTTTCTATGTTCATTGTATTGGTTTAGCCACTTAACTAGCGACCAAAATATTCCAAGAAAACAACCCTTAATGAGTGTAGTATCGAGTATCTACCAACTTCAGACTGCACCAAAGCCGGTCATCTCACTACCCCTAATAAAAGGCCAAGATGGTCAAGTAAGGTTCTATGAGTTCATTAGTGCTTTATGACATCACTCAGCGGCCCCGTATTCTCTTTGATTGACTCAAAGGCTACCGGTACTCATAAATATGTCGCACTAATATAGCTATTGCTTCAACCATGTCGGTATACCCCGCACAGTTTCCACAATGTATTGTTATTTACCTATGAATGTTTCCCAAATCCGGGTAGAGGATTTCAAGCCCAAACAAGAGAACCAAATGTAAAGCAATCAAAGCAAACAATATAATCATGCAAAGGGTGATCTAAGCCCTAAGGTTACTCCACTTTTAAAGTAGTCCCCAGCAGATTCGCCAGTATCGTGATACGGTGGGAGAACTGACTTGGGATTTTGCGTTTGTGTTCGTAAATGTTTCGGTTTAGCAAGAGTCGCCACCGACTTTTTATTTTATCCTAAGGAAAGGTCAAAAAGCACAGGAAAGACCTTTAAGATGTTTTCTTGGGTTCGGGGAGTAGATTATAGAAAGGGAAGGTATTAGAACGCTTTCTATCCATGGTTATCCATGGGCTCTTAGTTACTTGTTTAGATCACTTGCTTTGCTTTTCAATTGTTTGAAATGGTGCTTTGTGTGTGATTTTGAAAGATGTTTTGAAAAGAGGCCATCGTTGTGGCAACCTTTGTAATGATTCTTGTTTGAATGTATACAAAGGTATTTTTGTCTTTTGAAAGTTTTCAATGTTTGAAAGTAGGGTTTTGAATTTGTGTGGTGAAGTGTGTTTTGAAAACATCAAGGATGTTTTTGCAAGCTTTTGATCAAGTAACTAAGAGTTATCTACCCTATTTTACTCAAAGATCTTTCATATGTTTTTAACCCTTTTAACAGTGTTGTTTCACCATTGTATTTGGTGAACAAACTTGTGTTAGGATGTTAAACAGGACAGGTGCGGGTCGTCGTATAGACCATGATAGCAATTGTGTCAAGTATTTTTGGCAATTTTCTTAAAGGACTTGATCATTTTGTTTAGGCAACCTAGATAGCGTCATCGAGGGACTATGATCTTTTGTTTTGTTTTTGTTTTGCCAAAGTACTTAACATGCATACCATGGCCCATTTTTGAAGGCAACAAGTGGATTGTAACCCTAGGGGTGCAAGTTTGCATTGTGTTTGTTTTTCATGCATTTTTGTCTTTGATTAGGTCAAACTATTTGTTAGTTTTAATTTTTGCATACAAACCCTAATTCTAATCATGGCATAATTGAAAGCATTTAAATGCGTAAAAATAAATCTAAGCTATTACAACTTTGATATAGGGAGGGGGTACAAATTTGAATAGGGGATAATTTTGCAAGAAATTAAACCCTAAATTATTACAACCACATTGAATTTGCAAGGCATAATGTTCAAATGTACAATATTTAAATAAAATACAATAAATATTAGATAAAATGTATTATGCATAAAAAAGGTTTTTTTATTTAGGTATGTAAAGATCTTTAAATATAAAGAAATGTAAAGAAATAAATAAAATAAAAAGTTAATTTTAATTATTTTTAGGATAAACCCTAATTCCTTAAAGAAATGGTATTATTTATTATCTATATACAAAAATGTATCAATATGTACAAAAGTAAAAGTATATTGAAAAAGGTATTTTTTTAGTAAAGAAAATAAAAATGTATTATTTTTGTGTTTTTTATTCTATGCTTTTAATAAAATAAAGTATATATATATATATATATATATATATATATATATATATATATATATATATATATATATATATATATATATATATATATATATATATATATATATATATATATATATATATATATATATATATATATATATATATATATATATATATATATATATATATATATATATATATATATATATATATATATATATATATATATATATATATATATTTTTTTTTTTTTTCAAATGTGAATAAAAATAATAAATGAAAATAAAAGTATTTTTTACATTATTTTTAAGTTTAAACAATAATAATATAAAGTATTTAAACATTTTGATGTTGGAAATAATTAAAATAAATACCAAAAAAATATAAAAATTTATGAAAATATTTTTTAGGAATTTTTTATGTTTGGAAATAAAATGATAAATTCAGAAATGAAATTAAAATGAAAAAATAATAAATATACAAAGAAATGGGCCAGGGGGTGTGAAACTGAAAATGGGGGTGTCAAAAGCAGGAAATAGCCAGGCCCAGCCCATCTACTTCATCTTCTTCCTCTATTCAAACAAAAACGCGTGCCTTCTGTGTACAAACTGCCAACTCCTGGAAACGTGATCCTTTGACAAAACTCAAAACATAAAACTTGTAGAGCATCAAACAACGAATCTAACCATATAAAAAACTTAAGCTAACTCTCAAAGACCAGAGAGAATTTCTCTGGCCCTAATTTCTAACCTAGTTTTTTCAGAAAGTTCATGGATGAAATTCTCCTAGCACGATTAATATAAATGAAAACTAAACACATGTATGGTTTCAGGGCAATGAATACAACATCTTTCATTCACAAACCTAAGTATAAATGTTTCTAAATAGAGAGATAGAAGTTCATGAGATACCTGTTTCAGTTGAGTTCGAGCTGGACAATGCAGCAACTTTCAATGGGGCCTGAGGTTCTTTTGAGCTTGCTTGATGTCCTCTGAACCTTTCCCAATGCTTAGTTTGTTTTGTAGTGGCCTGAATCGTGCTACAGAACTCAACCTGCAAAGCTTCCAAACAAAAATGGTGATGTGTGTAAATGGAGTTACAACAACTTGTGAATGGTCTGGACAACTTAGGTATATTGTTTAGAATGTGTTTGAAGTGATTTTGGACAAAACGCACGAGGGGATTTGATTGTGGCTTGTGATTTGCAGAACTGGCCCTGTTTTGGGCAGAAATGGAGATTTTGTGCACAAGGGGGTTAGAGAGGTCAAAGACTCGTGTTTCTGGCTTACAAGGATATGAGAAACTTGTTTGAAAACTTTGCTTGAGTTCAATATATCAGATGTGTGAGTTATGAGCTTTTGGCCATTTGACTTGTTTTGAAAGCAAAGATGTGAAGTGACCAAACTATGGCCTGTACAGGCTAGTTACAAGCATGCTCAAGTTGGTGTAATATGCCTGAGATTAGGGAACTTGTTTTCTGCAAGGGAAAAAGTCCAAGGCTCAAGAAAATGCAATTTGACATAAAGTTCCGTTTATGAAAATGGAAGTATGACCTTTATGCTCAAAATGGAAATGTTCATTGTACAATGCTCTCTTGATCAGAACAATGCCAATGTCCAATGTATTTGCATTCAATTTTTGAGTGTAAATTGGTTTAGAGGCCTGTAATTATGTACTAAGCTAGTTTGGTCAGATTTGGCAAGTGGTATGAACATGTATTGGCCATGGTTACAAAGTGAGTTTTTGCCAACTTCAAGCATTCGATTCTCCCTAACCACAAAGGTGTTTGAGGAGTTCTTGGACAATTTTGAAAGCTTGCAACATGTACTATAATCCATCTTTGAAATTCAACTTAATAATCCAAGTGGAACTATGTGAAAAATGGCCAAGAAGATGGGTCAAAATCCTGCCTAAACTAAGGCAAAAATTCTCTAAGTTAAAAGTTTTAGGAACCCTTGTTCCAAAAATCATAACTTGAGATCCAAGCTTCTTTTGAGAAAAATTTGTGTATAAAAGTTGTAGACTTTCTAATGGACTACAACTTTCATGTTGTAAGTTTTGATTGAATCCCTTTGCATCTTGGTGAAAATGTGGGGCAAAGTTAGGAAAAAATAAGAAAATTTTATTACTTAGAAAAATTCTAAGTTATAAAAATTTTCCATTTTAAACCCTAATTTGCAATTTTGGGTTTCTTGATGGACAAGTTTCATAAATTGACATGTCTTGATGGAAAATGACTCCTGGCACTTGATTTTGACCAAAAAGTCAAAGTTTGACTTTTCAGTATACAGTTAAATTTTGATCAGTTGATTGAAAAATTCATCTGTCAATCCTATGCATTTGAGATCTTTTGAACTTGTTGAACGGGTCAAGATGATTTCATTGAGTCCTTGAGTCCATGGTTGGGCTTGATTTTCCATTGGCTAGGTCAAAAAGTTAAAAATTGCCTTTGTACAGTAAAAACCCTAAAAATGACCATTTTGCCCTTTTGGTGATCTGATCAAATTTCTTATGGAATTGTGATCAAAACTTGATAAAATGGTTCATATGAGTTCATAATGTTGATGTGGGTCAAAATTCATGAGATTTGACTGTCAATTGGCCATAGTTGACTTTTTCCCCAATACAGCTGATTTCTAGGTCAACTGTCCAATTGATTGGGCAAAAATTTGATCCAAGGCTTGAAACTTGGTATGGGCAAACTTATGAGTCCAACATGAAGTATAAAAGTCACTTTGGGCATTGTGGGTCAAAACATCCCTGTGCAAACTCAAACCCTAATTTAGGTCAACAGTGCAAGGAGGTGTCTTGAGCATAGCAAACCCTAGCTTAATCTTGAGTTCCAAGAGTCTTGTGATGAGAAATGTTGATGAAATGAGAGGGAAAATTTTGGGGTACAACAGTTGCCCCTGTTTAATCTTCTTGAACCTGAAGAGTTAGATTGGCAAGTTTGCCTTTCGCGACTCGAAGGTAAAAGAGGATTGGACACTAGAGTGCCCGTAAATTTGCACTCGTCAAAATATAGCTGATGAAATGGACTTAAAGATGCCATTTGGAGATGGTGGAATCTTGCTGGAGATGGGCTTAAAGATGCCATCCAAGAATGTTTGTTGAATTACAATGTTGTAGGTCAGAAGAATGAGCATCAAAATGGTATCCATGTCTGGAATGCATTTGAATTGTATCTGGAGACTGAGTCTGTATGAGTAAAAGAATGGCGTCCGTGTCTGGAGCGTATCTGAGCTGTAACTGTATTTGAACTTTGAATGAATATCAGAATGACTACCGTGTCTGGAGTATATCTGTATTGTATCTGAAATTGAGATCTGTATGAGTAGCAGAATGACTTCTGTGTCTGGAGTGTATCTGAGAC
This sequence comes from Vicia faba, assembly GCA_948472305.1. NCBI lineage: Eukaryota > Viridiplantae > Streptophyta > Magnoliopsida > Fabales > Fabaceae > Vicia > Vicia faba. The sequence continues at coordinate 365,742 of CATIWC010001853.1, forward strand.
TGTAACTGGGATCTGAATAAGTGACAGAATGACTTTTGTGGCGACCGCACTGGGGAGAATCAAACTTCTGGTGTAAGGGCCAGAATGGCATCCGTGTCTGGAGCGTATCTGAACTTGTAGTTGATAGTTGAATCTGAATGATAGATAGAATGGCTGCCGTGTCTGGAGCGTATCTAGTCTGTATCGGATTGCTGAAGTCTGAATGAGTAGTAGAATGACCGCCGTGTATGGGGTGTATCTGTACTGTATTTTGACTTGAAGTTCTGAATGAGTAATAGAATGACCGTCGTGTCCGGGGTGTATCCATATTGTATCTGAATAATTGTTAATGGTAGCCTTTTAATCTTATCCTGAAAAGGGTAAAATGTTAGCTAAAATACAAAGTTATGTTGTATGATATGTATGATGCAATGAACTGTGTTTCATCCATGTTTATGATATATGAATGTAATGGATGGGCATTTAAGCTGAGTGGCTGTCTTGTTGAGGAAAATAAATCCTTGATAACTGGAGATAATGAAATCTTTGACTGCTGCCGGGGAGAGTAAATCCTTGACCGATGCTGAGGATTCAAAAGAATCTTTGATTGTTGAAGGTGAGAAATCCTTGCTGATTGCTTGGGGATTAAAGATCTCTGATTGTTTGAGAAGGAGAAATCCTGGGACCACTGCTGGAGATTGAAAATCCTTGGCGATTTGTGGGGATTAACAAGGCCTTTTGACAACTTCTTCAGGGAATGAGAATCCTTCATGACTTTCCTGGGAAGTAAGGAAAACTCCGAAAATCTTTACCGGGGAGTTAAAACCTTGGAGGCTTCTGCTTAGAGAAATGAGACCGATAATCTTTGATCTGCTGGGAGATAAATTTGTGGGGAGAATATTTACTCGGCCGGTGAAATCAGGAGCTTGGGTTGTACGCCAATCTACTGGGGAATCATCCTAGTTGGGGATAAGCCAAGAAGTTAACTGTTATCTGCTTGGTTTTCAGACTTTTAAGATAGCCTGCTGGGGAAATTGGGGGAAGTTGAACAGTTCCCACTGGGGGTTGATAGTTGGAAATTTGACTTCGCTGGGGAAGAAGGTTTAGAATATTCTGGTTCCGCTGGGGATAGGTATTTCAGGGTTTTCGGTCTCCACTGGGGATCTTGAAGTTTAACTCCGTTGGGGATCTTGATGCTCTTGATCACAAATGGTCCTTCGTAAGTAGGAGTCCACTTGCCCCTGGGATCACTTTGCGGCATGATGATCCGCTTGATTACAAGATCTCCGACTTGATATACCTGACGTCTGACTTTCTTGTTGAAAGCCTTGATCATCCATTTTTGGTACGTCTGACCATGACAAACAACAGTAAGTCGTTTCTCATCGATCAAGTTAAGTTGATCAAGCCGGGTATGAATCCAATCGTCTTCACTTAAACCGAAATCTTTCATAATCCTTAAGTAAGCAATCTGCACTTCCATGGGTAGAACAACTTCCATGCCATATACCATAGAAAATGGGGTTGCCCCTGTTGAAGTACGTGTCGTGGTACGATATCCATGCAGAGCAAACGGTAACATCTCATGTCAGTCCTTGTAGGCGACTGTCATCTTTTGAATGATCTTCTTGATATTTTTGTTCGTGGCTTCAACAGAACCGTTCATCTTCGGCCGATAGGGAGATGAATTGTGATGATAAATCTTAAATTGTTCACATAGAGCGGTGATCATGGTGTTGTTCAAATTTGTACCGTTGTCCATGATAATCCTATCGGGGATACCATACCGGCATATGAGGTTCTGCTTGATGAAGCGGGCAACCATATTCTTTGTAACTGAGGCATAGGAAGCTGCTTCGACCCACTTGGTGAAGTAGTCAATAGCCTCTAGGATGAAGAGATGCCCATTGGATGCCGTAGGCTTGATCTCTCCAATCATGTCAATGCCCCACATTGCGAATGGATAAGGAGTTGTCAGAACGTTGAGAGGAACAGGAGGAATATGTACCTTGTCGGCGTAGACTTGGAGTTTGTGACAAGTGCGGGAATGTTGATGACAATCAGCTTCCATGGTAGACCAGTAGTAGCCTGCCCTTAGAATCTTATTAGCCATCGTATGTCCGCTCAAGTGGGTGCCAAATGTGCCACTATGTATTTCGGTCATGATCAACTCTGCTTCAACCTTGTCCACACAACGAAGTAGAACACAATCATGGTTGTGCTTATAAAGGATGCCATTGCTTAGGAAGAACTTGGCATCAAATCTCCTTAAGAACTTTTTATCATTGACTGAAGCTCCTTCAGGATATTCTCTAGTCTGGAGATACCTTTTGATTTCATGAAACCAGGGTTGTTCCACTACTTCTTCGGTGTTAATCTCATGACAGTGCGCAGGTTCGTCCATTCGTTCAATGGTGATTTGGGGAGTCTCGTTATCCCAGTTGAGTTTAAACATGGAAGACATTGTAGCCAGAGCATCGGCTAACTGATTTTCTTCTCGTGGGAAGTGTTCGAAAGTAATCTGCTCGGAATGAGGCAACAATGTCAGGACATGTTCTCTGTATGGGATAAGATTAGGATGTTTAGTGTCCCACTCTCCTTTGACTTGACTGATAACCAAAGTCGAGTCCCCAAATATGACCAAAGATTTGATTCCCAAGTCTATAGCAGCCTTGAGACCAAAGATGCAAGCTTCATATTCAGCCATGTTGTTGGTACAGCTGAAGCAAAGTCGGGCAGTGAAAGGTGTATGGCAACCTTCCGTAGAAATGAGTACCGCACCGATACCGTTGCCAAGTGCATTTGAAGCACCATCAAAGTACAGGGTCCATCAGGATCCTTGTTCAGGTCCGTCATACGGTCTGTTACCTTCAATGTTGTCCAATGTCATGATGTCCTCGTCAGGGAAGTCGAATCTCATAGATTGGTAATCTTCGACAGCTTGATGAGCTAGATGGTCAGCTAGTACACTCCCCTTTATAGCTTTTTGGGTAGTATACTGGATATCATACTCAGTCAGGATCATCTGCCATCTAGCGATTCTTCCAGATAAAGCGGGCTTCTCGAATATATACTTGATCGGATCCATCTTGGAAATCAGCAAAGTGGTATGAGTCAACATATACTACCTTAGCCGGCGAGCAGCCCATACCAAAGCGCAGAAAGTTTTCTCGAGCAGTGAATAGCGAGTCTCACAGTCGGTAAACTTTTTGCTAAGGTAATAAATGGCATGCTCTTTTCGGCCAGACTCGTCATGTTGGCCCAGTACGCACCCCATTGAGTTATCCAACACAGTCAGGTACATGATTAACGACCTTCCTTCGACGGGTGGCATCAGAATATGAGGTTCCAATAAATACTCCTTGATCTTATCAAAAGCAACTTGACAATCATTGTTCCATTCAACTACCTGATCTTTCTTCAGCAGCTTGAAGATTGGCTCACAGGTAGATGTCAGGTGAGAGATGAACCTCGCAATATAGTTTAAGCATCCCAAGAATCCTCTAACCTCCTTTTCAGTGCGGGGGGCAGGCATTTCTTGTATAGCCTTTACTTTAGTTGGATCAACCTCAATGCCTTTGTTGTTGACAATAAATCCCAAAAGTTTACTAGACCTAACTCCAAAAGTGCACTTGCTTGGGTTCAGTCTAAGCTTATACTCCTTCAACCTGGAAAACAGCTTTTGCAAATGATCAAGGTGTTCTTCTTCTGTCTGTGATCGAGCTATCATGTCGTCTACGTAAACTTCGATCTCATGATGTATCATATCATGAAACAAAGCTACCATGGCGCGTTGGTAGGTTGCCCCTCCATTCTTCAGTCCGAATGGCATCACTTTGTAGCAGAAGGTACCCCATTGCGTGACAAAAGTAGTTTTATCCATGTCCTCGGGGGGCCATTTTGATCTGGTTGTATCCCGAGAATCCATCCATGAAGAAAAATACCTTGTGTTGAGCTGTGTTGTCAACCAAGATGTCGATATGTGGCAGTGAAAAATCATCCTTGGGGCTAGCCCTGTTTAAATCCCGATAGTCCACACACATTCTGACTTTGCCGTCCTTCTTAGGCACGGGCACAATGTTAGCAACCCATTGTGGATAGGAAGTACCATCCAGAAAGGCAGCGTTGAATTGCTTCATTACCTCAGCTTTGATCTTCTTAGACATGTCGGGCCTCATTCGGAGGACCTTTTGCTTGACCGGTGGACAGTCTTCTCTTGTAGGGAGACGGTGGACCACGATATCTGTGTCTAGTCCCGACATGTCTTCATAAGACCAGGCGAAAATTTCAACATATTCGTTCAACAACTGCACTAAGCGCTCTTTGACACTTGGTTTCAGGTTGGCACCCACTTTTACCTCTTTCTTTTCTTCCTTTGTCCCCAAGTTGATGGTTTATAGCAACTATTCATGAGGCAGAATAACCCTCTCTTCTTGTTGCAAAAGTCTGGCTAACTCTCCCGGCACTTCACAGTCTTCGTCAACTTCGTACTCAGCATGATTGACCAAATCTTCAGAGTTACCGAAGGCTAAAGAAGAATAGTCACCCATGGAATCCGGAGTGGATGGGTACCTGCATTTGCGAGTGTGGGTGTGTAAGGGATAGCCATCCTTAAACAAAACAAAATGCAAAAGGAAAGAAAATGAACACAACAGTTTATACATGAAGATGTCCAATGATTCATTAAAACATGGCATATTATAATGAAGAAAATCAAGCCCTTACAAATGGACCCACATGCCCCGGGAAAGGCATGAGGTGAAAATAGTGTACGAATTGTTTAGTTATTACAGACCAAAAATGGGAAATTGTTCAAAGATAAATTTACTGGTTGATGAAGGTGATGGGAATAAAATCCTTTGCTTCCCAGTTGCTTAAACCCCCTTCGACGGTTGGAAAGATCCAATCTTCAAAGTTGTTCTCTTCATCCTCATCTTCTACAACATTAATTCCATGGTGAGAGATTTTGACGGGTGGTCCTCCAGCCTTGGAGCGACGCATAGCCTTCTGTCCTGCAGCAGTAAACCCTAATCCAAACTTGTCCGTCTTATGGGGAAAATCAGGCAGTTGCCCCCACACTATGCTCTTTCCTTCTTTGATTACCGCCTTTGCATCCTCGAGAGATGCCATCCTAGATACATGCTTGGGAATGATAGGCACCTCAACCATTGTCTTCGCAACTGCGACCTCAGGAGAAACTTCCTCAAAATGTTGGAAAGGCATTTCGATGAACTCGCCATCCAACTCCACATAGCGGAAGGAGTTGAGATGACTTACCATGTACTCTTCCTCGCCGTGCACCGTTATAATCTTACCCTTAACAGGATACTTCAGCATTTGGTGTAAAGAGGAGGTAACTGCCCCAGCATAATGGATCCACAGTCTTCCCAACAAACACGAATATGAAGGACGGATGTCCATCACATAAAAGGTGGAGTGGAAAACTTCCGTGCCCACTTTGATAGGAATGTCAACCTCTCCGTGAACCATTCTTTTGGACCCATCAAAGGTCCTAACAATGATGTTACTGGGTTTGGGGGTCAATCCTTCGCAGTCCAAACGGTCTAATGCTTTCTTCGGCAGCACATTCAAGGAAGAACCAGTATCAACTAAGACATGGGAGAGGGTGGTTCCCCTGCATTCAACTGAGACATGTAGCGTTTCGTTGTGTTTCCTTCCCTTGGGAGTCAAATCAGCATCGGAAAAGCCAAGACCATTATCAGCAGTAAGACTGGCCACACACTCCTAAAACTGGTCAACCGAAGTTTCTTGGGGCACGTGTGCCGTCTTTAAAAATTTGATTAAGGACTTAGCATGGGCCTCAGAGCAGAGTAGAAGAGCCAACATGGATATTTTGGAAGGGGTCTGCCCTAGCTGTTCCACGACGTCGAAATCGCTCCTTTTGATTATTTTCAAGATTTCCTCCATTTATTTCTGGGTGGTTTCGGGGATAACCACAGTATGAGCCTTCGTCCTGACAGGCGCTTCTAGTATCCCCTTACCCTTATCGGTAGTATCAACAGATGGTCTTACTTCAGGAGTATCCAATTCTTCAATTATCGGGTCTTGCACAGATGGCTTAACAGGTACAGAAGCTTTCGAGGGTGCGAAGATTGCTCGAGGGGAAGCAATCTCCGGAGAAAAAATCCGGCCGCTGCGAGTTATCTTGCTTGTTCCCGCAATGTTCCATATATCAGGGGTTTCCTCTTCAGAATTCTCTTGGATTGCTTCAATCTGTTTGATACCATGATAGAAGATTTCTCCTCTATAGTTCTATGGTATCTTTTTGTTAGATTGATACGGGACAGGCCCCGACGTGGTGATTTTTAATGGTACAAATTTAGGGTCGGGCGTAATCTTGACAGGCCTTTTGCAAGCCTTGGGAAGATTGTCGGAAATGGTTATTATTGCAATGTAGTTGGTTGAATTAGCAAAAGTAGCAGGAGTAACATGAGTGAAGGTATCAACAGGGGTCTTTTGGAAGAGTATCTCTTGGGTATCCATCAGGTGTTGGATACCTGATTTCAACGTTGGGCAGTCAGCTCGTATGTTTAAACAAAAGTAGCCGTCTTTTCCACAGCTTGGGAATATCCCGACTCTCATCAAATTCTCTTTAATCACTAGTAACGGAGTCAAAAGGTCAGCAACATCGGTAACATGAAGGTCTTCCATAACGGCATGAACATTATGACTGTGCTTGGGCATCGGAGCAGATATCACGTTGGGCTTCTCAGGAGCATCAAATTCTACTTCCTTGGCGTCAATCAGGTCTTGGATTTTGTTCTTAAGCGCCCAACAGTTGTTGGTATCATGCCCTGCACTGTCAGAGTAGTAAGCACACTTGGCATTGGAGTGGTAGTATGGAGAGGAGGTATTAGGGTTCTTTGGCGCTTCCTTCAAACTGGTAAGATTCAGCTTTAACAAATGAGGGAGTACTTGAGCTGGCGTCATGCTGATTCGGGTGAACTTCCGTTGTGGCCTTTCTACCCGTTGTTGATTAGGTCTTGGCTGATTGCCGCGAGGTTGATCATTTGAAGAGTCTTGAATCATCATAGCCCGTACAGTTGGCCGGCGCTCGGTTCTTCCTTGACTTTTCTGAGAATAAACAGTAGAGGCTTCCTTCTTAGCTGGGAAGGCCTTCTTAATAGCAGTGGACGTGGAGGTATCTTTATGAATCTTACCATTCTTAATACCGGCCTCGACCCTTTTGCCGGTCATAATTAATTCGGTAAATCTCGCGGAGGAACTCCCAATTAAATGATTGAAGAAAGGGCCAGACAGGGTCCCTAGAAACATGTCAACCAGCTCTCTATCCGACAATGGTGGCTGCACCCTTCCAGCCAGATCACGCCACTTCTGAGCATACTCTTTAAATCCTTCATTGGAAGCCATACCCATACTTTGTAGATGAGTACGAGTGGGCGCCAAATCAGTATTGTATTGGTATTGACGGTAAAAAGCAGCAGCTAAGTCTTCCCAGTTATGAACCTCAGACCTCTCAAGTTGATAGAACCAGTCCAATTGTGTGCCTGACAAACTGTCTTGGAAAAAGTGTACCCAGAGGTCTTTATCAGATGAGTGGGGTTGGATCTTTCTGACATAGGATCTCAGATGCATCTTTGGGCAGGACAGACCGTCATACTTAGAAAATGTTGGTACTTTAAACTTGGGAGGAATGACGATCCCAGCGACCAACCCTAGTTCTTCAAAATCTAAACCAGGTACCTTTTGCAACTCCATGGCTGCCAATCTATCCTCAAGATTTTTATATTTATCATCCTCCGGGGGATATTGCTGTTCGGAGTAGTCTTCGTCTTCTTCCTCTTCCTCCTCTTCAACTTCAGATTCGGAAGGTCCCGCAGCTCCTTTTCCTTTACCATCCCCTTCATCATACGTTGAGGGGAACTCGAGAACTTTTCTAGCATTGCTTTCAAACCTTCTTCCAAAAGTAGCTACTCCGGGCCTTTTCTTCTTTTTCTCTTTATTTTTCTCCAATAGTACTTTAAGATCCTCTTGACCCTTTGCTAAGGTCATGAGGAGTTGCTGGAATTGAAAATTCTGTGCTTGCAGATCCTTAACCGTCTGCTCCAAATCCATCTTGCTGAAATAAACAGCAGAAAGATAAGGAAACCTGGTGTGAAGACCTATTTATGCATATGATGAATGGTATGTTATTCATGTAATGCATTCAAGGATTCAGAAATTTAAATTTGTTGTAAACAAAAAGGAACACACGTCATATTAAGAAGAAATTGTTAGTACATAAGTGCCCCATGGGAAAAATATTAAAAAATTCTTAATGAAAAAATACATTGCGCATCCTCTTTGGTGCGATGTAAGTGTTGAGAGTTTCCTCCTCATGAAGTCGGCGGGTAAGCTCCAAAACCTTCTTCTCACTGGCATAGACGCTGGCTTCAAAAGTATTCCGTTCTTCCTTGAGTTGGATCCAAATCTTTTGCAATTCTTCCCATGATGTTGGCATGTCAGGATGTAGGAGGGTGTATGGAACCTCTCCTTCCATAACAGGCTCTTTGATCAAGGGGAGAATGTGAGGGTATGACATCATAAGATTCTTGGCGCGGGTTCGTACCCACTTGAGATAAGGCTCAAGGTGGATGGAATTCTTGTGTCCCAGTGTCTTACTATCCACTTTATTGGGCATCCTCCAAGCTCTGATGAACCTTTGTCGAAGTCCTTGCGCATCATTGTCGAAGTCAAAAATTAGGTCAGGAATCAGCATGTCATGAGGGCCATCCCTCCGAGCATATCCAAACTGTCTTAGAGCTAAACATGGGTTATAGGTAATGCCTCCCCTAATGCTAAGTAGTAGGACATTAGGGAATTCCCCACAACGATCAATGACGATGACATTTTCTCTGGACCGAGAACACCAATGTACATCAGAATGTGTGAGGGTCATCAATCGTTGTGACCACCTTAAACCCTGCTCATTCTTCAAAACTGATTGTGGAAGGTGAGAAATAAACCACCTTTCTAGGAGAGGAGTACAACACATGAGAACACCTCTTTTCCTCATTGTTCATGTGTAAAATGAGTGTAGGATGTCCCTAAGCAATGTAGGTACAAGATTCCGAGATATGAAAATCTTGACAGCATTCACATCTATAAGTTGATCAGGGTTGGGGAACAGGACCAACCCATAGATAAGGAGTGCCACAATCTCCTCAAAGGCTTGTAGATCAAGAGAATTCCAGCAGTCTTGTGCCTTCTCAAACAGAAACTTTGCCAAGAAACCCTTGACACCACTTCTGGTTTCCCAATTTCCCTTGATGTCAGATGGTTGCAAGTGTAATGCTTGAGCAACGTCTTCAGGCTTTGGTTCTTTTTCCGTACCGTTGTAGGGTAGTTGATGAAGAATAGGAATTCTAAGGAGTTGAGAAAATTCCTCCAAAGTAGGTACTAGTTGGTAATCAGGGAATGTGAAACAGTGGTGTAGGGGGTCAAAGAACTGGAAGAGAACTTTCACCATGTCTTCTTCAATGTTGGAGTTGACCAAGTTGAGAAGTCTACCATGTCTTTCACTGAAGAGAGAATTCTCCGGAATCCTGGATGTAAGCTCCTTGAGTTGAGGAGGGATTCTCACAAGGTTGACTTGAATTGTTTTCCTGCGAAGAGATTCCATGACCTACAAAACAAGAACAAAGATGAAGATCCAAACCCTTGAAATGGTTAGTGGATGCATATGATGCTTTATGATGTTCATGATGTATGCACAAACACATGTACAAGCAAGTCACACAAAACCCTAGTTTCAAGCTTGCATGAGGTTTCATAGGTAAATACCCTCTTGAGTTTAGTTGGCTCAAACCTGTCTTATAAATAATAACCGGGTTCTAAGGAGCTCAATATCACTGGATTGTTTTCTATGTTCATTGTTTTGGTTTAGCCACTTAACTAGCGACCAAAATATTCTAAGAAACAACCCTCAATGAGTGTAGTATCGAGTATCTACCAACTTCAGACTGCACCAAAGACGGGTCATCTCACTACCCCTAATAAAATGCCAAGATGGTCAAGTAAGATTCTATGAGTTCATTAGTGCCTTATGACATCACTCAGCGGCCCCGTATTCTCTTTGATTGACTCAAAGGCTACCGGTACTCACAAATATGTCGCACTAATATAGCTATTGCTTCAACCATGTCAGTATACCCTGCACAGTTTCCACAATGTATTGCTATTTACCTATGAATGTTTCCCAACTCCGGGTAGAGGATTTCAAGCCCAAACAAGAGAACCAAATGTAAAGCAATCAAAGCAAACAATATAATCATACAAAGGGTGATCTAATCCCTAAGGTTACTCCACTTTTAAAGTAGTCCCAGCAGAGTCGCCAGTATCGTGATACAGTGGGAGAACTGACTTGGGATTTTGCGTTTGTGTTCGCAAATGTTTCGGTTTAGCAAGAGTCGCCACCGACTTTTTTATTTTATCCTAAGGAAAGGTCAAAAAGCACAGGAAAGACCTTAAGATGTTTCTTGGGTTCGGGGAGTAGATTATAGAAAGGGAAGGTATTAGCACCCTTTCTATCCATGGTTATCCATGGGCTCTTAGTCACTTGTTTAGATCACTTGCTTTGCTTTTCAATTGTTTGAAATGGTGCTTTGTGTGTGATTTTGAAAGATGTTTTAAAAAGAGGCCATTGTTCTGGCAACCTTTGTAATGATTCTTGTTTGAATGTATACAAAGGTGTTTTTGTCTTTTGAAAGTTTTCAATGTTTGAAAGTAGGGTTTTGAATTTGTGTGGTGAAGTGTGTTTTGAAAACAACAAGGATGTTTTTGCAAGCTTTGATCAAGTAACTAAGAGTTATCTACCCTATTTTACTCAAAGATCTTTCTTATGTTTTTAACCCTTTTAACAGTGTTGTTTCACCATTGTATTTGGTGAACAAACTTGTGTTAGGATGTTAAACGGGACAGGCGTGGGTCGTCGTATAGACCATGATAGCAATTGTGTCAAGTATTTTTGGCAATTTTCTTAAGGGACTTGATCATTTTGTTTAGGCAACCTAGATAGCGTCATCGAGGGACTATGATATTTTATTTTGTTTTTGTTTTGCCAAAGTACTTGACATGCATACTATGGCCCATTTTTGAAGGCAACAAGTGGATTGTAACCCTTGGGGTGCAAGTGTGAATTGTGTTTGTTTTTCATGCATTTTTGTCTTTGATTAGGTCAAACTATTTGTTGGTTTTAATTTTTGCATACAAACCCTAATTCTAATCATGGCATAATTGAAAGCATTTAAATGCGTAAAAATAAATCTAAGCTATTACAACTTTGATATAGGGAGGGGGTACAAATTTGAATAAGGGATTATTTTGCAAGAAATTAAACCCTAAATTATTACAACCACATTGAATTTGCAAGGCATAATATTTAAATGTACAATATTTAAATAAAATACAATAAATATTAGATAAAATTTATTATGCATAAAAAAGGTTTTTTATTTAGGTATGTAAAGTATCTTTAAATAGAAAGAAATGTAAAGAAATAATAAAATAAAAAGTTAATTTTAATTATTTTTAGGGTAAACCTAATTCTTAAAGAAATAGTATTATTTATTATCTATATACAAAAATGTATCAATATGTACAAAAGTAAAAGTATATTAAAAAATGTATTTTTTTAGTAAAGAAAATAAAAATGTATTATTTTTGTGTTTTTTATTCTATGCTTTTAATAAAATAAAGTGTGTATATATATATATATATATATATATATATATATATATATATATATATATATATATATATATAATATATATATATATATATATATATATATATATATATCTATATATATATATATATATATATATATTATATATATATATATATATATATATATATAGATATATATATATATATATATATATATATATATAGTATATATATATATATATATATATATATATATATATATATATTAAGTGTGTAAAAAATAAAATAAATTATTTACAAAAATGTATATATTTTCAAGAAAATATTTTCAAATGTGAATAAAAATAATAAATGAAAATAAAAGTATTTTTTACATTATTTTTAAGTTTAAACAATAATAATATAAAGTATTTAAACATTTTAATGTTGGAAATAATTAAAATAATACCAAAAAAATGTAAAAATTTATGAAAATATTTTATAGGCATTTTTTATGTTTGGAAATAAAATGATAAAGTCAGAAATGAAATTAAAATGCAAAAATAATAAATATACAAAGAAATGGGCCAGGGGTGTGAAACTGAAAATGGGGGTGTCAAAAGCAGGAAATAGCCAGGCCCAACCCAGCTACTTCATCTTCTTCCTATGTTCAAATAAAAACACGCGCCTTCTGTGTACAAACTACCAACTCCTGAAAACGTGATCCTTTGACATAACTCAAAACATGAAACTTGTAGAGCATCAAACAACAAATCTAACCATATAAAAAACTTAAGCTAACTCTCAAAGACCAGAGAGAATTTCTCTGGCCCTAATTTCTAACCTAGTTTTTTCAGAAAGTTCATGGATGAAATTCTCCTAGCACGATTAATATAAATGAAAACTAAGCACATGTATGGTTTCAGGACAATGAATACAACACCTTTCATTCAAAAACCTAAGTCTAAATGTTCCTAAATAGAGAGATAGAAGTTCATGAAATACCTGTTTCAGTTGAGTTCGAGCTGGACAATGCAACAACATTCAATGGGGCTTGGGGTTCTTTTGAGCTTGCTTGATGTCCTCTGAACCTTTCCCATGCTTAGTTTGTTTTGAAGTGGCCTGAATCGTGCTACAAAACTCAACCTATAAAGCTTCCAAATAAAAATGGTGATGTGTGTAAATGGAGTTACAGCAACTTGTGAATGGTCTGGAAAGCTTAGGTATATTGTTTAGAATGTGTTTAAAGTGATTTGGAAAAAACGCACGAGGGGATTTGATTGTGGCTTGTGATTTGTAGAACTGGCCTTGTTTTGGGCAGAATGAAGATTTTTTGCACAAGGGGGTTAGAGAGGTCAAAGACTCGTGTTTCTGGCTTACAAGGATATGAGAAACTTGTTTGAAAACTTTTCTTGAGTTCAATATATCAGATGTGTGAGTTATGAGCTTTTGGCCATTTGAGTTATTTTGAAAGCAAAGATGTGAAGTGACCAAGTTATGGCCTGTACAGGCTAGTTACAAGCATGCTCAAGTTGGTGTACTATGCCTGAGATTAGGAACTTGTTTTCTGCAAGGAAAAAAGTCCAAGGCTCAAGAAAATGGAATTTGACATAAAGTTCCCTTTATGAAAATGGAAGTATGACCTTTATGCTTAAAATGGAAATGTTCATTGTACAATGCTCTCTTGATCAGAACAATGCCAATGTCCAATGTATTTGCATTCAATTTTTGAGTGTAAATTGGTTTAGAGGCATGTAATTATGTACTAAGCTAGTTTGGTCAGATTTGGCAAGTGGTATGAACATGTATTGGTCATGGTTACAAAGTGAGTTTTTGCCAACTTCAAGCATTCGATTCTCCCTAACCACAAAGGTCTTTGAGGAGTTCTTG